>JAWNMF010000758.1:0-10820 GCA_035044305.1 Drosophila nigritarsus
AAAATTGCTTAGAAAAAAAACTTTAGAAAAATTGAAAGCACTGCGTTAGTGATAAATAGCGGCGCCAATGACAATATTGTGTAATAGAAGGACTCTGAACTGTGCTTTTCTCGACTTTGGAAAAGCGCTCTGCTTAACTTTGTTAGTGAAAGGTTTCGTTTACGTGACATCAGGTCGTAAAGCTACAAGTTTCCATTGTTTATCTTTTTTTGGAAATGTCGTTTTGGGAAAATTTTTATATAATAAAAGTCTTACGTGGTTACCGCGAATGCAAAGCCCGGTGCCAGTGTCAATTGAATGTGAAAGGCACCTGCATCGTGCCAGTGGTAGACTATCACCTTCTGATTCGACTAATAAACATAAGTATGAGCAATGAAGCTTCTTGCATGGATTCTAGGTACATTATAAATTAATATTCTGTTGAAAAAACTAAAAAAACGCTTGTATTTTAAATGTACCAACTTTAAAAAAAAATTTTCCTTGCGCCATCTTGATAGCATTGAACGCATCGTTGACGTTTGCCACCGTAAATGGACGCGGCTAATAATAAAAATAAAATTACGAAAATGCCATAGCTTTTATAAAATAATAAACTCACCGAACGGCCGTCCATTCCGGCCATCATCACTGTATTCTTATGATGCCAATACATTAATCTGCGTTCTGGTTGTAAGATAAGGTCCTCAGCGGAAAAATCATATTGTACAGACGTGCAATGTGTTTTTGCGCAGACGCCAATTTTTCCACCTGAGTACTTAAAATAATTATAATGGCTTTAAGTCAACAACAAATAACCAAAATTGATTGACAAAATTAATTAAACAAACTTTCTGTAATGTAATAAATGTTTCCTGTTATCCAGTCCACGGCCATGTCCTTCATTTTAGGACCATGTATTAGACATTTGCTTTGCATATAATTGCTGGATCCATAAACTTTGCGATGACTAACGTTGTCTCTCGGCTTTATTAAAGAGTATGTCGTGGATGGAAATTCGTCGTGATAAATGGACATCAGCATTAATTTCTCAGGCAATGGAGGAATAAACTTACAAATAAAAGCTGGTATTGCAATTAGATTAATAAAAAAAATTGCTTGCAATATATTTCTTTTCATCATTTTAGTGGGACAACGATTTAACTACAACCTAAAATATTACTGTAGTAAATATGAACAAAAAAATAACATACTAAAAAAGTTGGATAACGGACTAGGAATATAAATTTTAAACAATTAAGCAAAATTTATGTAGTAAAAAATAACCAGACATGAAAAAACATAAACCTATCAGTCTATTCAAAAAATACATGCAATCCATTTTTGCTAAATAAATTAAAACAAAATAAACGTCATCGAAAAAAAATTAAAAATTGTTGGAACTGTCAAATCAAGTGATTATGAGGTAAAATAACTGCAGTGTTTTAAAATTAAAAGAATATGAGGTTAGTTAATATGAAACGTCTTCATGTAGTTGGTGCAAAATTAAATCAAATTGTAGGAAAGCTCAAGAAAAAACGTTTGTCAATAAAAAAATAAATATGTTTTAAATATTAACATTATGCCACAATTTGATTTCACAGTCAAATTTGACGGTACGTTTTAATTTGAATATAATTGTCGAAATTCTTTTTAGTGTGATAATATTTTTTTACATTTTATAGCAATAAATAATGATTTCCGTTCTAGTTTTCTTTTATTTGTTTGTATGGGGCGATTCTGTTTCCGTTTTTCGAGACGATATCGGAACCACTTTCTACGGTATTTGTTATTTTTATGTGTAAAAATTGTGTTATAAAATGTTTTGTGTCATTTTTTTGTGAATATTTTGAGATTTATTATTTGTTTTAGAAGTTGAATTATGCTCTCCCAGATTTGGCACCGTATGAAGAGAACTATATGGACAGATCCGTTCGGCGGTTTAGATCGTTCTCGACGTCTTTTTCTTCGAAAAATGTTTTCTGAAGCATTTTACGAAAATCAATGTGAAGATAGCTTTAAAGTTTTGGTAATTAAGAAAATTTTGGCAACATTTAATTGTTTTAAACATTTAACTAATTTTAGATTAAACCAGTATATTTTTGGCCAGGCCAACGCGTCGAGCTTCCCTGTCGTATATGCGAACGCAGAGGGGCTTACAACGGTGAAATTAAGCATTGGAGTATGCTGCGTAATCTAAAGTTTAGCGTATAGAACTAGATAACGTGCAAGGCATTAAATAGACGAAGTTGGAAGATAATTAGACGGCAGTAATTTAGAAGTATTTCGTCGATCAGTTTTGAAAAGTACATTTATATGCCGCTATTTGAAGCAAGAGGAAACAGAATTGTTAATAGGCACGACTATTTCAATTAACACACGGCCAACGATGCGGTTTATTCAGCGAGATGGAAGATTGAAGATTATTGGGGTTTTCTTATTTATAATTTAGTTAATTATGTTAATTTTTTATAAATATTAAAAAGCTTTAGGCAGAAGCCGGCGCTTACGGTCTTTACCGTTGTTTTGACAACAAGAAATCGAAATAGAATTGCAATATTTATATTATTTAATTCCTATTTTGCCCTTATACGTGATGAAAAACTCCGAAATTCACAGTAATTTTTTTCATCAATTTTTAAAGCTAAATACTGTTAAAGTTATTTGTATTTTTTATGTGGTTTTAAGCATTGTAAATTTAATTTTTGTGTTGCATTGAGTTGGTGGTGTTTTGACAAATTTACCATAATTAATTATGTCACACATTTTTAAAAGTTAAAATTGCAGCAATTATATGCGTTTATGGTCTAAGCCTAAACAAAAAATGTCGTTCTTTCTCAATTAGGTAGGTAAATATATTAAGTATGTATTTCAAAATTATGAGTTTGAAAATTATTTATGATTTACAGTGTTTTTCCTATTATATTTGTAATATTTTGTTATATACCTTTATTAATTCCAAAAATTATTAGAAAAAAAAGAGCCGGCTTTGATACCTTTAACAATTATTTTCAGGAGATGAATGTGGGGTAAATCTTGAAAGCAATCGTTTTAATTATGCACATTTGGATTCTAATCATCGCTTTCGCATCATTCCTCCAACATTGTGGAATTCGACGAGAGGTGCCAACAATTACTGTGCTTCAGGTTGGAACCAATGTGTGCGTGAGAATGTTTGTTTCATCGTTGTATCTCAATTGTCTATTCTAAAATATGTTTTCCAGTTATATACATTACGGCCCTTCAATCTCACTAATAACACAATCCTTGAATTGCGATTGAATTTGTCTACAAAGAAAGTCTTGAAGTACTACGAAATGAATTTAAAACTTTTTATTCACTGGTCCGAGTGGTCAACTTGCGGAGGTGAGCGAACGTATCGCACGAGACAAGGTTTGACATTGCTGTATATATGATGGCGTAAGTTTAGTTATGAGTTTTTAGGGCTATGTCATATTGGCAAAATTAATTCGTCAATTATATTTCGTCCATCCGAAAGAGATTCGTTAATTATTCAAGGGCGAAACATCGGTTGGCTGATGTCGTTTCATAAACTGTTTGAAGTAGTGGGCGAATTTGCCAAAAATGGCATTCCATTCTTTAGGTAAATTTTTTCATTTTTAGATTTTTTTAAAATTTTTGAGAAGCAAAATATATATTTACAGCCTTCAAGTTAATGATTTTTCTCAATTACATGCAATAAAACTTGTTAAACGCTTTGTCTGCTGTGCAATTTTATAAAAAAAACGTTATTCTTTGACTGATAATTATTTTTTAAGACCGAGTTAACACCTTCAGACTAGTTGATATATGTTTCAACTCGGATTACCCTATCAATCCTGCTTCCTTTAGCCCAGAAATAAATAGAAATCATTTTACATAAAACATATCGATGTAAGACAACGAGGCATTTGAAAGTGTTTAAGCGAGCCAAAGAAAATACTATTTAGCAACTGATTTTTTAATTTAAATTGTATTTGTTTGTACCAACATTCTCAAAAATGCTTGTATTTTGATCTTTTATAGTTTAAAGCACAAATGTTTAATAATTTGGCTTATTTTCAATTAAAATTTCGGCCCAATAATTTTAATTTACTCACTGTTTACCAATATTCAATTAAAGATCAAAATTTTTTTTAATGTTTTTTTTCCTCTTTAAAAAAATGTTTCTTTTAAAATTATGATCAAATTTACTTTTAGCGGGATATTATCCAATTTCTTAACAAATGATGAAATGCCGGTTTCACAATGCATCGATTATAATCACCACGAAATTTCCAAGGCAATAAGCGACAATTATAATTCGCTGTGGGAGATGATAATTCAACCGTTAAAGAAAATGACCCCTCTGCAGTCCTACTCGAATATGAAGCTAGGCCAAATATCAAGGCTTTCATTCACTCCATGCTTCTATCTCAATGATACGGACAGGGGAATGAAACAGATTTTGTATTCGCATTCGTTAAGTCAGTCCGAAAATTGCGATGTATAAATATTTTTGTTTATTTCTTGAAAAGATTGGACAAATGAAAAAAGTGTTTTACAAAGCGAATTTTTTTTGTATTCTGCGAAGTTTTCTGTTTTTCCTACTTACTTTAAGAAGCTAAAACTTTAAATGTTGACGATTTTTGGCTTTTAACATCTCTGATGAGTGAGAGATCACTTTAAAGCTTTATTAGTGAAAAAGTAAAAAATAACTTGTTAGGACTGTAGTGTAGTTTAAACCATGATTAATGGGAAAGCGGGCTACAACTCTCTTACTACTCAGCTCTCTTCTTATCAGTGTAACTTTCTCTAAAACAGTCCGATAAAACCAGGAAACGTCCCCAAAGCCACTTACTGTGACTTATTTTTAGGTTTGTTAGGACATTAAAGGAAGACAAACGGATTCTTTTTTATTGCATGTTTTTCTTTCTTTAGGATTTTTTTCCTTTACTATTGATTTTTAAAAATTAAATTTTGATTTTTAAAAAGATGTAAATTATGACATCTTGAATTGCGTTTAAGTGAGTTTCAATTTCACTTTTATTGCGTTTGCCACATAAATTTATGATCCTTCTTTTGTAAGTCTAAGTGCAATAAGTCTCACACATTTTGTTTAATCACAATTTTAAATAATTTTGTTTTTTTTGCTCGACTTAAACTTAATTTTCTTATTCTTCTTTGCGTAAGGTCAATAGGCTTAGTGTTGTGGGTTATTAATCTTGGGGTTTACATTGTACCTTTTCTTTTTTTGTAATCCGCCCGTTGCAAAAAATGTTTCACATAAATGCTTAACATTTTTCTTTGAATAATAATCCCAAGTTAAAACAGTTGTAAAACGGCGCAAAAACGGACGCGTTAATTCCGCAGTTTAAAAATAATCGGGTAAACAATGATTGTAATATTTCAATTTTTTGGCTGAGAGAAGTTAACCTTTCTTGCAATGTCTTTGAAAAATTGCTTAGAAAAAAAACTTTAGAAAAATTGAAAGCACTGCGTTAGTGATAAATAGCGGCGCCAATGACAATATTGTGTAATAGAAGGACTCTGAACTGTGCTTTTCTCGACTTTGGAAAAGCGCTCTGCTTAACTTTGTTAGTGAAAGGTTTCGTTTACGTGACATCAGGTCGTAAAGCTACAAGTTTCCATTGTTTATCTTTTTTTGGAAATGTCGTTTTGGGAAAATTTTTATATAATAAAAGTCTTACGTGGTTACCGCGAATGCAAAGCCCGGTGCCAGTGTCAATTGAATGTGAAAGGCACCTGCATCGTGCCAGTGGTAGACTATCACCTTCTGATTCGACTAATAAACATAAGTATGAGCAATGAAGCTTCTTGCATGGATTCTAGGTACATTATAAATTAATATTCTGTTGAAAAAACTAAAAAAACGCTTGTATTTTAAATGTACCAACTTTAAAAAAAAATTTTCCTTGCGCCATCTTGATAGCATTGAACGCATCGTTGACGTTTGCCACCGTAAATGGACGCGGCTAATAATAAAAATAAAATTACGAAAATGCCATAGCTTTTATAAAATAATAAACTCACCGAACGGCCGTCCATTCCGGCCATCATCACTGTATTCTTATGATGCCAATACATTAATCTGCGTTCTGGTTGTAAGATAAGGTCCTCAGCGGAAAAATCATATTGTACAGACGTGCAATGTGTTTTTGCGCAGACGCCAATTTTTCCACCTGAGTACTTAAAATAATTATAATGGCTTTAAGTCAACAACAAATAACCAAAATTGATTGACAAAATTAATTAAACAAACTTTCTGTAATGTAATAAATGTTTCCTGTTATCCAGTCCACGGCCATGTCCTTCATTTTAGGACCATGTATTAGACATTTGCTTTGCATATAATTGCTGGATCCATAAACTTTGCGATGACTAACGTTGTCTCTCGGCTTTATTAAAGAGTATGTCGTGGATGGAAATTCGTCGTGATAAATGGACATCAGCATTAATTTCTCAGGCAATGGAGGAATAAACTTACAAATAAAAGCTGGTATTGCAATTAGATTAATAAAAAAAATTGCTTGCAATATATTTCTTTTCATCATTTTAGTGGGACAACGATTTAACTACAACCTAAAATATTACTGTAGTAAATATGAACAAAAAAATAACATACTAAAAAAGTTGGATAACGGACTAGGAATATAAATTTTAAACAATTAAGCAAAATTTATGTAGTAAAAAATAACCAGACATGAAAAAACATAAACCTATCAGTCTATTCAAAAAATACATGCAATCCATTTTTGCTAAATAAATTAAAACAAAATAAACGTCATCGAAAAAAAATTAAAAATTGTTGGAACTGTCAAATCAAGTGATTATGAGGTAAAATAACTGCAGTGTTTTAAAATTAAAAGAATATGAGGTTAGTTAATATGAAACGTCTTCATGTAGTTGGTGCAAAATTAAATCAAATTGTAGGAAAGCTCAAGAAAAAACGTTTGTCAATAAAAAAATAAATATGTTTTAAATATTAACATTATGCCACAATTTGATTTCACAGTCAAATTTGACGGTACGTTTTAATTTGAATATAATTGTCGAAATTCTTTTTAGTGTGATAATATTTTTTTACATTTTATAGCAATAAATAATGATTTCCGTTCTAGTTTTCTTTTATTTGTTTGTATGGGGCGATTCTGTTTCCGTTTTTCGAGACGATTCGGAAACACTTTCTATGGTAATTGTTATTTTTATGTGTAAAAATTGTGTAATAAAATGTTTTGTGTCATTTTTTTGTGAATATTTTGAGATTTATTATTTGTTTTAGAAGTTGAATTATGCTCTCCCAGATTTGGCACCGTATGAAGAGAATTACTAGGAGAGATCCGTTTGGCGGTTTAGATCGTTCTCGCCGACTTTTTCTACGAAAATTGTTTTCTGATGCATTTCACGAAAATCATTGTGAAGATCGCTATAAAGTTTTTGTAATTAAGAAAATTTTGCGCAACATTTAATTGTTTTAAACATTTAACTAATTTTAGATTAAACCAGTATATTTTTGGCCAGGCCAACGCGTCGAGCTTCCCTGTCGTTTTTGCGAACGCAAAGAGGCTTACAACGGTGAGATTAAGTATTGGAGTTTACTGCGTACTCAAAAGTTTGCGTATAGACTAGATAACGTGCAATGCTTTAATAGACGAAGTTGGAAGTTATTTAACGACACTAATTCAAAAGTATTTCGCGATTTTTTTGAAGAGTTCATTTATATGCCGCTATTTGAAGCAAGAGGAAACAGAATTCGTAAATAGGACGACTATTTCAATTAACACACGGCCAACGATGCGGTTTATTCAGCGAGATGGAAGATTGAAGATTATTGGGGTTTTGTTATTTATAATTTAGTGAATTATGTTAATTTTTTGTAAATATTAAAAAGCTTTAGGCAGAAGCCAGCGCTTACGGTCTTTACCGTTGTTTTGACAACAAGAAATCGAAATAGAATGCAATATTTATATTATTTAATTCCTATTTTGCCCTTATACGTGATGAAAAACTCCGAAATTCACAGTAATTTTTTTCATCAATTTTTAAAGCTAAATACTGTTAAAGTTATTTGTATTTTTTATGTGGTTTTAAGCATTGTAAATTTAATTTTTGTGTTGCATTGAGTTGGTGGTGTTTTGACAAATTTACCATAATTAATTATGTCACACATTTTTAAAAGTTAAAATTGCAGCAATTATATGCGTTTATGGTCTAAGCCTAAACAAAAAATGTCGTTCTTTCTCAATTAGGTAGGTAAATATATTAAGTATGTATTTCAAAATTATGAGTTTGAAAATTATTTATGATTTACAGTGTTTTTCCTATTATATTTGTAATATTTTGTTATATACCTTTATTAATTCCAAAAATTATTAGAAAAAAAAAGAGCCGGCTTTGATACCTTTAACAATTATTTTCAGGAGATGAATGTGGGGTAAATCTTGAAAGCAATCGTTTTAATTATGCACATTTGGATTCTAATCATCGCTTTCGCATCATTCCTCCAACTTTGTGGAATTCGACGGAGAGGAGCCAACAATTACTGTGCTTCAGGTTGGAACCAATGTGTGCGTGAGAATGTTTGTTTCATCGTTGTAGCACAATTATCTATTCTAAAATATGTTTTCCAGATGTATGCACCACAGCCCTTCAATCTCACTTATAATACAATCCTTGAATTGCGATTGAATTTGTCGACAGAGGAAGAATTGCAGTACTACGAAATGAATTTAAAAATTTTTATTCACTGGTCCGAGTGGTCAACTTGCGGAGGTAAGCGAACGTATCGCACGAGACAAGGTTTGACATTGCTGTATATATGATGGCGTAAGTTTAGTTATGAGTTTTTAGGGCTATGTCATATTGGCCAAATTGATCCGTCAAAATTATTTCGTCCAACCGATGAAGAGTCGTTAATTATTAACAGGCACAACATCGATTGGCTGATGTCGTTTCATAAACTGTTTGAAGCAGTGGGCGAATTTGCCAAAAATGGCATTCCATTCTTTAGGTAAATTTTTTTTTCATTTTTAGACTTTTTTAAAATTTTTAAAAAGCAAAATATATATTTACAGCCTTCAAGTTAATGATTTTTCTCAATTACATGCAATAAAACTTGTTAAACGCTTTGTATGCTGTGCAATTTTATAAAAAAAACGTTATTCTTTGACTGATAATTATTTTTTAAGACCGAGTTAACACCTTCAGACTAGTTGATATATGTTTCAACTCGGATTACCCTATCAATCCTGCTTCCTTTAGCCCAGAAATAAATAGAAATCATTTTACATAAAACATATCGATGTAAGACAACGAGGCATTTGAAAGTGTTTAAGCGAGCCAAAGAAAATACTATTTAGCAACTGATTTTTTAATTTAAATTGTATTTGTTTGTACCAACATTCTCAAAAATGCTTGTATTTTGATCTTTTATAGTTTAAAGCACAAATGTTTAATAATTTGGCTTATTTTCAATTAAAATTTCGGCCCAATAATTTTAATTTACTCACTGTTTACCAATATTCAATTAAAGATCAAAATTTTTTTTTTGTTTTTTTTTCGCTTTAAAAAAATGTTTCTTTTAAAATTATGATCAAATTTATTTTTAGCGGGATATTATCCAATTTCTTAACAAATGATGAATTGTTTGTTACACAATGCAATCGATTATAATTACTACGATAATTCCCAGACAATGCGCGACAATTATAATTCGCTGTGGAAATTGATACTTCAACCGATAATCGATTTGAGCCCTAAGACCTACACGGAAATGAGGCTAGACCAGCAATCAAGGCTTTCATTCACTCCATGCTTCTATCTCAATGATACGGGCGAGGGAATGAAACAGATTTTGTATTCGCATTCGTTAAGTCAGTCCGAAAATTGCGATGTATAAATATTTTTGTTTATTTCTTGAAAAGATTGGACAAATGAAAAAAGTGTTTTACAAAGCGAATTTTTTTTGTATTCTGCGAAGTTTTCTGTTTTTCCTACTTACTTTAAGAAGCTAAAACTTTAAATGTTGACGATTTTTGGCTTTTAACATCTCTGATGAGTGAGAGATCACTTTAAAGCTTTATTAGTGAAAAAGTAAAAAATAACTTGTTAGGACTGTAGTGTAGTTTAAACCATGATTAATGGGAAAGCGGGCTACAACTCTCTTACTACTCAGCTCTCTTCTTATCAGTGTAACTTTCTCTAAAACAGTCCGATAAAACCAGGAAACGTCCCCAAAGCCACTTACTGTGACTTATTTTTAGGTTTGTTAGGACATTAAAGGAAGACAAACGGATTCTTTTTTATTGCATGTTTTTCTTTCTTTAGGATTTTTTTCCTTTACTATTGATTTTTAAAAATTAAATTTTGATTTTTAAAAAGATGTAAATTATGACATCTTGAATTGCGTTTAAGTGAGTTTCAATTTCACTTTTATTGCGTTTGCCACATAAATTTATGATCCTTCTTTTGTAAGTCTAAGTGCAATAAGTCTCACACATTTTGTTTAATCACAATTTTAAATAATTTTGTTTTTTTTGCTCGACTTAAACTTAATTTTCTTATTCTTCTTTGCGTAAGGTCAATAGGCTTAGTGTTGTGGGTTATTAATCTTGGGGTTTACATTGTACCTTTTCTTTTTTTGTAATCCGCCCGTTGCAAAAAATGTTTCACATAAATGCTTAACATTTTTCTTTGAATAATAATCCCAAGTTAAAACAGTTGTAAAACGGCGCAAAAACGGACGCGTTAATTCCGCAGTTTAAAAATAATCGGGTAAACAATGATTGTAATATTTCAATTTTTTGGCTGAGAGAAGTTAACCTTTCTTCTTGCAATGTCTTTGA
>JAWNMF010000759.1:0-71773 GCA_035044305.1 Drosophila nigritarsus
TTAAAATGCCTTAAAACCAGACTTGCACAACTCTGTTTAATTTATTTAAAATATAAATAGTTTAAAACCGGTAAACACCCAACTCCAGCATGTGTCATACTTAATGTCAATTCACATCACAGGTAGTGATTTAATCAACTTGAAAACATACAAGACAATTTTAAAGAAAATCTAAGCATCCAACAAAGATAGAAATTGCTAGTAGAAATATAAAAAGTCGAGTCGCAAATTTCAATTTCCAAAAATATAAATGCAAAATTAATAAAAGTACAGTTTCATTGTATCTTAAAACAACTAAGCCAAATCAAAAAAAAACTTGTAGAGTTACACCGCATCCCTCTTTGCCCCCCCCCCCCCCCCCCCCCCCCGCTAACTGCACCAAAAAACACGGAAGAAAAAGTTTCGATGACAATAAAATTAAATTATAAGCAGTGCCTCTCCATTTTTCATCCCCTTTTTTTTGAAAAATATAATTATAGCCTTTCTTTTCCCAATATTTCATTTATTTAAAAATTATTTTACAATTGTCGAGACTTAATTGTCACTAGTATACTCTCAGTTTACGCGTGTAAATCGCAAACTTTTATACGCAAAAAATAGGAAGAGAAGAAATTTGCAGTTTTTAACTATCAAAGATTTGAATACACATGAAATGTTTGTATAGGATATATTTAATAAAGTTTTGGTCAAATTTTTAATGGAATTGCCTGCGTTTCGTAAAAAAATTAGCTCAAATTCAAAAGATACTTATATAATAATTTAAACAAACAGTTAAAGAACATGACCAGTGATGGGTAAGTGGTTCAGAATGGTTCGCGAACCAGGTTCATTTTTTTGGTTCACTGGTTCGTGGTTCGCGAAATGATGAACCACGTGAACCACGGCGTGGTTTAGGTTTGTGTTAACCACTAAACTCAGAAAAAAAAATTGGTTCAATGGTTTGTGAGCTAAAGCCCATTTTTATGAGCTATTTGGTTCAGTTTGCCTCTAAACCAGTGGCATCGCATAAACCATTTGGTTCATTTTCATTCTTTTTGGTTTGCAAACCACGAACCAATCGTATTTATTCTTTATGAGTGGTTTATTAGGCATATGAACCATTAAACTAAATGATTCAAAAAAATGTTTGGACTGAACTAGGCGGAAGCTTGCAGGTTTGGTTTGCATAGCTCCTGAACCACTTTATTTTTTGCAAACTTTTTGGTTTAATGGTTTGCAAACCACAAAACGAATATGAACCACGATTTGAACCATTACCCATCACTGGACATGACATTATTTTGCTAGACACTCCGCTTAAAAGCGTTAAAGTGCAGATATGAAAACATTGATTATCAAAGTAAAAAATAATTCAAAAACTCCGGTAATTCCAAAGTTAACATTATGAGTCATAAGTTGTTACCCAAAAAGACGCCATATAATAAGCATAATTAGCTATAAGACATTTCAAAGTAGTTATTCAAGTGCAAGACTGTTTGGGCGTGAAGGTTTAGGCGCAAACTAATCTTCAATAAACATTTTGTGAAATAAAAAATCTTCAACGATTTGAAGAGATGTAAAATATGTACAGGAAAATAATGATTAATAGGCTCAACACAAAATATGATGTTAAGGATAAAATGTTAAAGAGTAGTTTGTCTTGTACATGCCAACAAGCGCTCATTTGTTAAAAGTCCTGGAAAAAAATACCATTTTAAAATGCGTATTTTGGAATAATTTTTATGGCCGACTTTAAAAAAGCCAAATCATCAATCAGTACACTACAATTAACAGCAAAAAAATCGGAGCAATGTGACGCTAACATAATGAATAAGATCAAAACTTTACATCTTAACATGTGCATTAAATCAAAAGTATTATTATTAAGCAAAAAATACCAAAACCATTTAATAATAAAGTGATTGTTTTTTTTTGGCGTATGACTCATACATGTGTAAAGTAAAAAAAGCAAATTTAGAAAACCAAAAAAAAATCAGAAACAGAAATTCTAAAATTATACTAATATAAATCCTAACAGAACCAGCCGACAAAAAAAATATCAAAAAAAAACCGAAAATGCCAAACTCTAAATACAAATGTCTATGCAAAATTTCACCAAAAAAAACACACCAAAATTCAACCACTAACCGACCAAATAAAAAAATAACAAAAGCAAAACCCAAAAAAAAATGACACAAAATTAAAAAAAAATTGAAAAGAATATTTTTTTAGAATAAAATATTTTTGACGCTTTTTATACTTTATTTTTGATATTAGTTTGAATGCTAAAAGTAAACAACACACACAATACTTCATTTAACTTTAAGACGGTGGTAGCTGGTTATATAACTTTTACGCACTTGCTCATAAAAATAAATTATAAAAGCATAAATATTGAGTCACGTCACTCCTTGCTTTCTCAATTTGATACAAAGTGTTTTTTTTTTGTTTATTCCGACTGTTGGAAAGGGTGCAGCAGGCTTTGTGCTTCTGCTTTGGTTTTACGTTTCCGCTTACGATTTCACACTTATTCTTTTACGCTTACCAATTACACTACTAGATATACATATGAATCATAAAAATATTTGTTTTACGCTGAAAAAATGACAGTAGCAAATTTTTGCATTGAATTGTTACAATGCTCAATTTGATAAAATCCTGAGAAGAATTGCGCACTGATAAATTTATTATACAAACTGGCAATAGCCCATTGTAAAATATAATTTCTCATTTAAAACTCAAAAAACAGTTCAAGCTTTATATTTTCAAATGGAAAGAAACAGCATAAACACTGTTTGGGTTAGATCACGCCTAAAGCTCAGTTTTAATATAATAAAATAGAAAAGTCTGACCAATAATGTAAATTGCGATTCTTTTTTGTCACAATAAAAATTTTTTTGAATCAAACACACTTGACAATTTAAAACTTTATCTTTCTTTTAAGACGTTTAGAAAGCAATCAGCAAAAATGAAAAACAAAATTGAAAGCAATATCTGGACGATTTAAGCCAGACGATACAAAAACAAATCACGCTGCCATTTCTGATCAATTCTTTCTGCCACGAACCCATTTCCATAATTTGAGTTGATATTTCGAGCCGCTTGAGCTGCACTAGAGCCACAAGTGATTTCAACCAAAAGTAGATGTCGGAGGTGTTCTTTCTTATCATCTTAAAGCATAACGTATAATTTTTTCTAAAAAAAAAAATTGCGTAGATAATGCTATGTTATAAGAGCGAAACGAGTGCTACAAAATAATATAAAATATTGCGTAAAACGCAATCGTTTCAAAATCGTTTTTTAGGCATGCTACATTTAATTTTTAATTTAAAGATAAAAATTTATTAAGATTATTGTACATGTTTTTTGCACGTGAAAGACAAGCCAATTTATTGATACACAAAAGCACTATTAACTTATTGCTATTGGTAACATACGTTTGCTGATGAATTTTTAAATAATGATTTCATGTAGATAATATTGCAAAAATGAAGAATGAATAAAATACTTTATGATAATTTATTCACTATGTGTGATTATGGAATTTATGTTATTCAAAAATAAAGTTATTGCAAATTATAACGTTTTAATATTTATAAACGTTAATTTGTAATTACTTTGAATACAGTATGTGTTGTTTAAATTATTTTATCGCATTGATAGCTTTCCTGTCTCAAGGGTTAAGTTTATCAGATGTACTTCTCGAGATTATAGCAAACAAGAACTGGGATTTAGTACGCAAAAATCAGCTTGAGGACGTTGAGGGGCATTACTTCATGGCAGGTATCCTGTTCCAAAAATGTTCTGACCGATAATTCATTACTTATTATTCTGTAGGCCTTAGTAATCAGCACGCGATTAAAAATGGCATGGAGCATATGCTTCCTTTTACAATGTTTGTTGGAAGAAATAAAAACAACAGAACAATGTCTCATTTCGAATTTTTTTATCTTTCAAAGGATAAAAAATCGAAAAATTTGCTGTTGAAATTCGACATAGGATTATATTTTGTGAAAACAATCAAAACAGAACTCCAATCTGCTCAAATCGCACGAGTCTGTTTATTTGTGACATTCCCTGAAGATATTTAGACATAAAATAACCAATCTGCTTAAATAATTAGTTACTTTTAAACAGTGTTGTCAAATGCTACCAAATGACTCCTCAGACCAACAAATGCTTCTAATTGATATCAGTTCATACCGCTCTTTAGTAACGTGGCATCTATTTTTTCCAGAGAAATTGACCAAACACTATTTTATGGTGTTAAAAATGATATTATGATCCGATTTATAATAATTTCCAAGTTTCTATTTGGTGTATTTGTATAAATTTTTTAAGAGGGATTTTATTTGATTTAAATTCAACAATTTTTACATTTGCTACAAGTCTTAAATTATTTTTCCGGTATGACCGGATTGAAGTTGGAAGCAATTAATAACACTGCTTTTCACTTGTATTTAAATTATAGGCGGCGGAATAAAGATTTTTACTCTCGTGCTGCAACTAAGAAAATTTGTTTATTAATTGTACAAACGCCTTAATAACTTTTGATTTCAACTGATTATGCATATTTTGACCTAACCTAATGGGATTATTCTTTTAGGACCCACCATTCAATATTATAAAACTTATAGAATGGTATGGTTTTTTAGGTTTATATGCTTTCACACCGTTCTCAGCTGGATCTATTTTTTTTTCTAACAATTGAAACAATTCAATATCAATTACACTATCAATTTCAACTATTAGACAACGGAATGTTAGAACAGGTATCATATGGATAAAAAAATTTTGATTAATTAGATATGTACAGTTCAATGGACAAATAGATTGTCAATATATTGTCAAAGGCTTGATTGCAATTCATGCACACATAATTTATATTCAGGTCGCTCATATGCAGGACATTTTATGAAGGCTTTTATAATAATTAAATGTTATATAATTCTTATGTTCAAAGCTTGTGGAACGGTCGACTGTCTATTTGACGTAGAGATCGAAGCGTTTTTTCTGGTTCTAAAACAAACCTTTGTTGAATTACGCTTTAACAAACCTTAATGACAAAACACATCCTAATTTTGCACACGCCTGCTGCCAACCCCTATGTTTATGTAAAATCGACAATAATGAAAATTATGGCAAATAAATGTTAAATAAAATCACAAAAGATGACCATGAATAATAAAAATGTTTAAAATAAACTCAAAATAAACAAATAGATGTCAAATTTCGGATTATTTGTAGATAGTCGCAAGGCTTAAACGGCCTTTGAACTCTTAAGAAAATTTAAAACCGCTTTAAAGTTGATATTATATTATATTATGCCAGTTTTAGAAGTTGTCATATATTCAAAACAACCAAAGATACACAATTGTTGACTACAGGACCGCCAATAGCGAAATTTTTGCTAACATTGATGGTCGCCAATGGATTCTGGACGAAATAAACAATTTAAGTACACTTAATAGAATGTACGCTGAGATTTTATATCGACTGGTAATCTCAAAAAACGTAACTGAAGGATTTAACAACTGCGTAAACGTCGCATATATATCTCGAGGCAATAACTTAATGATTGAATGGCAGGCTCCTTTAGGCGAACAGACAAAAGTTAATTACATTGATGGTGACGACGCATGGGTAGACGTATAATTAAAAGAACCATGGTTAAGTACTTTAAACTATTTTAGCTAATGATTACTGCAAGAAATGATAGTATTAACATAACGCTCAATAAATCAGCAAGTGCAGACCATGTTGTGAACATTACATATACTCTATCAAATAATCAACTAGCAGAGGTTATAAGCCTCTATTTATCTAATTAAACATTTCAGCTTATTATAGGCTCTCTATGTTGCGTTGGACGATAAAAACATCTCAGCGATTTGTTTAAGGAAACCTTTATAAAAAAGTGGCAGTTCTTATTTATTCTAAATTTTGAACTTTTGGGCGTTTATTTCGTAAATTTTTAATGAAAATTCCAAGAAAATTGTTGAAAAATAAATCGTGGTAAAAAATACCAAAAATTTTTCAACCCATAAATAGCAAAAATAGGGACTACAAAAAGTCTTTTCATAGCGTGCTACCCCAAAATTTGCTTTCAAAAATAAATTTTGTTCGTTTTAGATTTGCACAGTCCTGAAATTTTTCTCATTTTAAAATACTGTTTTAATTATTCTTAAGTTGAAATATGTTTTATTCCAAATCATCTTGTCCTATTGAAACACATTTTATGTTATGCACAGATAATTGCCACGCACCTGTTCAATTAGCTAACCAATAAGCATTGTCTTATTTCTCAACGTTCTCTTCAGTTAATAATGCATATAATGTTCAATTTATTTATTATAAAGCTCGTGATGGCATAACCTAAAAAAATGTTAACTTAAAACCGGCGACAATCAAAGCTCAATGTACAGTTTCGTATGGTATTGACAGTATAGAAAAGCCTCCGCTTTTTACAGTGTTATCCTCGACTTTCTGTATTGGGTAAACAGTATTTGCTAAACCACTGCGTCGTTAAAATTTAAAAACAAATCCGAGTTCGGTTGCTTCAAAAGCAAAATTTTCTGTGATGTTTCTATAATATATATTTTGTAGCCGGTGAGGAACTATTGTATTCCAGCCATCGCTTATAACTAACTGGTGGTAAATTTTCCTGTTCTGTGTTGTATAAATGTTACTCCCAAGGAAAACATAAAAATGCTAATTATGAGTTATTGGTATAAAAAATGAAGTAAACATACGCGATTTTTCAACAGTAAAAGAATACAATAACAAAACCGATTTTTAAATTGTTTTATCAAAGAAAAGTTTAGCATTACGCGTTTAAAAAATTTATTAGACGTCAAAAATAAATTTGAGATTCAAAAAATTTGTAAAAAATCCACAAGGCATAAAAAAAATAAAGCAATTAGTCTGTAGCTGGTTTCAAAAATGCAGTCATTGGGGTAGACTCTGTTGTCCAAGACGGATCCATTAGGTCTTCGATTTCGTCTTCCAAAACTAAAAAAAAGGATTAATATTATATATATTGCCGTAGTTACAAAAAAATATTAAAAATAGAGGTTTGTTTGACTGCTACAGCAAAGTGAATGTTTGCTTCTGTAAAATGCCAGAGAATGGTTCAGAGAACACAAAATTTGGTCACATTATAAGTCAAAGGTTTATAAACAAAACAAATATCTAGCGACTAGAAACTTTTTAACCTATTTTGTAGGTCAATTATAATTTTACTCCAGCTGGCAAATAATCTCAAACACAAGCACTTAGTAAATTAGGAATCAAAATTGTAATGCATTATGTGTCTAATTTTTGATTTTGAATGTAATCTTATCGAACGCAAAGAATTGTTTACATTAAAATCAAAACAAAAAAAGTTCAACGTAGGGTTAAGATCTGAAAATAAATAAAAAACCATAGTTATTTAATAAAACCAAACGTTATGGCTAGTGTTAACACTTAGCAAATGATTCACGCCTAAGAATACAAGCCAAAATTTCCAAAAAAAAAAACAAAGAACGCGGAGAACTGGGCAGCAAGAAATGTAGTCCTTCTGACAAGAAAACCTTTCATTCTCTTTCTTTTACAATTATATCAGCTTAAATTTGTGTAGCCTGAAAATATACAGAGTCCCAGCAAAGCCACCGTATCCTAAGCATCACTTAAATCAACCGAAAAAAGACTCCTACCATTCACACCGGCATATTGTTTGTGAGATGGGGCATACATGAATAACAAAAGGCACACGTATATGTTCCACATTCCAAACGTTCCCGTAAAAAACGCCGACGCCGAGTGCGCCAAAAATAAACTATGATTTTTGAAATCGTCTTCGTCAATATTAAACAAGTTGCCTTCATCGTACTAAATGAAAGATGACGCTGAGAAACGTTTTAATTAATAGCACTACAAACCTCTTGCATTGTGTACGAAACAATTGTTAACGCAGCACACACCAAAGTCAAAATCAATAGGAATTTAAAGCGGAAAATTATGGCTTCAACTTTCAAGCGGCGCGTTTCATTTAGTTGATAATACTGACTAGCACGTTTCCTAAATATAGTATTAAAGACGCCAAAAAAATGTTTTTGCAATGAAGCAAACCTAAAAATAATAACCTAACTGATAAAAAATAGACTTAAAATACCAGGGACAAGATCAAAGTGTGATGTGAAATTACCCAGACTTAAAGAAATATTGAAAAGTTGAAATACCTAATCGACAAATTCCAATATCAAAAAGGCAAATTACAATATAAATTCTAAATTTTTTTTTTCCTAAATTTTTTTCCAAAAATTTAAAATAAAGAAAACTTTTGAAAAAAGTTCTGAAAGACTAAAATAAAAGTATTTTATCTGTCAAATAAACAAGTTATAAATTAAACACCCAGCTTCTAAATTTTTCAGCTTTCACGCAAATACGGGCGAGCCAAAGAATGCAGAAAAAAGACACAATTTGCACCCATACTAAGATATTGATAATTTTATGCATTAGAAAACTAGGTTGTAGGCAAAAGTTCTAAACGACAACACTTTGGGTTCTGGCGCCATAAATAACTGTTATACACAAAAATTTTAAAAATCGTCTCATTTTCGTAGCAGAATCACTATACCACCGTTTCGAAATTGATGTGTAAATAAATGATTGAAAAAAACAAATCTACTAACTGTCTAATCGTTGTCCAAACATTCCAAATTTTGAAGCTCAAAAATACGAAATAGACGACAATTGAAATTACCGCCAAAGAAATCGCACAATACGAAAGAAACGAGCCACGCGGCGACTCCCGAACGCTAGCAAAGGGATCAATTAGTTGACGGCCACGCGCCGCCAAATCATACAACAACAAGGCCGTTGACGCCGTCCCTACCAAAGACAAATTGCGCCAATAATTCTTCTAAAAAGCAAATATAATAAATAAAACTTTCCAGATCGGAAAAAAAAACGTACGAAATTGTTTCGAGTCTTATCGTCGATGAGATGCTCTCCGGCAAAGATCAACCAAAATGAAAAGAGAATAGTGTAAAACAGACCCTGCCGTAGATCGCTCATCAATAAAAGAGCCGGAATTCGGAAGACAATGAAAATCCATTCGATTGGAACTGAATAAAAAAGAACGGAATTTCACAGATAAGTGATTGTATAAAAATTGCCCCATCATAAATTATTAATATTAAAGCGTGTTAAAAATTAAATTGCTATATATACTTAGAACGCATAATTAGTAAAAATAGGCCTAAAGGTTGGCACTGGCAGCCATTTGAGCAAAAAATTGTAAAAGATAATGTGCAAGTTATTAGGGCGTGAATTAATGGAGGCCAGTTGGGCACGAGTTAGGCTTTACCCAAAAAATTTAGATCCAACTTTGACTGTAAACAATGAAAAAATATTTATAAAAATTTTTTAATTTTTATAATGTAGGGCTTACGTATTCCTATAATTTGCAATCATAACTCTGCACAAATGTTCATTTTAAAACTTATTTTTAGTCAATCAAAACAAAAATTGGTCTAACCCAAAATGGATCAACAGTTATAGGGGAATTCGGACATTTCTAATTTAATTCAATTGAAAATAAAAATGTAAGGATTATACATTTCTATGCTTAAATACAGAGCCAGGGCAAGTAATGTACGCCACAGTAAAGAATTATTGCTTTTATTTGAGTGCATTATAAAATTGTACGTTTTCGTAAACTTCTTAACCCCTTTATTTCAAAATTACAGTATTTTAAGGCTTAAAATCACTAGCGTCTAATAGGACACCCATGTTGAGTCAATTCAATTTTAAAATGGAAAAAAATTACGATCTAAAACAATTAGTGAACAACCCAGCGCCAAAATAGCTTTTTCTAAAAGGAATTTCCGCCGATTCAACGCTTCAATACGTTTGTAGTACCACCATGTCGCAAGCATGATAAACGGCGAGACAAATGTTTTTAGCCAAAGCCAAATCATCGTAAATCCACCCGTTTGGTGTGCTGCCTTAACAGTTAATCGTTAAATCGTAAAAATTAAAGCAAAACAAGTCGACCATAAGCCGAAGGTCATTAATCCGACCAATAGCACAATTCGGCGCCGTTTTATCAGCTTTGCAGCGTGTTGCATTGGCAGGCAGTCGAATGTTGATCAAATAAAACGGATAGTTATTAGAACCCAATTCGAATAAATCAATTGTTGAACAATTATAGTGGTAACCGGCAATCCGCTAAAAATATAAAACAATTATCAAAATTGTAATAATAATGCTCGTATTTTTTCGGAATAAAAGATGACATTGGATTAGAAGTTTAAGCCTAACATTAATTGTTGATTATGTGGTAAAATATAACTGATAAACACTTGGCAAAATTACAGCATCTGCGCCAGAATAATCTGTTCGTTTATTGGGTCTGAAATATAGACTAGTTACTAGATTTTATAGAGCATTTTGTAACAGAAGCATCTTTTTAGTTTAAAATGGCATCTGTATAAAAAAAAACTTTAAAAAAATCTCCCTGTTAATATTAAACAATATTCATGCGCAAAAGCTCAAAAAATAAAAGCTCAAAGTCAATTAGGAAGAATACGGTAATAAAATTTAACTAATGTTCGACCTGTATAAAGGATATTAGAAGTTTTTACGATGCTTTTTGAAAACGGAGTCAAACGAAAAATCAAAAAATAAAACGGAAACAAACCAGAAATAATTTCGACAATTTAAAACAAAATCACTTGGTTAGCTCAAATAATTAGAAAAAACCTGAATATAAAATATTTTATTGAACTCATACCCACCTTATCTGCGTCAATTGTACAGCCTAAATTTCGTTGAATTGTTCTTGAAATAAATTCGGTCCACTGGGTGGGCGAATCGCCACGTCGCCGGTACGCCATGCGAACCTCCAATTCCAAAAGAGCATTTTTATCTGCAAATAAATATAATCAGTTTAAAAAAAAAAAAAATAAAAATGATACCCAGCTTAAACGAAGGATTGTACTCGATGTCAACATCTAAAAATCCGACAAGAAATTGAAACCACACCGAGTATTCCAAAGCCACACCCGACTTGGCGTGGGGCATTTGGGCAATGAAGACAATGTCGCGCATGTCTGTAGAGACCGGGTGATAATCCTCCAGTTCTCCAATAATATCGCAGTTCTATAAATTTAACGTACATTACACGCATATAATGGGCGCCGGGCTAATTGCAAAGAGGATGGCGGACCTTTTGGCATTGAGGCATAGGTGGCAAATCTATTGGCTGTCATATTTACAGCTCACGGAAAAAAAAATGTCAGACACAAAAAAATTAGTATAACGTAAAATTTTTTTTTCAATTTTTTGACATGAAAAACAGTAAACAAAATATGTATTATGCTTAAAAATTATTCCTTTTATATTTGACTTCCGCATTTTTTTATCCGCCCACCCAACGCACATGCAACTGTCAACTGCTAAACAAAACCAAATTAACATTAATTATGAAATTAGTTTTTTAATTTTAAACGACGAAACCTTTGGTCTGATGTGAAACCATTCTTTTGAATGTCCGGCACTTTTGTCCTTGCAGCGCGTCATTAGGAACTCCATCGATGTCGATGGTTCGGGCGCTGTAAAAAAAGTTTAATCCAGTTATGGGTGTGTAATCTTCATTGAAGCTCAAAAAACGCACCAAAAATGGAGCCGAGCACGAAGAATGCTAATTGGCAGAGAAGCAGAAGCGACAAAATTACGCACAATTTCCGATTGCTCAAATTTTCAATTACAGCGCCAGCCATTTAAGAAAAAAAATTAATTACCTGAAAATCAATTTTAACTACTACTAGCAAAATTGAAATAGAAAATAGACAAGTAATTGTAACGATCGATTTATTTGACATCAGTTGTGGTTAATGGCTCTGTTACCATCTTAATTGCCAATGCTATTTTCTTACTGTCCGACATTAGACAAATAAAAATGGTGTACACAAACGAAAGGGTTACTGAGCCGTTATCCAACAATGCTCAAAATCAAAAGCGATAAAACAAGGTTAATTTTTACCAACCACACGTCACAAAACAAGGAATAAGATATAAAAGCTTTTAAAGTATTTGTATTACGCAAAACTAACACAAAACTGTATTTGCTGACAACATTATTATATCAACTTATTTAAGTCGATTCAAAAAAAACTGCTTGTAACGGCAAAAAAGATTGACTTGCAAAATTTAAAAAGGTGTCGCAAACCGCAAAAATAATTAAAATTAATTATCTCATTTGATTTAACGCCAAAGGCACGATTTTACCTAATGAGTTCAAAACGGCAATTTTTGAGTTTTGGGCAAATCAAATTTTTTAATTGGCCCAATTTTTCGTTTTTTTATGTTTTGTTTTTGCATGGAGCATCTATTGTTCTTTTTGCATCTATTGTTCAATAAATTTTTGTGGGAATCTGCGACAACACAACCACAAGGACAAATCCTAAAGATAACATAAAAAATGAGTTCCATGATTTTATTACAGCAATGACAAGAACTGCTCTACATCCAAACAATACGCATTATCAAGTTTGAAAGCTTGGACCATTCCTAGATAACATGACATAATTAGTGGTTGCTGCTTAGCGCGATTGCTTATCGAATAGCTGCGCGCCGCCGCGGTTAAACGTAGTTCTACTGTAAGCTTTAAAAGTATTAAAAGGACTGGAGCATTTTACGTACACAATTAACCTGGCTGATTGTTTGACTTTCAATGCGACAGATCAAATCATAATTTATTAAAAAACTAAAAACGGTAAAGGTAAGCAATTTCAAAAGCAATCAAATTAAAGGCTAGGTGGTTAGTAGGGTGCAGCGGCACATGTTCCAGTAAAGCGGTTAATATATACAATGGAAATAAGGTAGCAATTCAAACTAAATCTGAAAAGTTGCAAATTCGAATTAGATTCTCAAAAAGAGTCAAAAATCATTTTTTTTCAACCAATTTTGACAGCAAAAACAACAATGTAAAAGTTCCATCAAAAACAAAATAAAAAGAAAGCGCTAAAAACATTTTAATTAAAACGTTCGTCCAACACCTAAAAATGAAGAACGGCATGCTATCTCTCTCACAACCCAATTCTTATAATCACATATTACTTTTTTTTGTATTTCTCAACCCAAAAAATCTCTGCACTAAAAATTTGTGGAAAACAAAAAAAAATTATTCGCTTTTCTTTCTCCAAAAAAAGCAATCCTGCCGCATCAAATCTATCGGTAAAATTTTATTGTTGTCCAGATGTTATTATTCCAATTTCTTAATTCACTTTGGTGGTATTCGTTCATGCAATTATTTATAGAGTCAAAAAATGTTTCATTTGTGAAAAAAAATATTTCATTTGATAACTATAATGGTGCAAATAAACATCCTCAATGACAGCTCCGCTTCACTTCACATTTTGTAACCGAAACGTTACGGCGCTAAAAAAAAGTCTCGCGCCAAAACAAATACTAAACGGCAGCTCAAAAAATGAGCTAGTTATTAGGAACATTTGTTTTAAAAAGACTCTTATCTCAGCTTAGCAAACAAACAAAAACTGATCAAAGAAATGCCAAGTTGCAACGGAAAAATTGCACACTGGACATTGGTTAGTCTCTTTTAATTTTTCACTTAACTAGCATATACTATACCAACAATTTTAGGCTTTTTTTTAAAAATTTAAACCAAGGCTAGTAAGTTTTTGAAGTGATAATAATAAAAATATTTAAAAAGACTGGTCTTTTGTTAAATAAAAGATTTTACACGTAATGGGGTTTTACATTATATAATCTTCATCATTTTCCAGAAATAGCTAACATATTGATTGGTCTAATATACCAGTCTTGCACATCAATGAAAAAAAACAAAAAGAAAGCCCAGAAACACCCGTTACCGACTAATTATAAATTAAAAAACCTATATCAAAAAAATTACACACTGACAAACAGTTACCTCCTGAGTTTTGCAGTCTTTGGTTGAGTCATTCGTCTAGTAAGGATTTGGACCAAAACTACATAATTTTTTTCGTTTAAATCAAACAAAGTTGTTAGAGAAAAATTTTTATGCGACTTATTTTTACAATTAATTATTCACTCCTCCTTCTTCAATCTCTCAAATGTCGTAAAATTTTATAGCCCAAACTTTTCTGCACGGCACAACCTTTTGTGTTTACGTTTAATAGTGCAAAAAAAAATTCACATATAAATTTTCCTCCAAAAAGAGAAGAAATAAAATGTGAGCCTCAGAATCAAAAATTTTTCTAACTTTGGTCATTTTTTGGGGGTAAAAAATTTTTTTAAACAACTCTACCCCAATGTCTGATACAACACAAATCAAAGAAAAAAAAACAATTTCATTCTTTCATGAGAAGCATTAAAAACTGTAAATTAATAAAAAAAAAAAAAAAAGTAAAAAAAAGAAATTTTGAGATATGAACTAAAAAAATTAATTAAAAATAAGGGTATTATTTTGAAAATGTATAAAAGAGCTAAAAAAAAACAAATTGTATATATAAAAATACAAAAGTTCAAAATATAATGTAAGAAAAAATAATTTTCAGACGAGTGCAATACCTTCATGTCACACACACACACACACACACACACACACACACACACACACACATACACAAACACACTTCCACACACGCCAATTCCAACCAGTGAAAATATCGAACTTGTTTTTTACATATGATGCTTCTTTAGCAGAACTTTCTGCTTTTTACCATATTATTTTCCACAAAAATAAATATAATGAATCATTTTTAATAAAAAAATGACGGTCTTTAAATTTTTCCACTTTTTCAAGTTGCCCTCAAAAAAATTCCATTACCGAGAATTTTACCAAAATTTTATTACATAAACCTTAAGACATGTAGAGAGCGTAAAAGCATTAGCACTTCAAACGTAACGTTTGTTTTGAAATACGAAAGGTTCGAAGTTCGACCCCAACACCCCTAATTTTTCCACTTTTTCAAGTTGCTCTCAAAATATTCCCATTGCCGGTATTGACACAAAATTTTGGTTCTTTATAGAGAATTGTGTGAAGAATAATATTTGTGGGATAAAAGACAGAATAATGTTGTGCAACTTTTATTTACAACCCGTATTTGAGCTGTACCATAAAAAAATTTTAATTTGAAAAAATTAAAATTTTTTAAATATTATTTTCGTTGTAGAACCCCTCTATCTTCTTTTTAAAATTGGCGTGTGTATGCGAAATTTTTTAATTTTTTACACAAAGCCAAAAAATTAACAAAAAATTCAAAATTTTCTTATTTTTTTTTCAAAATTTTTTTTCTAAACTTCTAAACTTTAAAAAAGAAACACACGTCTGTTTGAAATAATGAAAATTTTCTTGAGCTCAAGAAAATTTTTATCATGAGAACACGGACTTAAAAAAATTTCGCCAAAAAATTTTCGTGACGAGACCATTTTTCTTTTAAACACAATTTTGAATTTTTAAATGTTTTGTTTTGTTTTATGGTTTGATTTTAATTTCCTTTCTTCAAAGTCCTTCTAAGTTTAGATTAATTTTTTTTGGATTTGGAGAACACTAAGTTATAGTAAATTTTATAAGCTTTCCAATGATTCAACTTCCCAATGGCTTTCCGGAATTCTGCGTTCTTTAGTATAAAACTTTAACAAGGGATGCTCGAATGTGCTGAAAATGATGGATCTACAAAACTTGGCGTGGCGGCGGTTATCTGTTTTAACGCGCGGATAGGGAAAATAGGTCGCGAGAGCAAGCCAGTGTTAACATAATAGAATTTTTTACAGAGATTTCATGTCATTAATCGCTTAGACCATTTGCAAATTTGAGATATAATCTTTTCGGGACATTTCTTTTTTGATTGGCACTTGAAAAGCGTTCATCTGAGACTTGCAAGGATAATTAAAGTATGTGCTAGTGGGTTCTCCGGGATATCCGTATATTTAAAAAAATAGACATTTCGATTTATGCAATTATAGTCAGCGCTGATGCTATATTGTTGGATAAATCTTTCTTTAATCACCAGAGTTATAGGTAGAAGCCGTTAGTCGATTGACATTGTTGTATTATGAATATTGTGCGGCATTTTGCGGAGAAAATTGTTGAAAACTTTTGCGAGGATTTGGATTTGTGCGATGAATCTGCATTAGCTCAGTTTGACCAAGTAATCAATATTTCTTCCATAATTTATACGGTATTTCTGTAATTTTTAAATAGAGATATAGGTATGCATTAGAGTCAATCTTGGATTTTTTTATGTGTTTTTTATTTTACGAAGCAAAAATTATGGCAAATCTTTTTTTTTTTTCGATTTGGATCTAAAAGTGAAATTGGAACTACTTTTAGTTAATTTATAATAATAACATTTGGCAATATATTCTAATGATTTTAATCACTGGATTTTGTCTTTTTTGTAGCATGGGTTTTTTTTTGTTGTGGTTTTAAGAAACTTCAAAATCCTAAAAATTAGCCTGTCTTAAATTTTCGTCGTTATTTTAAGAAATTTAAGAGGCGCTTGTCTAGAAGTTTAATTGTAATTTCAGTAATTTATGTTTTAATATTTTTTTACCTTTTGGAAAAATGCTCTTTATAAATTTGTTGGGTTTTTTTTTCAGAGAGTTTCAATTGTTTGCCAACGTGTTTTCCAGTCGTTTCCAGAGATTACGCATTTGGGCGGAAAAATTAAGCTGTTGTCCGATAAGTTGTTAATCGAAGCACTCGTTTCTAAAGTGCGTTCAATTTTACTGTTTGGTATTTCAAAATAAACTTTTATTTTTCAGAGTTATGAAATTTTTGTTGTGAATTTTCCCAAAACAAAGGCCACAATTGTTGCTTTTCAACGGCTGTTGCAAAGGAACGAGTGGCATGGTCGCGAGACACTGACATTGGAGTTGGTTCAGCAAGTTCACAAGCGGCTTTTACATGTTGGTATGTTCTTTGTGTTGTTCAGTCTATTGACATTACTCCCAAATTTATGTGCTTATCAATTTTTTGGCGCTTTGCAGAATTTTATTTTTATTAGGTTTTTCTTTATACATTGTGATATACGAAAAAGATTATAAACTCTCTGTGTTTGAGAATCCTGCCAATAAAAGCGGCTTCCTTTCCTCTTCATTGAATAAAAAATTAAGCCGTCAGGGCTTTTATTGGAGAAAATAAGTCAAAATATTTTCATAGCGCCAAAGAATAATTTGAGCGCACACTTTTTACATATCACCACTTTCAAAGTACAAATTAACTTAGGCGTCAACACAAATGACATTCTAAAAGGATACGCTTCCATTGTTGAAAGTTTGGCTCTGTTTGATTCCTCGTTTGTACTCGTTCATCGCGTCTGCCGCACAATTCGTGATTACGTCAAGTTAGTTTATATTTCTCAAAATCTTTTTTATTTGATATCAGGCTGTGTGAGTTGTATTAATTCAATTTTTTTAGATACAGATTTCAGTATTTTTCGTGATTTAAGCGTTATTTTTTATCTGTCTTTTTTCTTAAAAGTTTGCTTTTATCTTTCTTTTAACACTTGCATTTTAATTTTGATTGTAGACTTCGTCCCGACACTATGCGCACCATCATTAAATTCATTACGACGGAAAAGCCTGGTGAGACGGCCAACGCTAATAAATTGACATTGATGTTGAATGAAGAGCAACTTATGAATGTCAACGACGAATACGTCATTGCCTTAGATGACAACAATGAGGACCGATGGTTTGATTGGCGCCCAGATCCGGTCGACGCCGATCCATGTATTTATTATCCCACTTTTGCGTTAAAATTTTCTATGTTTGTATATGGACTTTCGTTTAGTGTTCAGCTTTACTCTTAGAAAGTTTTATGATAATTACAGCTGTTAAATTGACTATGTCATTTTAGAAATAATGAAATTTTCGGATAATATTTTTTTGTTTTTTTTTTGCTAAATTGAGTTGTGGTACATCCACCATATAGATTTTCTTTCTGCTACTCTTTTGGTAAATAGTATTCTGAGCAAAAAACCTCTGCAATGAAAAGCCCTGGTAGCCATGAGCCGTAAAAGTTAGCAAGGCAAAACTTTTATTTGGTAACCTGTTCGCTCCAATAATTTTGTTTTGCTTTGTAAACTGTTTGCCTGTAGAATAATTTTTTTCTGGCTCATTGTCTGTGGTTATATAGATTTCATAAGCTCTTGACTTTGATTAAACTAATGGGTAATATTAATCTTTTCGTTTTTATAGGCATATTGTGCTGCATTCACTTTTTTTAGGCGAAAGCCGCCTGTATCGCGAGTCGGCCGACGTATTCAATATGCTCGTTTCGGTTTACGGTAGCAAAGATTTGTTTGTCAAAGAATACCAAAAGCTTTTAGCAGAACGTTTGCGGACTAACGCTTGGGGAAAACACGTAACTTTTTTGACTAATTTGCTGATATCATTTAGTTTTTTGATAACATTAAAAACAAAATCATTATTTTTAGCTTTGCGCCGAACTTATGTATTTGGTGACAATGAAAAAACGTTTCACCGAAGGCGAATTAAACAACTGCGAAGTTATGATACGGGATATTCGGGATTCAGGCAACCTGGCCAAAGAGGCAGCGAATAGACTGGTCATTTTGTTATTATTTATTTGTTTCCTTTGGAATATAGGATAAAATTTATATTTGCAGCAATTTTACAATGGCAATTAGCTCTAACTATGCAATCGGCTTTGCTCATTGTAAAAAAAGGCTTTGACTGTTTACATTTTTTCTCTCATTTTTCTTTGGCCAACCGAAAGCTTCTGGCGTAAACTTCTTAAAAATTTTAAAATGACTTGAGATTTATATTAAAAAGCTATTTAAAATTAATCAAAACGATAATTGCATAATGTGCGTGGATTTAAAAAATGAGACATTTTTGGAATGCTGTTACAAAAATCAAAAGAACGGGGTATTCAAGCAAAGTGCACGCATACGGCTTCCAATGAATACATTATTTTTTTATGAACGCGTTTTATTTGTTTCAATTAAAACACTTTTTATTGAGCAATTTTGGATTTGAACGTTGAAGATTTTTTCTCACTTTAACTTTTCTAGTTTTAGCCGTTTCCTGTTACCGCAAAGATTATTTCTTCCGCATTTTGGCCGGAATTTTCATCAAGTGAAAATATTCCGGTTTGTGATTTTGCTTTTTTTAACATTCTTAAAAAGCCATAATTTTAGATTCATCCTTATTTGAGTTTTGCGCTCAAAGAGTACGAGACGGTTTTCAAGGAGCAAAAGTCATTGCGAGAACTAAAATGGTTTTTCGACATTGGCTCTTCCGTGGAATTGGAAGTGGAGATTGATTCGTCCAAAATTTTGTTGGACGTTCCCTTTGTCTTTGCGCATGTGTTGTTTTTGTTTTTGGAAAAAGGTAGTTTCCTTTTCATTCCACTGACGTTTTTTTGTCTATTTTTTTTCTTTATTCAAATACAAAAATCTGGCTTTGCTTTATATTTGCTTTAATAAAATGCTTTAATTTTTCAATTCTTACTCAATTCCCTTTTGTTTATTAGAAAAATGGAATGTTGATGAGCTCAAAAAAAAGTGCGAAATGTCGGATGCTGAAATTAAACGGTCTATTGAGTGGTTTAGCGTACGCGGTATTCTTGTTCGCTGCGGCCTAGACGACTCCATGAGTGAGTCTTTTGCGCTAACGGAATCGACCAACGAAATGCAAAAGTTTTCCAAACAGGTGTTCACTTTTAATATCATTTTTATATTGTTAAAACAAACAAGCGCTGCTTTAGGCGAACGATCAAAATGTTAGTTACGCAATTGCTGCAATGCTAAGTGATGAAGATAGCGAAGAGGAAGAGGAAGAAATACCGCTAGAAACGCAGGTTGAGGAGCTCAACCAATATTGGTCTTACACGAAAAATTTCGTACGTTTTCTTTTTTTAAATGCTAATTATGGAACACGGAGGCACATCAACTGTTCTGTTTGTTACTGCTTTTGCTTTTACTTACTTCTATGTTTTGGCTTAGACTTTAGACTTTACAGAATTAACTATGGCCGAAAAAAGACAACGTCTTTTCTATGCCACATTTGTAATTTTATTCAATTTACTTTCACATTTTATGTGAACTTTTCGTGCACAGACCGTTTAAGTAAAGCCAGATCAATTTTTGATTTTTAAAGAGAAGTGCCTTACTTTTTTTTATACCCTGTTCATTTTGTTTTTCCTTTTTACCGATTTTTTTTTGAACTTACACGTCTTGCAGCGATTGTTTGCTGTTAAAAATTTGCATATTTTTGGAAAATTTTCGAAATTTTTTTCGATTTATTTGAAATTTTTGCTTGATAATGCTTTCCAACCACGACAACACTTATAGTTCTTATGACGAAAAAAAATTTCCGAACAGACTATATTGGCGTAACCCTTCTATTTGTTAACTTTTTTATTTTATTTATTTATATTTACTCACTTCTGTGATATAAACTCGAAATGTCTCTTTTCTGTGGCGCCAAAAAAATTTAAACTATATTTCCATATTAAAAACCCTATTTTAGATTATTTTCCAATCGACTGCCGAACAGCCCGTAACACTGGCGCGACTATCAGTTTTATATAAAAACTTTGCTAGTCCTGGTAAGTTAGGACCGTCGGCGGAGGCAATTACCCTTTTTATGCAGCACAAAATTCGCCAAAATTTGATCACCTTTGAGAACGGCGGTTATAAACCGACGGCGGAGTTGAAGCGTGGCGCTATTTGAGCTGTTTTTTGTGACTTGTAGATATACCTATTTTTGTATTGTATTTTGTATATTTTTGATTATTATTTAATAAATTTTATTTTATAATAAATTTATAGATATACTTATTTTTGTGTCTTTAGCGCACATAAAAATAATCTTTTGATTTTGAATAGCATATTGATTTTAATTTTATGGAGTTGTGACTATATTCTACGTCACATCCACTTGTGAAATTTAATTCAATAATATTTTGAGCATTGCCAAATGAAGAAAAATCACATGTCCGATTCAATTTGTTGGGGCAAAGCCAAGTATAGACTTTGTTTTATTTTTTAGGCAAAAAAGAACGGAAAAACTCTTTAAAAAATTTGAAAACAAAAAGTTCTCAGTTTTTCTACTACTTTGTAAGACAACATTTTTTTTCAAATTTTTAAAAAAAACATTTTTTCCAAAATTCAACAATTTTTGGAATTTTAATTTTGATCAATATTTTTGTAAATTTTTTTCCGTTCTCCTTTTTGCCTGTAGATAAAGTAAATAAAAAAGTGTAGTTTATTCAAAAGACATATAACATAAATGTAAGCTCTCATTTCAACTTGTAGAATAAGCATGCTAAACTCTGATTTGGCGCTTTATTATTATCTAACCGGAACCAAGGAGATAAGGCTACCGCAGCCTCGAAAAGCATGCCATCTCCAAACGCTCTATTATTGAATCCATATTTCGTTGTCAAAATAACAATGATGAGATATTGCATATGGATGCCCACCCCTTCCCAACTATTTATTTTAATTAACAAACATCCATTAAGTAAAATTGCAAACTGGTAAGTATGTAATTGTTATAAATCAAAAAACACTTCTGAAAAACTATTATAAACAAGTGTGCTTCTTGCAGCTTAAAGCATAAAGTTTGGAAGTCGGGGGGCACAGAGCTTGGGCGAACAATTTTGGAAAATTTGAGCTTGCTTTCAAGATGGTTTTGTTAGTCTAAAAATAAAGGTGGATATTGCAGTATATTTTATTTTTTGTGTGTTAATATGTAATAAGCTTATCTATCTATATAAATTGCCTTTATAAAAAAAGCAAAATTGTATTATAGTAATGATACAAAAAATTTTGTAATTGCCTGTTTCCTGCTTCCATCTTCAATATAGGGCTTAGTTGATTAAGTGATCAAGGTTTAGGTAACTGTTAAATAACACACCCCACCATCTCAAAAGTCTAATTAGAAAAATTTATGTAATGAGACAACACAACCGGCCATAATGTGATCGTACGTAAAAACAATTTTCAGTGTTGCTACAGTTACCTTATAAGGCCTATACAATGGGTTGACTATGGAATGAGTTTAAGTAACCCCTCTTAAATCACTTTTGAGCTTATAATATTGTTTCTCATGAGCTATGACACTCAATTAATTTTTCGTTTATTAAGTCGTTTTGCTTGCTATTTTAGCTGAAATAATTGAGTTTCCCTGGCTTTATTAAACGAACAGCTGCGTCATTCAATTTAAACTGAAACCGATGAGAGAGATTTATTAGTGTCAGGAAAAGGTGGTGCAATTTTGATTAGCAATTATAATTTATTGCGTCAATAAATGTTTGCAACTGCAAAACAGAAAATGATTTTTTGACTAAAAACTCAGAAAGGTGAATATTGCATGTTACGAAATTAAATGCTAAACTTCAAACAAATTCAGGAGGCCGAGCCAAGCACTGTAATTATCACTGACAGTTTTGATCTCCGGCACCACGGCATTAAAAGTGAGTAATTATGGAATTGTAATTTGGCCTAACATAAATGTTTTAACTAGAAATAATTAATGTGATCGCGCCGCGCGTAGCAGAAAACCAAAAACCAAGCCTGTAACAAACTAAGCAGCTTGGACAATGCTATAAAACCGCATTGGACGCAGCAGTAAAATTGAAAGCTCGTTCAGTGGTAAAATTATAAGAAATTTTTTATGATACGCAAGTATATACTTTTGTGTTTAGGCACTATTGCTACCGGCGATTATTTCAAATTTTCAAAGAATGAAGCTGCACAGATTGCCTTGCTTGTGCAAAAAAGGTTAGCTATCAAAAATCTCATACGAAAACTTAGAAAGGTTGATGATGGATATTAATTTATGTTTACGGTTAGCTTTGGCGCGGCAGTCGTATGTATCGGAAATGCTTTTGTACGACACTTGTTTGTCGGATACTTCTTAATCGTGCGTCATTTCTTTTACAAAAAAAAGACTGTTGTAAATATGATCCGTCCCCAGTCCGAGCACAAGCTATTAATTTCTCGTAAAATTCAACTCGGGGGGGGGGGGGGGGGATGTATTATGCAACTGTCCTCTAAATAGGTTCGTCATTACAGAAAAATAGCCTTCAAATAGAGGACGTGGCTTTATAACCAAAATTTTATTTTAAAGGAGGGTTTAATTAAAGAAAAGACTTTATAAAGTTTGCACTCTTCAGATATTCAACATTTATTCAATTTATTTAGAAAAAATATTAATAAGTATAAAAATTAGTGTTCGTTTATAAAAATATTTCATTTATTTTACAAATTAATTTAAATTAAATTAAAAAAATACAAAAAATTTAAACAAACAATTTATACGGTTGTAACGCTCAGAATCCCACAAGCGGCTTTATCATTAGTCGATTGTTCGCCGCGCACGCCGTGGGCAAGAAGCTCTTGTATAGTGGTAAACTTGTCCAAATAACACTGTTTGTTTTTTCGATTTTGCTTTGCGTGAGAGAGTTGCAAAAGTCGCTTAAAAAAATAACAAAATACACTTGATTTATAACACATTTATTTAAAAAAAAAAAAATCTATGAGTCCTGACTGGAAATCCAAACATTTTGCAGAAAATTAGTTTATAGTTAACTAAATTTTTTAATTCAAAAAAAACGTCAAAGTTTGGCAGTTGCCTTATAAGTTACACCGGCCTCGAAAATGTTATCAAGTAAGGTTCTACTATTACCATTCAACTCAATCCACCACAATATGTACATTCCAAATCGAATACGGCTTTGATTTAATTTTTTTATTTGTATTTTTAAATATCAACTCATTATACATTAAAGCAATTAATTTAAAAAAACAAATTTTTGGATAAACCATAAATTAATTTTACAAATGTTCGTTCAACACCGTATTAGATCTTTTAGATTATTTTAAGCAAATCCTCTAAAACATACGTATTTACTTACAAATTTTCAGTCCATTCAAAGGAATTTAATTGAAATTCTCAAATTAAGGAGCTCAGTCGTTTTAATATTATTTCTGCCTTACATAACAATAAAAATTACTTTTTCGCTTCCGATGAAAGCATTCCTCGATTTTTCACTTAACAACTTGAGATGCTTAATTTTGTGTTGACGGGCGCGGTCCAAATGTCGCTTTCTCTCGTTTCGATTCCAAAAACGTCCCACTTTTAGTTCGCTAGCGGCGTCATCGTCGGTGCTCAATGCAAATCTTTCACGGTTCACTTCTTCTTCTCGCGCCTTCATTATTTGGCTGCGAAGTGGGCGCCGAGTTATATAGCGTGTTCCATCCGGACGCCGTTTAATCTAAAAATTACAATAAATTAAATAATGAATGAATTTTATGGCTAATGTCTTTTTTTGCGTTTTCAGTTCATATAGTAAACGCAAAACTCATTTTTATTTTTGACTGTGTAGGGTTACTTTCAACGCAAAAGTATTTTTTAAGTTTAAAAAATGACATAAACTGAAAAAAATTAAAAAAAAGTTCAACGTAACCGTCAAAACTGTTTTTAAGTAACGTCATACAGAGAATTAAAAAGAAAACGTTTTGTGAGACTGGTCTTAAAAAACTTTGTGACAATCAGCCCAAATTTAATAATAGAAAAAAAACTTGAGGAGAGTGTACAATGAATAAATAGACTTATTTTTGGCTCAAACCGTTTTCTTTAAAACTTGGCAATTTAGCCTAATATTTTTCAAATTGCACGTTTAACAAGTTGAAAATTCAAATAGACAGTGAAAGCTTTATTTTTTTTGTTATTTTCAATCAAGGTTATTTAGTTATGGCCAGTGCTTTCACTTAAGTTCACAATAAGTTGACTCAAATGAGAAAGAAAAGTCTAATATTGTTTATAAATAATTTACCTTCCATTCAAATTGCGGCGCCGCATTTTCATCATTTTGTAACTTTTTGTTTGCGTTAGCTTCTGCAGTCAAAAGTTGTTGGCGTTGGTGTAAGCTAGCTATATTTGGAGCTATTGGCGGTTTCTGCATCTTACAGAACTTTGATTGGTTGTTATGCACATTTAGGGGAATAACGGAGGAGGTCGATATGGGAAGTGATAATTGGGTCGCTGCTTCGCTCAAAATTTGCGCTTCACCAATCATTGCTTCGCGCAGCAAACGCTAAATTATTTGAATTTAAAAGTTGGAAAAAAAACATTTTGTGATTTTTACTTGTTGATATGCAATTGTTTCAGCCAATTTTTCAGCGGATGTATATATCGTTTCTCCGGCGTGATACCTAAAAACATATTTAATATTAGTACCCTATTTTTTTTATTTAAAGGTTAAGAGGTTCCAAGTTTCAAGCTAAATAAACAACAGAATCAAACTTGGTATTTCAACTATACAAAGTGGCTCTTTTAAAATTTAAAAACTTTCATGCATCTATTTCCTTATTTCCACTTTCTTTGCGCCAAAAAAAATAAAAAATCAAATTGGAATTTTTCGTTCGAAATTGTTTTGTCCTAAAACGACTGTTTTATTGTTTACAACTTTTCTTATTTTTTGATTGGTTTTCTGGTTTTGAGCAGCTTAGGGGTAGTTTTTTTGTCTTTTTTTTTGTCGCGGCCGGTCGGTCGAATATTTTGTAAAAAAATTAATAAATTCGTTCTTATTTACACCGAGTGTAGTACTCTCATTATAACTCAAGATAAAAAGGTGAAATCGGAGTTAAACCAGCCACTCTGTATTGTGTTCAATTAACCAAACCTTAATTTAGGTAATACAAAAACCTAATTTTTAGGAATAATAGACAGGCAGCTAGTGGTTTTGATCCATCGACCTCTGGGTTTTGGGTCCAGCACGCTTCTCCTGCGCCACGCAAAACTCAAAACTAACAGACCATGACGGAAAATATAATCAGTCCATCATGGATCTTATTTGTTCGTATCAAACGCTTTTTCAAGTCAAAAATTAATCTAAGCAATTTTCTAGCCTAAGCTTTAATTTTCAAGATCAATACATGGAAAATTCTGAATGAAAAATCTAGTTTACCACCACATTATATATTGGCTCGTGCTGTTTTCAATAATTTTGTGGTTTTTTAAAGAATATAAAATGCCGCTCTTATAAATAATTACATCAAGTATCAAAAATTTTGGTTATTTGCAAAAAAAAAATCCATTTTACAATTCCATTGCCTCTTTGTTTGACTTAATCTTGCATAAATAAACATTAACTAAAGGATAAATGTACTGCAAAAACATTAGACAAAATCCTATAAATTAGCATTATATCTCATTCGTATTAATCCGTTTTTCAGATGTCAACCACTTTTTGGATTTATTCAACTGGGTTCTCCTCAATTTTCAATTTCATTGCTAAAGTAAATTATATTACAAATTCTGATTGTTTGAAGAATTGGTTTTGCTGCTTCCAATATGCTTCTGATCGCTCTTTTTTGTGTGGCAAGATGCGGGCGGGTTGAATTGTACAGACAATTTTGGCAGCCTAAAATACTTATGAATCAAGGAAATAAAAATTATCATCGAATATTTTATACCGAAATTGTACAGTATTATTTATTTGTGCCGGCGGTGGAATGACGGTAGCGCCTGCTGTCGGAATAAGTGTTGAAGGCGTTGGCGTGTCAATAGTATGATAAAAGTTCTCTGGCGACGACAGCATTTTGTGATTTGATTGAACAGCTAAATTACTCCTCGACTCTTCGGCATTGACGTTTAGGCTTTTGGGTCGTTTTTTTGGATTTAAAATTACAATTTGGTGTTCAATTGTATTGTTTAAGCTGTCAGCATAACTTTTGTCCAAATTGTCAGCGTAATTCATTGGAGTGGAACGACAACTATCTCCACCCGTATTGTAGGCACTTGACGACGTCTCTTCAACAAAAATTTGTGCTGACGGTGCATTGGAAGTGCCGCTCGTCTGCTTTCGTCCTGGCATATTGTGCAAATGAGGCAGTGTTTGTTGTTTAGCAGAAAATGTTGGATGAATTGTCTTTTCGGGCTTTTTAGGACATTGAAAAGTTAAGCTTTGGTTGAATAAAGCCTGCTTCTCCTTGCTTTGTATTGCTGTTTGGTCATTAAAGAGATATGTTTGTAATGCAAATTTATCTGCGGGCTTACTGCCCTGGTTGAATTGCGTGATGGTTGTATTAAGCTTGGAGTATGGTCCGTAATTCTCAACAGGCGTCTGATATTGTTCATAAATTTTGAAATCTTCTATTTTACAATATTTTTTGTTTTGCGGCGCAGACGACTTTTTTGTAATAGTCAATGGAGTGACGGTGGTGGGTTTGTGATAAGGCAAAGCATGTGTTTTGGCGTGCCGTCGTAGCAAACGATCGCATTCGAAGCGAATGGATTCCATTTCACGATTTAAGTGTGCCAAATCTTCTTCTAGTGATTCTTCCAGCACCAACCGGGACATTTGGGCTTGCGGAATCGGTATCATTGTTGTAGACGCAAAATAATTGGTCGGTGAGGTTGGCGGTAAATTAAGTAAGCCGTCGTGCTCCTCCGAGTCCGTTCCGCGTGACATTCCGGAATCCTTAAAAAAAGTTTTAGAAGCCATAAGCAAATTCGTGTAAGGCTTAAACCCAAGCATGTAAACCCTTAAAAAATATAAGGTATTCCAAAATTAAAAATTACTGTAGCTTTGTCGGCAAACATGCGCCGGCTAAAATTGTCTTGTTTGGTTAGTGTACTCAATGAATAAAGCGCCTCATTTATGCTCGTTGGTTTGCGCGGCAATGTTCCTGCAGAGGAACGCTGCGTTGTGAGGAATTGCAAATTCGGCTGCCGTTTATCACAAAATTTGGTCATTGGAAATTTTGGCGCGTTCAAACTCAAGTCAACAGTTACATTTCCCGTTCCAGTAAATGCTGATACATTGGCTTTGGTATTACACTCCAATTCGTAATCATCGTCATTCTAAACAACTGTTGATATTGAATTATTATAATGCATTTGCTTGCATCGGCTGTTAGCAAACTGTTAGCAATTCAAAAAAATGACTTTAATTTGAATCATTTTAGGAGTTTATGGTTGAATCGTAAAAAAATCAATTGGCAGAAGTTACGAAAGAGCCAACAGTGATCATATGGCATTACTAATTGCCATATTTGTCTAATCATTAGGCTTAACGATCAAAAAAGTTTTGAATTGAAAAACAATGTTTGTTATTTTAAATTATTTGTTACTCAATAATAAATTAAATCGTGGTAAAAATAACTTAAAATACTTTTGCGTAAATCAAAGTTAAGAAGGATTTTTTTTGGATTGAAAAGATCTGAAAATCCGAAAAAAAAGATAGGGATGAAAAAAGGTGGATTAGATGAAAGGAAAAAAAAGAAAGGAAGGAAGTACGGAAAAAAGAAAAAAATGGAAGGAACGAAAAAAGGAAAAAGCCAAAAAAAGAAAAAAAAAAGAAAGAACCGAGCAATAATCAAGGATAAAAATCCTAAGGATCATATCCAAACAAAACAAAAAAAGGCGTTATTGGCAATAACACAATTTGCGTTTGCCAATTTTTGGCATTGAGTTAGAAGTAAAAGGCAAAAAAAAAATAATTAAAAAGCGAAAACAATATAACAAAACGACGGTTAATTTTTCAACTTTTTTAACCTTTTAAAATCGGTTAATCTTTCGACTTTTCAACTTTTTTTTCTATCAACTTTTTTCCGTAAACAAGCAAAAAATTCAAAACAAAAAACAATACAGCACTGAAAATGTAGAAAACACAAAACAACAATTGCTTTTGCTTTTAACGTTTTCAAAACACTTTTAACAAATTTCACATTGATACGAAAAAAAATATTTTATCCTCTTTAACTACGGTAGTTGCTTTGATAATTGTTTTTTTTTTAAAGTTCGGAAAATTTCCGAACTGAAATAAAATAAAATAATTTGTTTATACAAAAAGCCCTAATAAAAATTTCCATCACCAAAACAATAATATAACACTAATTAATGCTATAAAGTTTGATTTAACGGCCTGATATTTTCACAAAAAATGATTTCTATTATTTGATTTATGCTATTTAATCTGCATTTGGATAACGACTTTTTTGTTGACTAGACAACTCACTTGGTTATTTTAAAGGAAACAGATTAGTTAAGTTTGTTTTTTGCTGTTTTAAAATGAAAAAAAAATACAATTACGTAAGACGATAAAACACCCTTTGAACATATGCAATAATCTATGATAATATCAAGCTAATTGCTGAATATTAAATTACATAAATAAAGAAAAAACTTTTTATAGGGTTATTTGAGAGAAAACAAACAAACAAAAAACAATTTTGAGCTTAAGGCCATTATTCATATTACGCATTTACGGCCCATAGCCTACTCTTCAAAATCAATCATTTTTTCCAAGTTTTAAGGCAGAAGAAAAAATGAAAAAGCACATGTTTAACTTTAATAATCTCCCTTCAAAAAATTCAGTGCAATAATAGGGCTGTGAACGAGGAATAAGTCTTTGTGTTTTCACATTCAAAGCCATTTGCCAAATTTGTTGCAGGAAAACAGCCCGGATTCCAACAACCGACCAGCACTGAACTATAACAGTCAATGTGTGCTTGTAATAATACTTTAAAAGGCAGTGTTATATCAAAAGGAGAAAAACTTTTTTAGGTTTTAAAAATACAATTACGTTTGTACATGAAAAAAATTAAATTACTTCTCGACTTCGTGCCAGCAAAAGACGAACACGGCTCAAAGGCTTCGAAAATTCAAAGAGCGCATCGTTGCGGCTATGTATTGAAAAACCGTTGATCTAAAAAAATTCAATTACGTTTTTTTTTTATTAAATGTAAAAAAAATTATACTTTTTTAATAAAACTCAATCTAAATTTTGAGATTTTAAACATTTTGTATGGCTCCCAATATTTAATACTATGTATATGACAGAGTACTTTTTAAGAATTAATGTTACCCACTTCTTCAGCTAATCCAATGTTTCTTAATTAGAAAACGTGAACGTATGCCAAATACATATTACCTTTTCTTCTGACCTAAAAAACAACTGGCTTCATATTACACCGATTGTAATTTTATTTTAGTTTTCTCGTTTGATGGAAATATGGCAGATTTAACTATTTAAAAATAATCGGCCGATTTTAAACATATTTTAGGGGTTTTGAATTGAAAAAATTCTGCATTCAAAATAGTTTCCAATTAGTTTTGTGGTATTATGTTTATCAAAACGTACAGCCAAATTGTAAGTTATTTAAGTAAGCTAAAATTTTAATGATGATTATTTTGATAAGATAATGGTACCGTAATCGAAGCCAAAATCCAAAAATATAAGGTTTTTTCAATTTTTATATTGATCTTTTCTCAATTGAGAAATTCTCAATTGAGAAATTGATAACAAAAAAAGTTACTTGTAAAATTTGGTCGCCAACATGAATACGTCCATCTTTACCGGCAACACTGTTGGCCTCTACCTAAAAATTATTTTTTGCAGCAATGTAAACAAAATTATATTTAATAAATAATAAACATATTCTTAAAAAATTATCATCATTTCCCCCTTATTTGTTAAAATTGCATATAAAATTTTTATTATTAGATTCTATTTTTGTCCATAATAAGTCTATATGACTTTAATTAAAACAACCTGTTTTAGAAAAGAAAGGGAATTTATGTTGTACGCTATGCCTGAAAATTCTTGTTTAAAGAATTCAAAAAATGCATTTTAAACTCTAACAAAACAGATTTTATGCCTTCGAGTGTTCTCAAAAAATCAATGTTAAAAAATTATGATATAAAATATGGCTAATCCATATTTTATACATTTGATGTTTATTTTAGGCATATTTATAGAAAAAATAAACAATAAATTATAGAAAACAAAAAAGTTATACTTTAAGCCCAACAATAACTAACAGTAAGTTAATGAATGAAAATTAAGAAAACATACGCTTGCCACAAAAACGTTTGTGTCGTAATTAACGGAAGAAGCTCCTCGGCTTCCGCAACTATCATAGCACAACGTAATGCCAAGCGGCTGATTGTGAGTTTTAAATTTTTCGTCAAAGTTTCGTCGCAAAACCAATTCCTAAATTTGAATTGAAATTTTACATGAATAATTGATTAGCAACAATTTGTGGGACGTATTCAACGTACCTCATACTCTAAAGTTGTGCTGCAGGATTCGTGCATTTGGTTAAACATTTTTTCATATCTGAAATGAATAAACACAATTTAGCGTAGCATTCAAACTTCATAGACAGTGGTACAATCATAAAATGCAGAACGACGAATTTTGTATAAACGGATAAAATTTATCCGCAAATATTTTATTTTGGCAAAATGTCACAAATGTTTTTTCACACAGCTCCAGCCGTGAGTTTCATTTCACGGCTCGTAAGCAAATCATATCAATTTCAAGTCGTTGCTCCAAAAATTGTGGAGCTCTCTAGTTAGGAGCGCAGCTAGATAATTATTGGAGACCTGTTAAATAAATATAAAATTTGTTCGACTATTTCCAGCCATTGAAGCCATTGCAATAATCGACAAAATAAAAAGATAATATTTTCACTTGTTTTTACCAGTTTTACTCCAACTTTTCAGTTCAAAGCCAATGCAAAAAAAACACTCAAAAACCAAAGTAATTTAACAAAAAATTGATTATTTCAAATATAAAAAGTTTAGAAATCAAAAAAATGAATGGGAAAACATGATTATCGTGAGAAAACCAAAAAATAAAAAAGGGAAATATTGAATTTTTTGAGCTTATTCAATCAATTTTAAACTTTTTTTTTTTTATAACCGAAACAAAAAAAAAACAAGCAGACAACTGTCCAAAAAGCTGTGTGCTTTTGTTTTCTGATTTTTCGTATAAAATGTTTTTGTGTTTGCCCTCCCCTTTGGTAATACATTTAATGGCTCATTTAATGGCTCATTAATTAATTTTTAATTTTTCAGTAAAATTGACTGTTGGGTCGATAAGGCAAAGGAATACACAATAGTTTCGACAATATTTTTTATCTTTAAAATCGTCATTCCTAAAGGCCTGTAATTCTTAACATTACAAAATAAGGGAATAAGGGCGGATATGACCACTTTGGTGCACGTCATGAACTAGTGCGCTCGATTTAGTTATGTACACACTGATGACGTAAAATTGTAAAGAATACAATTGTGAACAAAAATTCAAAATAATTTCGAAGCCGCCAAAATGAGAAATATAAAACTTACTGTTGCAATTGCATTGTATTGAAAGCCTCAATGCAATCGGTAATTGCTGAAGAAATAATTTTTGTCCGTGTACCAGCATTTATATGTGCCAAATTACGCGAGCGTTCCCTGACACCCATTGTTAAGAAAGCATACCAATAAAGTGTTCTATTTTGTGAAAAACGGCCATATTCCTGAGGCTGAAAATGCTTAAAATTTGATTCGGGGATGCCCAACATGCAATCCAACTAGCCAAAAGTACACTTAAAAAAGCGTTAACGGGCCAAAAAAAAAGAAAACAATCCGCTCGGCCAAAAGTCCCTTTACAAAAAACCTTTTTTCACAATGAGTAAAAATTTAAGCAAAGAAAAAAAAATTGTCAATTGTAAAAATCGAAAAAAAAGTAGAAAAGTTGCGTTATTTTTTTTTTTTGACATTAATATATGTTACTTTGTGTTTGATTATCTCTGACACAATGGCTTAAATATTTTTTTTTAACATTTGCTCCCCGCACTTCCTTAAAATCTTAACACACATAAATAATATTCCACAAGGGAGTTGACATGACCCCTTCATTCATTTTGTAGTCAAACGTAAAAAAGAGATTATGCCTTCAAAACGGAGAGTAAACAATGGGAAAAGCTTTTTTGCTTTTTTTTAAATGTTTTCAATTTTCTCCAACAAATTTTGCTTAATTTCTCAAGTGGGAGTTGTGCGTGTTAGTTGATGCGGGACAGAGAAATGTTTAAATGCGAGGTTCATATCAGTTGAGATCTCAAAAAGAAGAAAATATTCACTTTATCATATTGTGCACAATGTCATGCCTTTTGTGCCTTAATGACAATTTTTTTGCAAAAAATGCATTTTTAAAATTTTTATATAATTTTTGTATTTTAAAAAAGTTTGGAAAAATAAAAATAAATAAAAGAACGAAAATTTACTATGCATTTTAAATATTTTAACTCTAAACTGCCAGTTAGGTAATTATTTATTTATTTCGAAGAGTTCTTAGCCATAAAAAAAAGAAAAAATTTAAGAAATAAAATATAATCTTTATTTCGTAAATATTTAAACACAACGAATCAGCTTAATATCTTATTTAATTATTTAATTATTTAATTTATTTAATTACTTATTTAATTCAAATTTGTCATTTTTTTTGAGCGTTTTTTGAGCCTTTTTGAGCGTAAATAGGAATTGCTCAGCAGACTTAAATTTTTTATATTAAAATAAATCAATTAATATTTTTGCACTAGTCTAAGTAAACGTTTCCTTGTTTAACATATTTAAAAAATAAATGAAATAATGTTATCAAATGTTTTCAAGATTAGGCTTAACTTAATCTATCGAAAAAATCCAAAAATAATTATGCAAATGATTAGAACTCACACCTACATAACTAGCGTGTAATTACACACAATTTCTATAATTTAGAAAATACTTTTATATTACTGAACACATTTATGAATTTTTTTGTATATTTTGGATTTGGAAATTAATTTTGTAGTAATGTTTTGTTTAAACAATTAGAAATACAATTTTAAGCGTCATGGTTTAAGCAATACGTAATTGCAAATACATATATATATATAAAATTTATATGTCGCGTACGCTATCTTTGCTAAATGCACAATAAGTTAATTTCAAATAATTTTAAATACAAAATGCCAAAAGTACGAAATTTAAATTAAGATTACAATTATTTTTGTTTATTATTTTGCGATATTATTGTTTCGTTCTGATATTTTGTACTATTTAAGCTTTTATTTTGACATTTTTATTATTGGTTTTTCTTCCCTATGCGGCTCTTCTTCGGTTTTCCCCGTTGCAGTCCTTTTTTATTCTTTCTTTCTGTCTGAATTTAATAAAATTTATAAAGAGCTCTTTGCCACAATCTATGTGAGTGAGAATAATTCTAATAAATTAATGGAACATATACGGTAGTGGACAAAATTATGGAAACTTTTTATAAATGTTTGGTTTTTAATCGATTTCTCCGAGATGAAATGAGATACAATGTTTGAGTAAATTATATTTTATAGCATTTTTTGTCCTCTTTCAAACAAAAAAAGTTTATTCCGATTGGTCTACTCAAAAAAATTTTACACTTGTTTCACTGAGTTATGTTCAAAATTTTGCCGGACAAAATTATGGAAACTTTCATTATATCTATTTTGTTTATTGTAATTTAGTAATGTTATAATGTATTTTTAGCGCAAATATCAAGTTTTTTTTTGTTTAATGTCGTATAGAAGGTTTTCCGACGCTGAGAAACGTTTGGTGGTCGATTTGCGCAATGTTGAACACCTGACTTTTGAGCAAATCGCCGAGCATCTCTCTAGCGGTAAAGGCGCAATATAGAAGCTCTACATGCGTACTGTAAACCCCAAACTCCTTAAAAAAGTTGGAAAGCATCGTAAAACTGATGATAAGTGGGCGATTTTACTTCTTGTTTTATTTAAATTTGATTTTGTTACCGAAATTTCCTCCAGAATGGATCGAAAAATTGTGCAAACGTCTAAAATTGACCCCTTCATGACTGCTCCGGAGATTCAAAAAGAAGTTGAGGCGTCAAATATCAGTCGAAGAACCGTACAAAGACGTCTGAATTCCAGAAATAGTGGGCTCTGGGACGAATTGCGGCTCGCAAACCTTACGTGTCGGCAAAAAACAAGGCCGCAAGATTAAAATTCGCCAAAGAACATCTCAACTGGAGCATTGATCAATGACGTCCTCGGATCGTCCTCGAAAACCTTTTTATGTAAAATTTCAGTCCTTTCATATGATTCTCTAAGTCGCTGTAGTGTATCGACACTATTTAGCTAAGGTGAAATTGGTGTGGTGGGGTTTCAAAAACTTTGCTTATCAAATAATTTACATGCAAATATTCCATAGCAAAAAATCCTCTTATTTTTGAACCGTTACCAAAAAAAACCGTTCCTATTTTCAAACCAAAATTATTTTCTTGAGCTAAAAACGTTATCTAATTGTATTGATAATGCAAGAAAAAATAAAATTATTTTAACTTTCACTCTTAAGTGTGAACTTAAGTTCATGTTTTAGCTCAATGCTAATTAAAAACAAAAACAAAAAAATAATTTACAAAAAATTTTTTTTTGGGGAATTTGATTTTAGTTCTACTTTTTGAATTTTTAATTAAACGCTAAAAATTTTTAATTGCTCTCTAATTTTTAAAAATAGAAACACAATCATATTACAACAAAAGATTTTCTTAAAATGCAATTTTTTTCAAATCACATACTTTTAAAATGTAGCCGGTAGTTTTGTTGTCATTGAATTAGAGATAAAAAGATAAAAATTTTGGTTGATACAAACAAACGCTGTATAGGTTTTCAATATTTTTGAAGTTCTTATAAAAATAATACAAACTTTGGACAGAGAAATGTTTACTCTTCAATGGTTTAATTTTCCACATGTATTTCTTTTTTTTTGCATATAAAACACATTTTTTGAGTAGTAACAAAACTAAATTAGATGTTGAATTTATACCAACAACAATAAACAATTAATCTGAAAACTCAAATTAGAAATAAAATTATGTAACGTTTTTTGCCCAAACAATTTTTTTTCAGCTACTGTGCTTGAAATAATAGTGGCATTTGCTGAAGGAAATCCATTAATTGTAATTTTCAAATGGTTGTTTAAATATTTTATGTTTATTGTTTTTTATGTATACGAACGGGATAAAATGTCAATAACCCCATTAAGGCATGCGTATGTGTGTTCCATTAGAATAGGATAATAGTATTTGTGTTTAGTATAATAGTATTGATTTAATGAATAGTATTTGTTTATTTTAACTTATTCTACGGCTCATCTCATTTTTTGCGTCGACGTTTTTCGTCGAAGCGTCGTTTTTCTAACACGGAAAGACTCATGCGTCGTTCCTGTATATTTCGAATGAAAAACAATTAACTCTCAACGACTTTAAGATCGCTTTAAAGTTGGTAACCCAAAAAAAAAGTACCCACTTTGATCAGAACGCTATAAAAGTTTGAGGATGCCGAGCAAGGTACAGTAAAGCTAATTTTTATAAGATGAAATAATTTCCTTTCAATCAACTACAACAGAGCCAACTTAAGTAAGGAAGCGACAATTTTTTAGTAAATCATAAACAAAAAACAATTTTTGGTTGAACCCTCATTTTATAAACCGTTTCAAAAATTCTTCTAACTGCTGTTTTAGCTTTACCGTTAGCAAAAGTCAAAGTCTTAAAACTTGCCAATTACAGATTACTGTTGGCATTATTTTTAAGCATATTGTTGATTTCATTCCCAAAAAATAATTAATTTTTTGTTAATTACACAAAAGACGAAAAAGTATGTATAAACTCTTATCTAACAATAACCCCCTTATATAAAGTTTTTTTTTTTTTTTGGTTTTTGAGGATACTTTTTAAATTTGGCTCGCGATAGTTTTTTTCATTTCAATTTTTTTTTCTTTTATTTTGCTTGGGTCTTGTTCTCGTTTTATTTTCGTTATTCGTTTAACATAATATAAAAACGTTTAACTATTCTTATTTATTTTTTGTTTTTATTAATTGCTTATGATAAACTTTTAAAATAGCGAAAAAATGCGGCATTATGCCAATAAATCTAAAAACAATAAAAAATTTTTAAAATACGTGGAATTTGTAAACAAAACAAATAAATCTTAGCCGCAAAGTATTTCATTTCTCTCCAAGCTGATTTGGTAGTCTTTTATCAGGAGACATTTAAAAGGCCAAGATTTGCGGTAAAAAAAATAAAATAAGATTTCCGGTACATGTGCTCTTTTGTGTTTTGTGATAATGTAAATATTTTGCCGCTTGTGGGTGATTTTTTAGCAAACGCAAGCCAAGTTTTTACAAGGAAGCAAATGAAAAAAAGGATATAACAGTACGGCTTAAGTATTTCAGTTTTCAAAGAAATGTGCTCAAAATTAAAACATTTTTTTTGCAGTTTGCTTTGTTGCTTTTTTGTTTTGTAGTTGTTTTTTTTTATAAACTTCATAAACATCAATTCTGTTAAGCAGACTGCCTTTGCTGGATTAGATAGAAATATGAAACATTTAAAAATAAGTCTTAGAAATTTAAACGTATTTCAACATATTTGAATTGATTATGTTATAAAACTTTTAATATGTATATGTGCTAAGTATGCAAAACAATTAGCATTGAGCGGCTTTTAGAATGTTGTGATGCCAATTAGACTAATCTATTTGTCAAGTTGAAAACGACTGAAAATACTAAGTAATAAAATTATATGTTAATTTAATTGTTTATACATACTTTATAAAGGTGTTTGTTTTTGGTTTTAAGTTGCTTTTTTAACTTTATAATATACTAAATAATTTTAAGGGTCCTCTGTGCATGCATTCGTTTAAGGAGTAACCGTGTTTGAGCTTTGCCGAGCCATTGAACACCACGCGCAGCTTGGTGTGTGTCTTGTCTTCTCTGATGACGACTTGATAGGGGGGAGATACGACACTGGCCCCTCATTAGATCGGAAGTCTGGCACCGGTTCCATTATATTGAGCCGCAACTGCTCTTTGATCGTGTTGTCATAGAGTTGCATGAAGTGACGCCTCGGTTTCAATGATTGCATGGTTGAGTAAAGTCTATTCTTTGCAAGAGCGTAATTCGTGTTAACCCGACATTTTTGCGACATCTGGGTCAAAAGTTGCGCATTTTCAAACTTGTGATATTGTATTAACAACATTTTTTCGTTCTGTAAATGCTTAAGTTTTCTGCTTTGTAGTCTCTTATTATAATATTACCTTATGCCATCTCGTGCCAAAATCAATAAGCGATCTGCTCAACAAAGAGCTAAAAAAAACAGATGAAGAATCGGACTCAAGCGGCAATAGAAATAGGAAACAATTGGGATTTTTTTGATTTTTTTAACAGGCTCATCGACTCTTTTATTTTTTAATTTAGTTTTTAATTCTATGACAAAAGTCCAAAAATTTTAAAAATAAACTGCCGTGTCTCGGCTATACCACACAAAGCAACGAAAAATACAGATTTTTTTTTAATTAAGGCTAAAAGCTTTGTTTTTGATATATTATTTAAATAAATAATACAACTGAACAAAAAAAAACATTTATTTTTTCCTTTTTTTGTTTATTATATAAAATGTATTCCAAATTCATTTCCGTACTTTTTTTTTTAGTAATTTTGGCGTTTTGATGTTTTAATTAAAACTTAAAATTAAATGCATAAGCGTGTTTACACTTTTTAATTATTAAATTGTGTCATTAAATTTTACTAAATATTTATTGCTTTCAAGCGTTATCCATTTTTTTACAGTTTTCATTTCAAAAGTTCATACGCTTTTGGTTTATTATTTTTTAACACTAATATGCATTTTATGTAAATGTTTTTTTTTAAAGAATTTATAATGTTAAAATAAAATAAGTTTAAGCAATTACATTTTAATTGAACATTTCCTTATTTATTATTGGCTTGCTCTTAAGTTGTGTGAGTAAGTATGTATGTGTAGTAGCTTTATTTGTTGGTATAGCATGTTTTTTAATATTTTGGAGAAGTTTAAAGAACAGCTATTTGAGCTTTAAGTGCAGTAGTAATTGGCAATATCGATGTGTAGCACTAACAAGGGAAGGCATTTACTTTGTTGTGGAGTTTTTAAAAATAATGTTTATCATTTGATGTTCTTTTTTTTTGCCCAAAAGTACAGTGTTTATTACGGTAATCCAATTTTTGAGTTAAAATAACAATAGAAAACATTTGTTGTGGGGTTAGTGGGTTAGCCTCTAGCTGTTTTCTTTTGCACAGGTTAGATCCCCTACAAAGACAATGTTTTTTTTTTTGGGGTTACATTTTGATTTGCGTTGTTTTTTCCGATTTTTTTTCTATAAAATGCAAACAAAATAAATAAATTAACAAATTAAAGGCATTTTTAAAGGCAAAAGAACACCGCAAAAAAAAAAAATTTTTGTTTGCAAAACGTTTTTGAAAATTCCACCAAAACTTAAATACCTTCTCTTGTAAATAAGTTAAGTGCAAACTGTTTTTTAATGCACATGTGTAGTTTTTTAACTCAAAAAATTGTACTACAAAATAATGCGATGGTTGACTTTAAGTTTTATAATCTCATTGTTTTATATTTTCTGCATTTTCAGAGTTTCTTTGCCAAGAATGCATTGTGATTCTTTTACACAATTCTCGTTGAGTCATTTTAACTTAATATTTGACATTTAATGGTTTATTCGTGCACTCATAGTTTTCTCACACTATTAATAAAAAGTATTGTTTACAGTGTTATATGAACAAAATACAATCAACGATTTTTTCAGGTGGAAATGTAAGTTATATTTTATTATAATGAACGATTCAGATATTGGCAATATAACAACGTCGCTATTGGTATGTTTTTATTTTTTTAATAAAGGTTTTTACCACATGATTTATATTTAGTGTTTTTGCATTATACTGCATCCCCCTAAGCTCTACTTCTAAGATGCGCAATTTTGATGTTGCTTAATAACGGCTGTACAGCTTTTGATTATCAGTTGTTTCGATTTCAAAAATATACTTTAATAAGTTTTTTTTTCTTACAACGAACTTTATTACTTGGCCTCAAATTGTTTGTTGTTGAATTTAATTTATAAAAGAAACTTCGGAACCACAGAGAATAATATTTTAAAAATGCGTTATCAACTTATCAAATAGTTTTACATCCTACCAATTTTAAATTTAATAATTTCACTTTTGTTTTCTATTAATTCATTTAATTTAATTAATTCATAATTTATTACTAATTTGTCTTATAAAAAGTTCTTAACACAATAAATTTTTAGCATTTTGAATGGGTCTACAACGCAATTTCGTTTGTCGCCTCAATTTATTTTGTACTTAGAATTGCACAAATATCGCTCCTTCATGCCAATCTTCGTATTCAATTAGTAAGTATCTTATTTATTAGTTACAAAAACTCAAAATTTGGGGAATGGAGGAAAATGTTTTTGTCGTTTTTTGGATAAGCAATACATTTTGTTAGTATTGTAAAACGGACAAACGAAGATTTGCGGCAATGTCAACTCGCGCAATTTCAGACTTTCAAAAACGATTTGTGACGCTTTGAAGTTACGGTATTCAAATTGACATATTGAAAGTTAATTGCAAGTTGCCATTTATCGTGAGTTAAAAATTGTAACTTAAAAGTGGCGCAAATCGATATTGTAAAATAAAGTAAAAAATTCGCGAGTTGACATTGCCGCGTGTTGGTTATTTGCCTTGCAAAACGAGTCACATGTCAGATTTGATTTTGACTGCTTTTTTATTATATTTTAAGAATACCAACTTCAGTTTAGTCTAAAATAAATCCAAACGGCTTTTTAATTCAGGTTTGTACAATAGCTTAGAGATTTTTTTTTGTCATTACGGCGTCATATTTCGGTTGCGTATTTTTCCGTCGACAACGTTTTGAGACAAAATTTAAGATAAACAAAATCAAAAACATATCGCATTTATGAAGTCATATAGATGCAGAGTCACTTTATGGCAAACTGATTTTTATGACGATATTTGTTAGCAAATGTTTTACTTATTATAGTGCTCAATTGCCTTACAATACACATTTATATTTTCCTCGAGAATTGCCGACCAAATAAATGTTTATTTTTCTGACAAACCGCTTTTTGTCACAAATGTTGCATGCATATTCATTGCTGTATGCAATGGTACAAGCATGTTTTCCGCCGTGACTACAATATTCAACGTCGCATTGGAGAGGCTACTTGCTACAATACTCAACAAGACGTACGAGACACGCGGGTATACGATTGGGATCACAATTCTATTAGTTACGGTAAATTCTTTTGGTTGATTTAATTCGAATATCTCATATTTTTTTGTTGCAGACTCTAATGGGTATTATTTTTTCGTCTCTCGGCATTTTCTACGACATACATCAAGGGTTGTTTAATGTCTGGACGACGACTACGTCGTGCATGACAGTCAGAATTCATCCGCAAATGTTAATTATGGCTTGGATATCGGCTGCGTTCTGTTGGATTGCGGGTACAGTTGTAAGTCATTTTAGTTATAAAAAATTGGAATAGATGGCGCCGTAAAATGCTACTGACAATATCTCAGAGAAAGTATATTTTTGGCACCATTAATATCAATTTATGGTAAATAGAGCTATTGCCCTTATAAGTGGGGTAGTAGAACCATATTGTAACGGTTTTTTTTTTTGGAATTAGCTTGAGATGACACAAGCTATTAAGACGATGAAATCGTTTTAAATTTTTTACTAGCTTTTTTTAAAATTCATAAGCAAAGCCCATAGGATTTTACTTCGTCATAAATTCAAAAATCATTTGCAGTTTAATTAAGTTAAGTAATCATTTCTTACATTTGTAAAATTTGAACTTAACCTCTCCTTGCAGTTATTTGGCCAACAATTATAAAATGGTCCGGAAAAAAAGAATTTGTTATTGTAAAAGATAAGCAAAAAAGACACATTTCAAAAAAAATATTACAAGGACTCCAAAAAGCAGTGATTCAGCTACATTGATTGACCAGAGTTTGAGTATAGCGCCAAAATAAATTTAATTTTGTCCGACCACGAAATATAACACTTTTTAAATTTGAGTTTATAATATTTTTTTTAGGTAATGATAGTTCTATATTTTTACAATAAGAAGCAAAGAAAAGAAATAAAAGGCAAAAATCTTTCCACTCGTTATCAAGTAAGTCGTATTAGCTAAACATCAAGACTTTACAGATTAATTTTTATTTGCTTTTTAGATTTATGAAAACGAAAATACAACAAAAGTTTTGATTCCGGTTATTGCCGGGTATGGTTTGGTGTTAATTCCGGGTACTTCACTTGCTATGTACTCGGTTCATCTAATGCTGAACCATAATTATGGCATTGTAAATTCATATTCATTTCTTTATACACAGGTAAGGCATATTTTAATGCTGTTGCAATGAAAAATATAGTTGTTGTGTTCGCTGGTGAAAACAGGTCTGAATACAGTTGAGTGATGAAGACACTACTCAATCAAAAATAACTTTATTAACTCAATAAAAACAAAGATAGACAAAAACTTGAAAACCCGTCAGTCTTTTGTTCTCCGCATGCTCATTTTTAAGCATTTTTGGAAACGCAAAATACGGTTCGTGTATGTCGCTGTAGGACAAAACACTTTTACAAATATATTTAAAAGAAAATTAATTAAATAAAATTCTTGTAAGCCACACAACAATTGTGAAAATATACAACTGTCTTAATTGGCTATAAATGATATAATATAAAGCTTGATTATTTGTTATAAAACACCCTATTAAGTTTTGTTTAAAAGTTCGATTCAAAATTATTAATAACAACGCGAATAAACAAGACGTTAGAGTAATTGCTGAACAGATTATAATTTATTATATGGTTTTCTTTCAAAATGAAAGAATCAAAATGAATCTTTAAAAAATATTAAAAAAATTTAAATTTATTAATAAAAATTAAAAATTAATGAAAAGAAAAATACGAGCAAAAATCAATAATAAAAAATAAATAATAACAGTCTAAAGGAGGAGGGAAAGTAAGTCCCAAGGATACGAAAGGATGAGAAATAAAGAGCGGTCAAAGAACTTGCTCAGTGGAACGCCAAACTCACCAGGCTATACAAGAACCGCCTCAAAAAAGGCGCAACAAAAAACCACCCCTTTGAGAGCGCTCTATGAATTTAATCACACACCAAAAAAATCTCTCAAATCGCAATCGCAACAGATGTGTTCAATTGGTTTTAAGGACGGTTATAATAGTATTAATAAAACGGAAATAAAGTGTTCACTTTGCCGCAATAATGAAACAAATACTCAGAAGCAAAGAGTAAGGGTGTAAAAGATAAATGTTATTAACTTGGCCGTCGATCTGAAAACAAGTTGATAAAAATATAAGCTGTGTTACAAATTTAAAATATATTTTCAAAAGTCTGTAAGGTCAAATGTCTATAATAAAGTTTACTCAGCCATTGCAAATTTGTATATTATACTTAAGCTATCTTTTATTTTAGATTTTGTTTATGCTGGCCGACTCATATCAAACATATTTTATAATATGCATTCTCTTCACTTATCCTCCAATGTATTCCGCTACGATGCGCGACTTGCGGACATTGTTTTTCTGTGTGACATCAACGCGCATCTCAGAAGAAAAAAAATGCTATCAAATGGGAATACGGAACGTTATCAATAATCATCAAGGCGCGCATACTCATTTTGCTGAATTGGACAAGTATTGGAATAACGTAGCCGCTGCTAAGAAATAATATATTATAAAAAATTTAAAATTGAAGAAATTTATTATAAAAAGTTCTGAAAATTTACTTTTCCGTATAAAACATAAAATATTCAAAATAAAATTTTTTTGGCGTTAAGGATATTGCGTGATAATATTTGACAGCTCAAGCTCATTGCTTTACGATAATGACAAAAAATTTAACACATAAGCATAATCTTGATAGGCGTATGATAAAAATTGCGTCAAACCGGCTCATCTTAAATTTAAGAAATTTTTCATTAAAGGCTTTGTTGCCAAAACTATGTTCAACTCTATCGGCTATTAAACACCAAAACAGCAGTAAAATCGTTTCTTTATATTACAAAAACGGCTAAGCACATTATTCATACAAACTGTATATATATATATATCACCAAAATACAACATCAAAATAATTATTGAGCATATTAAAACAACTAAAAGTTTCCGTTTAATGACTTTTACAAGGCAATTCTAATGTGGGAAATTTGTAATTTGACGTCTCGCGAAGCCTAAAATTTTATATGTTTTTCAGTTAATATATAACAAACTATTCTAACCAGTTAGTCAAAGGCCATTCAACGTCGAAATCACTCTCGTAAACATGAAAAGCAAATGCGTGGCGACTCTTCAGTGACGTGTTTGGTTCACTTTTGTGTACAACGTTTCCATCAATGAGAAGCAATGATCCTTAAACAAAAAAAATTGTTATAAATTCATTCATGAGCATGTCAGGTCATTGTGCGCTTGACTATGCGTACAAAGTTTAACGTAATCAAAACTTGATGCTAACCTTTTTTAACTTCTACAGAAACATAATTATGAAAGTCGTAACTTGGCTTTTCTCCAATAAATTTTAAAAGAGATTTTTCGTCCGGATGTTGGTCCGCAGGCAGAGAGTCTGTCCGAATAAATTTGTAATCATTCTTGGCTAAAACCGATATAGTATTATAAAGGCAAAAAGTTAATGAAACAAATCACTTTTGTGAGAGCCAGGCACAAACCACAAACATCCATTGTTTATTGTGGCTGAGTCAACAGCAATCCACACGCCAACCACTGGACCAAACTTCGAACTGTTAATAGAAGGAAATGAAGCATGCAGAAAAGTTGAATCGACGTGGGGTGTAACGGCACCGCCAATTGAAGGCTGCTAAAAAAAAAGAACGCTTTACATGTTTAAATCATGTGCAATTTAAATAAAGCTGATAATTTGTTTGAACCTTTACACATATTACATTAAGCTATGATAATTTCCTACAATTGTAATTTAAAATTGTGCGGTTAAGAATTGTAGTGGAAAAAAGCTTTTTCTTTTTTTAAATTATAGTAACAAAAAGAAAGAGAATATAATTATAAGGATGAGGTAAAACAGGTCTTTTTGATATCTTAGGTGCAGAATTGGGTTGCACTTATCTTAACAACCAGTGGCGGATCTGTTTAACTTGGCCAAAATAAACCATGGTCTTAAATATAATACGCTTAATTGTGTGCTTTGTATTTATATGAAATTATATCACAAAAGTGTTCCAAAACGGTGTAAATTTTATTCAAATCATTTGATAAAGGCTTCTGGGACTTTGCGTTAAGATAAAATTTGAAACAAAGTTTTTTTGTTTATACCAAAAAAATTACCTTAAAGATGTACATGCTTTGAACAACTTTCGGCTTTGACATTTTCAAGTTGGAAAATATATTCTATAAAAAAAAAAGATGTAAAGGTATGCGTAAAAGTATGTTGTTGTGGGTTTAATAATATTGAACGACGGTATTTATAATGATGAATACGTTAATTTTATTTATAAAAATTTAAACAGTGTGATATATTAACAAATTTAGAGGAGTATGCATATATGAAAAAATTGCTTAAACCAAATGTGTTCACAGAAATAATTTCAAAACAAAAAATGCAGTAAACGTGGTTTTTCATTCCTGTGAACAATTAACTGATTACCAAAACTTATGTGTTCCACAAATAAATTATAAAATGAAAAAAATTGTTGAAGCAAATTGCTAGCATTTCTAATGTCCAAATGGAAATTAATCAATGTGAAAGAATATTTATTTATCGTAATTTTAACATTATAAAAAAACGATCTTTAATTAAAAATCTTTAAATTAAAAATTACTTTAACCAAATTTAAATTTAAAACAACAAAAAAAAAATTCTCGATTACCCCTAAATAAATATAATATGGCCATTTACCTGAATTTTTTTGTGAAAAGTGTACTTTTGAAATATCGAATTTAGTGAATGGAGGGCTATAAATAACGCAATTAAACGTTAACACCAATTCAGCCAGCTAATGTAATTAAAAAGAAAAAGTAACAAACCGTGCCCAATTTTGTTGAGTGATTTCGATTTTTCCACCAAAAGTTTTCCCGTGCCATTTTCAACGGCGCCGTCCTCATAGAAAAAGCTGATTTTGTCTACGCTATTCAGGAAATATTGGTCAGTCACATGCTAAACAAAAAATATTCAAAAAGTAATTTCAATTAGCAAATGCAATTTTCTAAAAATTTTTAGTAAAGGAAATATAATTTCTATTCAAATGCTAATCACATTTGGGTTAGGCAAAGAAAATAATGTTAAAACAGTTTGAGACTCAAATCATTAATCCATAATAAATATTAAATTAATAAAGTTAAAATTTATTTAACATAACAATGTGTGCGCCCAATTTAGCAACAAAAAACAGACCTTGTCCGCATCGTAGGTGCTAAATACGGATTTTGGATGAACTTCGGGTTGAAAGCCATCAACAATTTTTGCAATTTCACTTTGCATTTCACAAATTTCTGATATACCAAAAACATTTTCAATTAGCGCAAACCCATTGTTCACAAATATTTGTTGTAAATTGTTGATTTGGTTTGGCGAATTAAAATCGATACACCAACTTTGGTTGGCCGCCGATGTCATGTTAAATAAATTCTGTAAAATTGAATAAGTTTTTATCAATGTTGTAATCCAACTTCACTTTTCCATCTTTTGTTTTAGTAAATACGACAGTCAAAATTGAAATTTTTTTACAATTTTAAATCCGGATTTAAAATGAGTTTATACTTTAATACAATATATGTATATTATGCACTCAAATCTAAAAGTCAATTCGGAGTTATTAACAACATTGATTTTTTTTAGTAAAATTAATTGACCAATAAAACAACAAAACAATTTGAAAAAATAAAGAGAAAACTGTTCTTTTTGCCTCTTATCAAATTTGGGCATACAATAAATATTTGATGTAACCGCAAATTTTTGTTTTTCATCGATATCAATAAAATAAATAATCAGTAATACATATACATGTTGTATTTGCATACATATGTTATGTGTACATGTCCTTTGCAACAATATTGTTAATTAATAGATAACATTGTGTAAACAGATTATCAGCTAAAATATTTAAGTATTCATTTTGAAAGTACATTGACTTGGGCTTAAACTTAACGTTAGCCCTATTTAACTTAGAATGAAGCTTAAGATTATGCTTTGGCTTAGACCTATGTTTTGGCCTTATCTTATGAAAAAAATATTAAGAGTAAGATGAAGCATATCAATTGTTTACACATTTAAGTTAAAAAAAGAAAAAAAAAAGGCAATTTATAAATAATAATATTATTGCTATTTGACTTGCAGGGGTCGTAGATCCATTTTGGTTTTTTTGAACCACAATAAGCTTAGAGCGAAATTTGGTAAATTATTCATTTGTTCAAATAGTAGAGGATACCCCGCTCTAATTTCAAAGAAACTGTGTTTGGATGATAATACACTGAGCTGGAAAAGCTTATTTGTTGACTTTTTTTATTTGTACTGTATTATAAGCTACTGTCAACAAGTGTTCGATTACCGTAAATAATGCAATTTGAATTTGAACTGTAAAAAGTCAAAATTTTTATGTAAATATTTTTGATACAAATTTTGATATAAAAAAAATATAAAATTTGTAATTAAATCAAATTCAAATAAAACATTTAAAGTTAATAACTGACAAAACGATAAAACAGTTAAAACTTAATAATTAAACCGGTTTCCATTACTTAAAAAGGTTCAATGTCTTTTTAAACTATTTTTTAATTTAAGAATGTCTTGAATTGCGGAAGAAAAGGGGTTTTTTTTTCAATTTTCGCCCACCAACTAAATTTTTGTTGGCCAAAAGAAATTGTAAATAGAGTTGTAATTTTTGTCAAAATCTTTTACTTTTAGTTATAACAAATTTTATACAAGTCGTCATTTTCAAACTCAATATTCACCAATATTAATTATTGTTCCATTAATATTAATTAGGGTTCGAGTCATTTGAATATCGTATAATTTATAGCAATTGAATTTTTAGTCGGAAGATTGCGGACAATTCGTAATTTTTGGACTTTTACCGCAATAACTTTTTCTGGGTGAGCTTTTTCTCTAAAAAACTTTAAACTATATAAATTTTTAAGAGTAAAATATTTATGTAAAGGATTATCAGTTGAAAGAATTTGGCGTCGGGAAATATTCTATTCATGACTATTACTTTTTTTGCCGGAATACTGTTTTTAAATTAGTGTTTTTGCAGAGGCTTAGACTTAGTTGATTTCTTATCTATTAAATTGTTTTAAAATGATTGCCTATAATGATGCTTGTACAATGAAATTCAAAGCACGTTCATTCCATCAGCTTTAGGTAATTTAAATAACAATGGGCAAAATACAGACAGGACAATGGCGCGAGATGTTTTTTGGCAAAAAATTTCGTCGTTGGGCCTTCTACTTTTTGCTAATATTTTTGTTGGGCATGACAATTAATGATGTCACTCAATTGGTATGACTTCACAAATTGATTTAACCTTATAAATTGAATTTTAATTCAGGTAATACAATACATCGACAATCCCAAAGAAGCAAACATGAACATTGTTTTCAATGAAACAATTACATTTCCCAATGTCACATTTTGCATGAGTAAGAATCAAGCATGGAGCCATTTTAAAATGGGCAACTCGACACTTGACAAAAACACTGAATGGAGTGAAATTATTAAAGTGAGTTGCAATTGGTATTGCAAGGTACACAAAGCAGTTTGGTGTAGATATCAAATACCTCTTCGAAGAAGTGTCGATTTGCAAACGTCGATTCGCGAGCGTCAATTCGCAGAGGTTTTCTATTTTTTATGATTTAAAATTTTATTCAATCACTACAAATGCAAAAACTTCTAAAAATTTAATTTATGTAAGTATAAAACGAGAAAAATTGTTTTCGTTAAATTAAGTAAAAGTATTACCAAAAAGTAAATTAACTATAAGTGGCAAAAATAATTATGAAAAAATTTCAAATGATTAGCATTTCTACAAATTATTGACTTTATTTGCTGCAACAAAATGTTCAATATTATATTTCAAATATTTCGCTTTCTCGAAAAGAAGGTTTTACACATAGTAAATATAAAAAAATTTGAATCTTCATGTTTTAGCCGCTTGAAAACGGCTAAAGGTTGCAACACGGTTTTTAAAAAATTTAATTATGATATTTTGTAACTAAGCTTAAACCATTTTTTTTTATGTGATATTAACTTTGTATTTATAGAGTGGAATATAAGTATAATTAATCAATTTAAATCGAATTGGTGGGTAAAAAGCTTAGCATTCACCAAGACTAAATAATCAGAAATGATGCACCTGGTCAAGCGGAGGGGTTCTTAAAAAAAAAGAAGTGATTTACTAACATAAGTTTGCTCTGGGTGTCTTGCCATTAATAATAAACATAAAAAGGAAATGAAGGAGTTTATTATTATTTCTAGAGGTAATATATCTTTTATAATAAATCTTTCTGCCAAAACATTTTGGGTATAAAAAAGTTAATCAGAAATTAGTTTGGAGTGTTCATTAAAAGCTGGGGCAAAATGTACATAGGCCGATAAAATCGCTGTCCAATGATTGGGTTTCATTTAGTCGGGTTTTGTTTTTTTAAGTTAAAATTTAAAACTTTTTTTATTTCTTTTAGTTGAAGAATTAGCTATATTTTCTTCTTTAAAGCAAATAATTCACTTCAAAGAAACATGTCCAATTATCTGTGACGGAACATTTGCTTTTGCGCCAATTGATACTTTTTAAATCTATCAAATTTTTGAATTTGTAAAAAAAAATTATGCAACTCCTTTAAAGACTGTCCTCATAAAGAACAAGAGAAAAATTACATACAATAAACTGTGTAGCATTTTTAAATAAACATAACTTTTTTGAAACACACATTACGAAAATTAAAGAAAATAACTCGATTTTTACAATTATTAAAATTTATACATTATTGTAACAAATTTTTAAAAAATAAAGCAGTATCAATAAACAAAATTTTAAAGAACATTTGCATATGTTGTGATTGAATAACATTTATATCATAAAATAGTAGAAAACCTCTGTGAATCGACACTTCAAACGCTTGCAAATTAACATTCTCCGGTAGATGTCGCTTATCTGTATGTGACAAAAAAAAGTTAAATCCTTATGTCATTGCGGCAAATGTGTCAAAAGCGTTATGTTTTATTTGCCATTTTTATGTTGGCTAACAGAAAAAAATTACTATATGCGTAAACCCATCTGGCGCCTGCGCTTTATCAAACGCTACTACCGATTTATGCTTTACTTACTTGCGCCTTTGTACATTGTTTACTCATGTTTTTGAGCGCAAACTTGGGCACAAATGTGGTTCGAGCACCCATAAATGGACAGTATTGCTATAGCCTATTTACTAGGCTGAGCACAATGATATATTTACCAATTTGTTTTGTAGGAAAGCTTGGCCAACATGACTGATCGAGAGACATTTCTCAAGTCAACGTGGGACTATCGTCTGGTGGTGAGCGCCTATCAAGCCATTGCCACTGTAAACTCACTTGAGCGGGAGTCGACACCAAAAGCCGCACGCCGTGACATTATGGCTTTTGCAAAAAACAAAAAGTTTAGCAAAATTCGAACGTTGGTTAAGGTGAATACATTAAATTGTAATGCCAAAAATTAAAATATGATAATTACCTAAAAAAAAAAGTGTGATGATAATACATTTAAAAATTATTGCAAAAAAAAGATAATGGGTGGCGGCATCTGAAATTGCACGGCATACGTATGTATCAGGAATCGAGTCCGTGGCAAAAAAATATACGGAAAACGAAATACGGATTGTGATTTTTTTAAAACGGATAAAGGATAACGGATTGAGAAAAAACACGCATATTTTGCGGATACGGATCCCATCCCTGGTATGTATGTTGAAGTTTGTTTAATTTTAAAGCAATCTAAAAATGTCATACTATAAATTATTTAAATAAAAATTGAAAAAGTCAATAACATACTACCCATAGCTATTTGTCTCGCCCTTAATGTAATTATCAGTCATTAAACCCACCTTTAATACAATATAAGTAATTTTGTTTTTGGCATTTGCCTCAGTTTGCTTAATTGATAATGCAATACAATGTTTATTAAAAAAGATTGAGATATTTTGGTTATTCAATGTATGCATGAGTAAAGTTAGAATCGGTGCATCAAAGCGGAACAGATTTAACAGGGCTGTGCAAAAATGGCCAGACCAAAGTGTTGGACTTTGAATAACATTGCAAAAAAAGACATATTGCATTTTAAACCTTTTGTTTAATAAAAGCCAGCAAAATTTTTGTTTCATTTGCAAAGACCTACTTCTGGGCTTTGTTTTATGCACAAAAAGAAAATTTCCATTCTTTTTGCCAATTTTGTATATGATTTAAAATATTTCAAATAATTTAAAATTTATATTTGCAGGATTGGCAGGACATTATCAAAGACAGAAATGTGTCATTCACCGAATTTCAACAAAAAGTTGGTGTAGAAACTGTTCGGAGGTTAATCCGCTTGAATTACATTTACATGTGAGCATTGTTATATGTTATAGATCTCTACGCGCATTTACTCGTCTTTCCTACGATGAAAGCGGTGAGATTGATGCTAGTGTCAAAATCACTTGGATATCGCTGCTTTACATTTGCTTTCAGCCAATTCTACGCAATGGCACATTTGAGCCGATTAATGAACAGGTATTTTGACTTAACTTAAGGGAAAATGGCATAAATTTAAAAATTTTTTGTAAAAACTTTTTCAATTTAAAATCAAATTACCTCTTTTTCTTTACACTATAAATGTTTTCTGTTAAAAATGTGCGTTTTCTTTTTTTTAGGCTGATAGTTTTTTTAAATTTAAGCCTTCAGCGGCAACTTTTAAATTTTTAAGTATGTTTTTAAGACCCGATTGTCAAAGTAAAAATATAAATCAGTTCAAAACAAAATTCTTTATCGAATGAGATATGTCATAATATTACAGCTTAAAAACAAAAAAAAGTTCTGAGGCTTTAAAACTTAATGACCATTTTAAAGCGACGTCAAAAATCTTTCAAATGTAGTATCCTTCAGAAAACTTTGTTTTTTGCTCAAAAATATACCATTCGAATGAATTTCTACATTCAAATAATTTTTTGTTGTCTTTCTTGTGTTAAACAACGCGTTTTAATTCCTATGAGCAATATTGATATGACTCTATGTACATAATCTGAATTTTAACAAAAAAAATATTTAAGGGAGATTTCTTCCGAATGACTCTGTTGCATGACGTCGAAAACCTTGAAGCGAAAAAAGTCGTTTGCCACACGAGCAGAAGCGGACGAGTGCATGACGCTGGACGTACACAGGTAGAGCCACAACATTGGCGCGTAACATGGAAGGCAAAGGACGCGTGAGGGATGGAATTACGGAAGAAGTACTTTTTGAATTAGAAAAAAGTTATTAATGGGATCGGATAATTGACTTGCTCGCTAATACTCTCATTTTTCAACGCTGTTTGTTTGCCGTTGTAGTGAAACGTTTCATAAAGATAGTGTTTGAGAACACCAATGAGAGTCAATGAGAGGACAAAACACTATAAGAGGAGCTGAAAACATACTCAAAAGCTGTTTGGCTTATTTTCTAAATTCAATCTGCTTGATTTAGTTGTGCATTGGCCGCATTCATGAAGTGCGTATTGACGTGCGCGCATCTTTTATTATGCTGCCCAATGACGAAAAGCCGACGTCGTGCCGGAATTATGACAACGGAGACGAATCTGAATTTGATTGCCGTAGTCGATGCCGAATGGATATGCTGCAGGTTTGCAATGGAATCGTTTCGTATGCTATGATTTTTTTTAAAATTATTTTTAAAGCAGTTGATATTAACCTTGCTGATTATATATATTCAAAAAAGCATTAAAATTGCAGAAAGTGTGCTAAATTGAGTTTATGTCAAAAACAACTGATCCTGTTACAAAATCAAAGAATTATTTATCCATATTGATAACTCTGAAGAGTTTTCTTTAGAGGTAAAGAATAATTTTTTGCTGCACAAATGGCATTTCTTTCATTTAATGCAAAAATATTTTGCAAAAATATTGTGCCAAGGCAAATTAATTTGATAAACAATTTCTAGATTTTTGAATTGCCAAATCTGGTAAAATTGGAATAGCAAATGTAAAAAATAGTAAAGTAATATTTATTAAATTATTAGCAAATGTGCTTGTGCACTGGCCTAACTCTGCAATATTTGGCGGACAGAAGGGATTTAGACCAATACCCACTTTGTGACTACGCTCAATGCGGAAAACGGTAATATCATGCACACGATAACTTTAAAAGTAAAAATAATATTTTTTTAGCGCGCAACAAAATTTTACTGACAAATTGTGCGCTGACAAATGTTTACCAGATTGCGTTCAAACCCGCTACAATGTGTTAGTAGATCAAAAAGGAAGATCGAAAAGACCCGGTACGCTTTTTAATGTTTCTTAACGCTAATGTTAAAAATGCAAGCTGTCGTATATTGTTAAAATTCAATTAATTTCAATTAAATTTCAATAATAGTAATGGCGCAAAAAAAATATAGAGCTTCAATACAAGACATTGAGAACACTAAGGATTTTGCCTTTAAAGAATTGACTGTAAACATTTAGACTTGACAATGGTGACGCTAATCTGGGGATCCTTTGAATATTTGAAGCTGGAGCAACAATATGTTTGGAATGTGACCACATTTATTGCAGCGTTGGGCGGGTCAATTGGAATGTGGCTTGGACTTTCAATGCTCAGCTTAATTCAAGTCAATAGCAAATTATTAGTTGTCTATTGTCTAATTTCTGACGAATTAATTTTAGTTTGTGACGTTTTTGGCAGGAAAAGTGACAAATCAAGTCAAGTCAAAGCTTTCTGTTGCACATCCGCGCCACAATCTAGACAATCTCGACAATAAGAGTGATGTTGTTAGAAAAATGTCTGCAAATCCGTTTGGTGGGCTTGTCGCTAATCTGTTTGAAAACCCGTTTGGCAATGAAAACGGGCTCAAAATAAGACCAAATGTAAGTTTTTTAACATTATCAACAGTTATGTCAAAGATAAATTTTATTAAATTGTGTACAATCAAGTTGAAGTGTCCCATTGAACAAATAAGACAAGACAGTTTAAGTAAAACTATGGTGTAAAATCGTTAAATTGTTTTGTTAAACAGAATAACATCACAATATATGTAAATGGAGAGAGCATTTCTACAAAATTTGAACTGTGTCCCACACCTTTTACAAATGTAATTTTAAGATTTTACATAAGATGAGTATTATAATTGTTAAATGTATAAAAACTTTAAGAGCGTAAGGCCAGTTTTTATTTTAACGAAAAAATGCTATAGTGCAGTAAGATTCTTCAAAGGTATTTTTTCACCTTTAATTTTCTTCCTTCGCCGAACTAAAACCTTCATAATCGAAAAAAAACCTCTGACAAATTATAAATTGCAAACTGACGAAATTTTAACCAACATATGGCGATTTTTGTAACAGCCTCAGTCAAGTCAAAATTCTGATGGCTAACAATAGGTCAATTTGATTGTCGCTACTTCAAAGTGTTGCGGTAATAGCGTGTTGTCATGGCCGCAAATCGCCAAATGTCCAATTTAATTTACCAAAGGCTTATACATTAATAACAAACTTTTTAGTGTCTGTAAAGCAGGTTGCATCCGCCTAACATTTTTCTCATACCTCGATGAACTATTTTCTTTTGTTTTTTTGTAAATTATTTTGTGATTGTTTTGTAAAACTTGAATAAAATATTTTTTTATTTTGCAATTATAAACTTTTTGTTTTTTTATTTTGTTTTTTTTCCATAAGCAGACAATCCGTAAATAAGAAAGTGGAAAAAAAATAATGTTTGAACAAGTTGAATCATTTTGTTTGTTATTTCTAAATTCTTAAAAATATGAAATATTCATTTTTAAATTTTAAACACAATGGGAAAAGCAATGATCTTTGTCGTATTATTTTTTTCTTACTCAATTTTTTTTTTGATGGATATCAGTGCTAGCGGATTAAAAGGTAGGGTATTTTTGTACGTACGTTAGTTAAATAATTTCCATTCATTTTAAGTTTCCGTGGGTTTTTGGCGGCAGATATCTGCAAATTACATTTAATGTTTTTTTACAGCATGGCTTATATTGACATCGTTCACGTTGATTAACAATATCAGTGTGGTAGAGTGACCCCGACTTTTGTTGGCAAATGTTGACTTGTTTTTAAATCCGAAATTGATAAGAGTGTCGGAATTATCACAATTAACCATGCGATTTTCTTTCTGTCTGACGTGAGTCAATGAAAAATAGTATGCAAAAATAAGAAAGTTATTGAGCCATTACCCACCATTGATTATTTGACTTGTTTTAAAACTGCGATGTTCAGTTTAATTATTACTCGTAAAAAAAAGCAAAAATCAGCATCTATTGTCATTAAGGAAAAAAAATAGTTTTTGCATTCAATTCCCAAATACTGATATAAATTGCATTTATGACCTTGTAATAAATCAAACCGTTTGTAGAAAACAGGAAGTTGCGCCGAATGTTCTTTGACAACAGACAACAAGCCGTTGCTGTGCGTGGTCGACTGCAGTGCGGCAAGTCAACACTACAAAACGTTCGCGTCCAATTGTGGATGATGATTGGTGTAAGTCAATTTTATGATACATTTCAAGCTTAAGGGTCATGAGGTAATATTTAATATTGTCATCTTCTCTTTTAACAATCATTCAAACCTCAAAATTTGAGGGTTGCTTTTATTAAATGCTCATCAACTTGTGCCTCAACCCGCCTCGACCCTTAACCAACTTGTGCTTGTACCAACGCGCACCCACCAATAAATAAGTGATTAATGCAAGATGAAACAAAATTGGATGGGTGCAATCGGTAGGCGCAAGTTAGGTTGGAGACGGAGTTGGCCTTTACACTTTTATGCACGCCCAAATTTAGTGGACGAGGATGACTTGTTGGCGACGACTCGCACCGATGAAAACGGTTATTTTGAGATCAATGGAAGTGCAATTGAATATTCAAACATAAAGCCCAAAGTTGTTGTCATTCATCAGTGTAATCATTGGGTAAAGTCATTTTTTAAGCTGCTTTGGTATTAATAGTTTCTTTTTAATGTGTGTTCTCGGTTTGCTGCATAAATAATGCAAATTCTGTTTTTAATATTTTTTAAACAGTACATAAAAGTAATACATAGACAAACATATGTTTTTGAACATTCCCTGTCGACTGTAGAAGCCACATTGCTATTGGATAATTGCTACTTAATGTTTTTTAGCTGATTATCATGGCATGAGTCATAGTGCCAAATGACGATTTGCGGCAAAGACAAATTGCGACAGTCAACTCGCGAAATTTCATTTTTTAAATATTGATTTGTGGCGTTTTAAAGCCAAAGCTGTCTAGTTGTCTTTGTGAAAGTTCAATGTTACAAGTTTTTATTTCTCGTAGATTGAAAGTTGTGACATAAAAATTTTGCAAATGAATATAATAAAGTCGAAATTTTAAGAGTTGACTGTCGCAAGTTGATTATGTTGCAAGTTAGTTATTTATCGAATCATAGCGCAAAATTTAACTTAAACATCTTTTGCAAAGGTTAAAAAAGCATTTTAATAGCACTGAAGTTTTTGTTTACAATTGTTTTTAACCAGTGGGATTTAACCTCAAAAACGGCGAGCTTATAGAATTATATTGTCTTGACAAAATGCAAGTTTTGAAATTAAAAAAGCTGCAATTGCTTAAGCACTCAATACTAATATGTCCTCGTTTTTCTGTTTAAAAAATATCAAAAATAACATGAGTTATGCAGAATTGATTGCAAACTTATTCCATGTATTGATAATTTAGTTTAGACATTGTGTTATCGTCGGTCGGAAATTGCAACTGTGCCACAAGAGTATTTGAGTGAAAATGTTGAGGCAACAAACGTTTATGACCTTCAAAGTGTTGATGTTCAATACAAGTTTGGCGTGGAATCGGTTTATTGTTAACATTTACACATTTTATATCAAATTTTGAAAAAAAAAAATTCTAAATTGTTTATGCTTAGTTCTGTGAACTGTAATAATATTTTATTCTTCTTTTATTTTACTTCAACAAATATTGTTGAAAATGTTTGTTCTTAATCAGACGCCTAATTATGTAAAACGGTTTTATATACTCAATATTGATATTTCATGTGATAGTGTTGCAAACATTAAAAAATACTCTAAATTTACCCGGGGTAAAGTCAAACTTATAAACCTCACAGAAATCTGAACGAGACGAAATAATTTTGGTTTATTAGAGATGTTTTTAATGAGAATGACAAATTGATAAACATATGTCAGGACTTCACTGAGATTTTTTAAAAAATAGATTAAAAATTATAAGATTCATAAGGAGGAGAGAAACCTTTTTTTTTTACTTCGAACAAATAAGATGTTTGTGTTTTTTTATTTTTTATGTTAATTAATTGTCATTTTAACATTCGTATATTAAATCTATTTTATTGTGGTATAATAAATTAATCAAATGGGCAATGGATACTAAATCCACACAATTATTGTATTACACCTTTTCTTCTTGACCATAAATTTGCTCCGAATGCTTTACGAGTAGCTCAAAGTTGTGTGTTGCGGCAGCTGCGGTTAAGCGTACGTTACAATAGGCATGCCATCTTCGTCAATGTCAAAGTCGCTTTGGACTAGGCCTGGCTTTGAACTCTTTCCTTTAGCTTCTTCATCGCTTCGCTAGCACTGTATATTAAAGGCAATTTTATTGGAAACGATGCGCCATTGCTCATTTCTGGCTTGTCCTCCGGCCTCATCTCTAAAATGTTGGGCGTCGGTTTTCTGGAAGGCTTCTCCGCGGGAGTATGGTCTCTGGACGCCAGTTGAAATCCGGCACAACAATATGTTCTTAAATATGCTAATGTACACCGCTTTTCGCAGCACTCGTCGCAATGCCGCTGCGCTTTGTCTTCTGCTTTAGGAAACTTAGCTGTTGGTTGTCGCTGTACTTGGAGTCTGTATTTAAGTGGTTTTCGCTCTCGTCGCTACTTAATTCTGTATTTGGTGCATTACTGCCCGTGTATAATCGTCGAAGTCGTTTTTCATATTTTCGTCTGCAAATTCCAAATCATCTGTTCTCGGTGCTGGCTCGTCGACTGGTGATGTGTTGGGTGCTAAAATATAGGAAATCCTTTAGTAACATATTTCTGAAGTTTTAAATTATTTTTTTGTATTTTTTTAGATATTTGGTATTGTGCAAAAACAGAGCAAACCCCACTTTACTCATTCTGCCAAACATTTTTCAAGTTAGTTGTGCTTATAGCTTATCAATGTTTTAATTTTTTCCCTTTCGAAATGCACTATAAGTCGTAATCCTTAACTTCAAATTTGCTCTTTGACAACCTTTCATATTTAAATTCTTTAAACTTAAAAATACACAAAAGCAATGACTATCCTAATTAAATGTTAAAATTGGCCATATTACGGTTACAATTAAACTTTAGGGCATATTATTCGAATTTTTTCTTTAAAAATATGTTGCGCTAAAAATAAGCTGAAAAAAATGCGAGCAAAAAAATTTTAAATTAAATTTTTTTTTGATAATTACATATTATGTTAGAGTAATTGCTCTTAATGCAACTTCGTTTTTCTAACCCAACAAGTGCAAAGCCAAAAAGTTTAATTTGAACAAAACTTTTAAACGCTTAATTATGTTAAGCAAAACGCAAAACGTAGATACAAACTTTTTCTTTTCCGGAAATGAAAAGCCGCCGCAGAGCCTGTTCTTGCAAATTGCCGTCAATGTCATTGTTAGTCGAAAGCCGCATAAACGAAAGGTTGCATCTGCGCGAAGCGGAATTATACTTAAGCCAATTAGCGCAATTATCATAATGATCAAGCCATAGTTTGAGCTAAAAATTGTAAATTTATATTCAACAAAAATTTCAATTTTAAAATTTAATATTTTCTAATAAATAAAATCACTTTTCAATGAAAACACAGAATACACTTTTTGAGTTCTATTTGTGAAAGATAAGTGCTTCAGGAGTAAGTTATACGCTTTTTTTCTTTTCTGCGAGATTTCGAATCTACTTGAGTATTTTATTTTTTTACTTTTCTCATTGCTTCAAAATTGTGCAATTCCAATTTATAATATCTAAGGAACAGAATACGTAGATTTATTTTGTACTCAAAAAAATAATCCCATTTACTTATATTCCGTTTTTCAAATTGAAAAAAAAAATGAAAAAAAAAAAAGAAATTTCAAACTAATATAAAACTTAGTTATAAACTTTGTAACTCAAAGCCATATTGCTGGTAAAATTACTTTAATACAACATTTTTAAGCATCTGAGGTTTAGGGCCCGACGGCGGGTTTGAGTTTAGATTCAGTTACAGATTTAAATTTTTAATTACGGTTAACGCTGTCAAGTCTATCTTCTCATAATTAAATTTAAATTTGCAACAAAAGAAAAGCTTCAAAAATACATACTTAAATGGAAAGGGATTAATTAAAAAACCAAAAAAAGGAGGACAATTTAATTTTAAAATGTTGTCGACTAAAAATAATTTAATCTGGCCGAGCCCAAGCACAAGACAGTCCATTATTAAAAATAATTGATTTAAATCTTCCAACTTATTGTTGAAAAATTTAATAAATTACCAAGATCGTCGTCAACTTTTTGAGAAGTACATTATGTTGTCTGCTATAGTCGGATTATTAATTCGTATTTTCGTGCTCCGAAGATTGAAAAAATAATTTCAATAAGTTGGAATAAAATTGTTGCCCAAAATTAAAATAATATCGAACCTCTTCACTTAAATTTATTAATTGGCCAAAAACTCAATAGTTAAAGGAATAAATAATGTTCAGAGTTGCTTCAAATAATTTTTTATTGTAACTCATAAAATAACGAATTATTGTGCAGTAATAGTCACAATAAAACGAAACTTCGACAAGACTTATGTCGTATTCTAATTTCTTCTAGTTAATAGGGTAAAAGTTGAGCTGCTTCGCTAAAATTGAAATTAATTTAAAAAGAACGGATTAACAATAAAAAAAGTGATTAATACATAGAATTTATACATAGTAATTAGAATATAAAGAAAAACATTACTGCCATTAAATTATAATTTGACATTAAAAGCGCAAATTAAATAAATATTGTAATATATCTTGCATTAAATTAATCTGTTATCCGTTTAAATAGTATTATGCGTAATGAATTGATTACAAATAATAGTGGTCAAAAATCACAAATAATATACAACAAATATCAAAAAATTGGGAAAAAACAATGCCGGTTGGCATAATAATAAAAAAAAGCAATAAAATAATTGACAAAAACATTGCATAACATATAAAACAAACAACAAACAAGAGTTTTTTTTTTCTTTATTGATAGTTTCTAATACACAAATCGTAAGTCATCGTGCGAAAATACAACACATTATAAAAGTTCACAATTAAAATTTAAATTGTGCAAAAAATATTGATTCATTTACCAACATAGATTTAACGCCTCTTTTTAATTACAAAGAAAAAGCAAAAAAAAAACAATTTCATTGTATTTGGTTCTTGGAACAGTTTTAAAATTATTCGAACAATATTGCATAGCAAGACATTACATCAAAAAGGTTTAAGGTTAATTAAAAATTCGGTGCACAAACTCATATTTGCACACATAGCTGTAATTTAACTGACTTGCAAAAATTATGTTAATATTGGTTAATAACGCCCGCAAATTAAATTTTATTAATTCATCAAAAATTTATGATGAATTAATAAAACAAAACGTCTTGTTTAATGTTTTATAAGACAAGCAAGCAATCCGGACAACAGACAAGCAGACATATAAATCAATTGACAATGAGTTAAAACAAAAAATAAAAATAAAAATAAGCAGACAGGCAGACAGACAAGTTGAATTATTGACTAACAGACAGACAAAACTTAGAGACAAGCTCACAAACGTACTGTTAGACAGACAACAACTACCTGCGTATCACTAAATTACTTCTGCCACCAAATAGTCATTTAGTGTTTTATTTTCAAATAAATGAAGCTAGAATCAGATTCTATAATATTACATATATTTTTGCTAACGTAATGCGTTTTACTAATGACAAAATAATACGATTACTAAATGTTTTCAAAAAAAGCTTCTAAAAAATTAAGTTTTTAGGTCAAGAAATATAATGAAACAAAAGTTTTGATATGTCTAGCCTCAAAGGAAGAAGATATATCTCACAATTGAATAAAACAATTCACACAAAAGACATCCGGCTTATAAATGAGTCTGATATATTAGATAAAAGCAAAAAGCCCATAAATATTTAAATTATAAAATATTCCAAAATTGGCAAAATAAAATCGAGTATTCTATGAAACTCCAAGCCTTTGAAAACATTTTTTTTCTTTAATCATATGTCTTCCACTCTTTATGGAAATCGAAACAAATATTATAAACAAAACATTTGAATATTACATGAAAAAATAAGTCAGTCAAAATTCTATCGAATTGTTTGCAGCTGATTCAAAAGTAAATTGTCATTTACAGGATTTCAAGTAACTATTTAAATGAAAAAGTTGTCACAAACATTTTGTCTATAAAATTTTAAAATTAAATTATACATGCGTATTTAATTAGACTTCAAGTGCAGCCTTATATATTGACACAATGTTATATAAATGTTAATAATATTGTTTAATGTTTATGGCTAAAGGATTACGTAATGCGTTATTAATTATAATATTGTTATAATTGAACCAAAGCATCGAAAAATAGTTAGCAAATAAATAGGAGTCAAAGCTTAACAGTTGGTGTAGTCATCCAGCTAAATTTTACACATAAACAAAATTCACAAACAAATATAATCTTTTTAATTGAGTAATAAGTTTTCCTTAAAATGTCCATTGTTATGAATATTATCACTGTGATTGATTAAACATATTTAATGAAGCATTTACATATTTCTGGCATTCCATTTTAGTGTTCTCAAAAGCTATCCCGACAGCAGTCTTGGAGAGAGAGAGAGAGAGAGAGAGAGAGAGAGAGAGAGAGAGAGAGAGAGAGAGAGAGAGAGAGAGAGAGAGAGAGAGAGAGAGAGAGAGAGAGAGAGAGAGAGAGAGAGAGAGAGAGAGAGAGAGAGAGAGAGAGAGAGAGAGAGGGAGGGAGAGAGAGAGAGAGAGAGAGAGAGAGAGAGAGAGAGAACGGTAAAGATAGCAGCCGCATAAAAACATATAAAAGGCAGCCTTCATTCTCACATTAGGAGTCAGTCTTATCTTTTCTCAATGAAAATTGGGAAAAAGAGAAATGCTAAGGAAATAATATGCTCTCTTCGAGAAAGGGCAAAGGCGCAGTGATTCCTGCATAATGTATTATCATGTATCTAAACTGTAAATACAATTACTTAAGTGCTACACACAATATACACAATATAACTATCCTGTCTATCACTACACCAGAAAGCCTCGAAAACAAATGTTTGGCTTTGAAATACAAATGTTCTTACAAAAAATAAATTTTTATAATAAAATTTAGAAAAATATATTGTAACACTTTATGCTTATAAAAGACATTTAGGAATAGGCCCAAAGTAGACCCCTAAATGTCCGGCATTCGAATTTAGACTTTGACGTCACAACAATTTAGACAACATTAATATATATAATGCACAAAAATTTGCATAACCTAATGCGCTAATAAAAATAAAATATTAACATATATTCAAATTTGTATTTAATTTTACGAACATTTTTTGTGATTTTAAAATTTATCATTTGTCTAACATCTCAAACGGAAAACAAAGTAATGTTTGCATTTAAATTGCATAATTAAAATACAATTCATGTCAACAAGACTTTTGAAAATATATATATTCACAATATCTTTACAAAAAGAACACTTTTTAAACAGTAATTAAAAAAACATATTTTAGTGAATTAACGTAGACAGTAAAATACACTAAATAACATCATTGCCAAAATTCATCATTATTTTTCTAACTACCAAGTTGAAAGCCATTATTGTAGATATTGTAATAAAAATTAGAACAAAAAATCAGCTTAAATACGCAGCTGTATACAATGGATTCCATTTTAAGGTCAAACGCAAAATGTTTTCAACGGTTTAAATTTTGAATTTTTTGAAACAACAACGTTAAAAATTTACACACTCTCGCGCATTACGATGTATCTTTTGATGTTTATATTAGAATATCAATTAGGATTTCTTTTAATGACATGGTTATTATATAAAAAATTTATGCCTAAACACGCAACTATATATATAAACATTTAATTTTTAAGTTATATTTTTGACTATCGACTTTACTATAAATATAATTCAGTGTAACATGATGTGAATTACATTAAGATGTATATGTAAAAAATAAATAGTCTGGAATTAAATAATAAAAATTATGTAATAATTCAAAATAATTTAAATAAATAAAAAAGTTGAAATAAATTCAGATCTTAAATAAACAAAATAACTTAAAAGCTCAATTCAAATATTACTCATTAAGGATTGCTCATAAAAGATTTCGACGCTGGGTTAAAACTGGAAAAGGCTTTTTTGGGGTGGATAATAGCGTGTTCACATGCACTTATTAATTTGAGGGGTATCTTCAAGCGTCAACAATTTAAATGTGGATACACATGTCTAATTAAGTTGTTACCCATTTTTTTTTTCATTTTGCTTTTTTAAATTTTGAAAAAACGCCAATTGTGAAAATCCTATGATAATTTAGCGATAACATTATTAATATTTTTGTTTTTCTAACATTTTAACAAATTATGAATAAAAAATTAGAAGAATTTATGATTCTCAGTTTACAAAAAATATTTGTTAAAATAATGTTTTTTTTTCAAGAATATGTAAAACACAAAAATAATATTAATTTGTGAACGTGAAAAACAAAACGCACACAATGTAAACAAGGGTATAAAAAGGTCACAAAAAACAATTGTTCAATGTCCATTTGGCAAATAGAGTGTACTATTTCAACAAAAGTTTTGAAATCATTACTCAGCACTAATGTAAACAATATGCGGTGCCTACCAAATTGCAACCAAAATGTGGCGCTGCAATTTTTTTTGCATGTTTGCAATGAAAATTCACAGCTTTAGGTTTGGAGTATACGCTAGCAAAAAAGTCTCTTTTCTAGAAGTTTAAGTTTTAACCATTGGCTCATGAGGTAGTGCAAGGAGCCAATCTTCTTTTTCTTAATTTTTAAACCTCAATTCAACTTTAGGTTAAAATCGCATTCCAATATCGATTTGGGTTATTTTTAAGCCAAAATTGCCAACTCATCGGTAAATAGCAAAAAAAAAAGTCTTAATTTCCGTTTGAGACCGAACATAATATAGGAACAGTAATTTTGCCTTAATTTTTGGGGAAATCCTCAAGTCTAAAACTTGAAGCAAAATAAATTTTTGAGCAGCCATTGAACCAAATATGGGTTAAGTAGCTTTTACATAATAAAGTTATAGAGATTAGCTCTAAAACAATTTCTGCCTTTTACTTAAAAAAAATGAACAAAGGAGTGAATTACCAACTCGCGGCAATGTCAACTCGCGATATTTTGATTTTCCAATATCGATTTGCGATACTTTAAAGTCACAATTGTCAACTCAAAGTAAATAGAATCCTCGTAATATTCAACCATTTACATAAGTCAACTTGACTGCCGCAACTTCAAAGCGTCGCAAATCGACTTTGAAGATTTGAAATTTTGCGAGTTGACTGTCACGAGTTAACATTGCTGCAAACCGTCGTTTGTTCATGAAATATATGTATTATATTTGTTAATGCTATAAATAAATATATAAATCAATGCACTTTTAAAAGTAATCTAGTTTTCTTAGAAAAGAATGTCCGACCGGGGAAATAACCGCATGGCTTAGGCTTAGTGCTATACTTGAAGTTTCAACCTTATCTTTTTTTAACATTTTTTTAGCCATTTATAATTGGAAATATGGATTAATTAGTCAGAACAATACGTTGAATAAAAATATTAGTTGAAATATGAGAAGAAAAAAAAGGGGCTTCATAAGCAAATTTGTTAACTAAACTACATTTAAAAAATACATCCCGCTAAAACACAACGCTTTTTAACATTTCCTTTACAGAATTCTTTAATTACAATTTTTTGCGCTTAACTGTTAAAAATTTCAAATTGCATATGTTATAGCTTAGGAATATAATTTCTATAACACCTAGCTTTTTGGTCTCATTAACAAACGACACCTTTGAATCACAATCCACTCCTGTACTAATCCGCTGTTTTCGTCTGTCTGTCAGTCCGTCACGGACATTTTTCTTTCTCAAATTTTTACAAATTTTTTTCCTGTAAACCATTTTTTAATGTATAAAGCAAAATAATGCACAAATAGCAAAGAAAAGTGAAAAAAATGTGCAAAATTAAAGGAAATTTTAATGTTCAGTAAATGATTTAAATCCAAAAAAACAACTTTTTTTTTGCAGAAATACTGTACAAAATTTTTTTTTTTTTCTTTACAATTGCCACATTTTTCTTTAATTTTGGTATTTTTTAAGTAAACTTAAAATTTCAATAACTCTGACATAAAAACTTAACATAAAAACTGATGTGGCTACAATAGGTACAGAAGTTTTTTAAATTTTTTTGCATAGCTTTTTCGATTAATTTTTCAAAAAAAATTAATTAGTAATCGACCTTTGAATGATAAAGAAGTAAAATAATTCTCAAAAGTGAAATCATTTTGAAAGACAAACAAAAAAGTATAATTTAAAAATTTGGCTAAAGTAAACAGAATTATGCGCTTTTTCCAACACTTTAAATTATACTTTTGCATAAATTAACAGCTAACAGAAAATATGGCGTCGACTTTGGCGGCTTATCTAAGCACTCACATACATGTAAACGTAATTTTTTTTTGAATTTAGGTAGAATTGCAATAACTTTTCTGTAAAATGATCGTTTGTTTCAAATAAGGGTTACTAGTATTTTAACTATGGCGTCAGCACAAGCCACACTTTATTTGTTAAATAACTCGAGTAAGGGTAGAACGTTGAGGAATTAATAAAAAAATTGCGCTTTTTTATTCTTTTTGGCTAACAAATTAGTATTACCATTATTTATTATTGCCATAACATTTGAAAAATTCAACAACATTTAACTTGAAAATGGTATACCATAAAAGAATTTTTTACAATTGGGTCAAAAAGCAACAAAGCAAAAACCGGCTCTAATTTGGGTGGCCTTTCAGACGAGAGCTTAATTTATAATAAATCAATTTTTAAACTTATTTTTTATTTTTAATTATATTATCAATTTGATAATTATGATAATGGAATAGTAAAATTTGCACTAAACAATACATACAATAAATTTCCAGACAATAAATATGCAAGTAACAATTTTTATATGCCAATAATACAATTTTTAATATTTTTATTAATCAAAACATAAGTATTTCTACAGCTCCAGACTACAATCGTTTTGTGGTCTTATAAACGAAACTTTTATACACATATCGTGACACGACAAATAAAGCACAAATTTTCTTTTAGTTGCTCAATAAGTTTATTTATGATAGCCATAATTCAGACATAACAATTTTGACAATATTTTAGTATTTAATATTATGCAATAAATATTTTCATAAAAACCAAACTCGTCCACATAAGCTACTTTGAGCGATTTTTAAATAATATGTATAAGAAGCGGAAATTAAAAAATAATCGCAAAAATTTCTTCTCATAAAAGGCTTTCAAAAAAAAACAAAAGAATAAAAATTGAAAACGAATTTCTATTCTCGCAGTATTTCGCTAATTTATGGGAACCTAAAAATGGTAAATATGAATTACGTATGCTAAGCAAGTAAATTTTCATAAATATAAATTACTTCAAAATAATTCCAGTCAAATTATCAATGACTAATGAAATTGCGTATCAAACTGATTATCTGTAATTAGAATTAAAAATTGTTTTTATTAATTTACTTTTTCCAAAAAACTTTTTTAAAATAAATTTAAAATTTATTAGGGAGCTAATGGACAAATTTTAACAGTACAACAATAAAAACACAAGAAGGAAAAGACGTAATTTTTAAACGAAATTTTAAGGGCCATATTGCTAAATATTTCCTTGAGGGCACAGGGTGCGACAAAACTTCGTAGACACTTTTTTGAAGTTAAGTTTTGTTTTTTTAAAATAAGAAAAAATTTCTGGGTATATACATCTTGTTCCGCGTGAAAAACTGTACTATTTGACTAAACGTCCGGCGCCCAACTGACCGACGACAAAACAGCAACATCAAAACGGCGTCGCAGAAAAGTGAAAAAATAAATAATCAAAATTAGCTAAGTTTTTTCCTGTTTCCTTTGCGGATTTTCTGTAAAATAATTTGAATGCAAGAGGAATCGAACCTTTAACCCAAAAAAAAAAACAAAACAATCACACTACTACTTGACCGCAATAAAAACTGTTTTAGTATAAGATTAAATCTGTTTAAAAAATTAGTAAAAAAGCTTAAAAATTTAGTGGTAAAAAATCCGTACCCATTATTCGTATCCGTAAATATCCGAAATTTTTTGAAAACCTAATTTTTTTTTTGATTTATTCGTTGTCAGTTTTTCGTTCTAAAAAAAACAAAACCAGTATCCGTTATTTGTGTTATTCTTAAACCACGGATCGCATCCCTGGTTTATACACATTCGTTTTGTGACGGCTATTTTTCATCCATACCAATTTTGTAATTAACAGAACCATCATAAAACAAGACAATCACACAGGATTTAAGAAATTTGGTTTGTTCCTAACAACGATAAGCCTAAGCATGGTGGTAAACTTAACTACTGTTATTTTTGAATAGACTGTTTTGACATTTAAAACTCTTTCTTAAATATTTTTTTACAGGCCACCCACGCTGCTTACAAAAAAACAAAAACAAGAAGCATTATCAAAGTTGTAAAATGACACAGATATTTACTTCCGTGTTGTTTTCCCATAAATTTACTAAAGAATTGTTAAGAGCAAAAGTTTAACTACAATAGCTAAAGTAAATTAATTAAATTTTAATTGCCAATTTTTGAAGTTTGCCCAAATGGATTTTAAGTATAAAAAAAATTTTATGCGAACATTTTAATGTGTGTTCCAATTGATGACTGTATTCTGAGCATAATACAAATTTAGAAAGAGAAACCATTTAAAATAAATTGGCGTGTACTGCAAAAACATTATAAATCATTTTTATATTGTTATCTATTATTAAAAAAATTTTGAATATTAATTGCAAATTAAAAGTTTTATGATAAAAAACATTGATCAATAGTACAAAAAAATAGTAGAATTCACCTACAAAATTAACACATTAATTGTTCATAATAAAATATTAGGCATAAATTTAAAGACAATATTTTGGGTAAAAAGATAACAATACAAGAATGAAAAAAAATCTATTACCGACATTAAACTCATCATTCTTAAGTTAAAAGTCAAAACTTCAAATTAACGTCGCCACAATCTTATTTTGCTGCTTGAAATAAAACGCAAGCACAGACAAATAAAATTGTGCATGGAGTAACAAGTCGACTAAATACTTAGATAAGCCGCCAAAGCCGATAATTTTGACTGGAATTATTTTGAAGTAATTTATATTTATGAAAATTTACTTGCTTAGCTTACGTAATTCATATTCACCATTTTTAGGTTCCCAGAAATTAGCAAAATACTGCGAGATTAGAGAGCTTTCTTCTTGTGTCCCAATACTGCATCCATGAGTATTCATTATATAACATGCACCGTAAGATATTTAATGCCTAACAGGAGTTTCAATAACAATTTTGAAAACATATCGAAAAATATGTTTAAAAATTCACAAATTTCCTGGCGTTGTGCACTTTATTCAAAAAATTGCACTATAAAAAAATTGGAGGAAAATTGCAATTATATGGCCTGTTTGGAATCCAATTATTTAGTTTTTGACATTTTGTAGCCCAGCAGTTCATCATATAATTTTGTTTTCGTTAAGACTTTTTGTAGCTGTTTTCTACTGACATGCATATATTTTGCACTATTTTGTTTTTAGTTAAATCAATTAGGATTGAAAGATGGTTCACGTGTCTTCATCTACTGATTTTCATCACACATCTTCCAGCACAGCTGATTTTCATGTAAATCCAACTTTTTTATTGCTATTTGTTGCAATAATTTAATAGCTCGTATTATTTAGGACAAGTCAGATAATTTTGGTGAGAAAAAGTCTGAAGAATCACGAGCCGCTGCTCCTCAATTGGAACAATTTGTGGTATGTTTGAGCTTAATATTTAGCTGGTTGTCATAGCTTTTTGTATTTTATACTATTTCTGTTAAATGTTTGATTATTTTTTTTTTTATATTTTAGCATTTGTTAAACATGTCAATCTATTTTTTGCGAATTTTTAGCCATACGTACCTCCACCGTCGTCCGATCACCTGTTGGAATTTTCCTATGTTTTTTCTTATTTTGTAAAGCCACCGGGAAAGTTTGACCCAGAAGACTATGCCCTCTTTGTGCAGCCGATTGCAGCCTTTAGCTCTGTTGAACAATTTTGGAGCACTTATCGACATTTGAAAAGGCCTTCCGGTTCGATTTTGTTTAATTTATTTATTTTCATGTTGTTCCCAGTATTTGTCTTTATAATTAATGTTGACGGTAAAATTGCTTAACTTAACGCTATTTTTATTTAAATCCCTTTTTTTTCTTGCCAAAGGACCATAGACTTTAATTTAATTTTGATGCGGATTTCCATATTTTAAAGCGAATATAATACTACACGCTTTATTACGTATACGAGGGTTTATATTCCTGAAAAACAAGATTGTTTTGATTTGGTCTTAGTTTTGTTTACCTCTTTGATTAATTTTTTGCATTTTCTAAGCCACAGGTTTATCTGAAGCAGCCGCTATTTCTCTATAATTCATGTTTTTCAAAACAATAATTTGCTTTCTAATTTGTTTCGTTTTTAGAAGTTGCCGAAAAAGTCGACTTTCACATGTTTAAAAAAGGCATCAAACCTGTTTGGGAGGATACGGCGAATTGCAAAGGCGGCAAATGGATTTTACGGCTTAAAAAAGCACTGTCCTCTCGGATTTGGGAAAATTTACTTCTGGCCATGATCGGTATGTTTTCCATTATATTGCCTTTTTTGTTAATAAAAAATATCTCATGTTCATTATTTTGTTTTCAAATCTTAATTTGCAACTTTGTTAGCAATCTAATTTGTGCTATTAAGTTTTTTTCCTAAAGTTTAATTAATGTCTGTTGATTTCATTTTTTTTTTTGCGAAATTTGTTTTGCAAAAATTGTTATTTTGTTAAAAATTGCAAATTTTGTTCCTTAAAAAGTTTTTTCCGACAGACTTAAAAGGACCAACTTACGTCTGAGATCAATTTGCACTCACAAATTTATTCAAAAATTTGATGATTTTACTGTTCTTATTTGACAGATCAAAACTAGCATTTTTAATTTACTTGACAAATAAAAAATGGCTTTTTTTAATCATTTCTAACCGACTTTTTCTCATTAAAATTGAGTCATCTCGAAGTTTTTAGCAATGATGATTTTGCATTTGAAGAATTGATTTGATTAATTCCAATGTTTTCTATTTTTATTTTGCATTTTAAAAGTAATTAAAAACGCAAGAAAGGGTCACTGCTATAGTCTTCCACTGGTAAAATACAAAATTTTTACTCTATCATTTGAAATGGGATGTGTAATGGGCTATCAATTGCACATTTTATATTAAAATATTTTTTTGAACGCGGAATAGCAACCTTATTAAAAATTTTTTATTTAAGGAGAACAATTTCTTGTCGGTGAGGAAATTTGTGGAGCGGTTTGTTCGGTACGCAACCAAGAAGACATAGTGTCGCTTTGGAATAGGTCGGCCGATTTGCCTGGCGTTACAAATCGAATTCGCGATACTCTCAGACGCGTTTTAAATTTGCCCGTCAACGCTATTCTTGAATACAAAAAACACGATGATTGCCTCAAGTATCCGACACTTTCGCTTCTTTTTATTATTGAACTGATGCAGGTGGAACATAGAAGAGAGAAATTTTTAGAAATTATCAAAACATGGCCGAATAGTAGTGTAGCATTATTGAAATAAATATACTCGGAATTGCTCCAAATCATTGTTTTGTTTCTTGTTTATTTATACAGCCTATTGAATTGATTCATTGTAAAATTATTTAGTTTTGTTAATTAAGCGATTCGAACTTTTGGCGAAATGGAATTGCCAATTAAGCATCTGTACAATGCAATTAACTCTTCAATGGCGCTCAATATACATGTTACCTTAAAAAAATTAATTCGTTTAAGTCAAATTAGGATCAAATAGCCTCTACGTAAAACCCAATATATAGATGACTCAATTATCATAATTGATAAAAACGAAACACATTATTGAAAAGAGTGATTTTTCTTTCAAATTTTGATTATAAGAAGCCTTAACAGTTTGACTATGTATTTTTGACTACAAGAATTTGGTTAGTTATTAAATTTTTTGACAAATCTTTGTTTTCAGGGACCAAAGCAGTTATCGCCACACTAATCCCAATCTTTATCGAAGGTAATCTAACGTCAGATGTTGTTGACGGCGCATTGCATGTTTATAATTATTGGAATATTTATTTAATACGCATATTGACCAAATTACTAAATGTAAAATTTTGTCGATGTGCTTAATAAAATAAATTTGATTATTTTTCCCACACAGCTCTGCAAAAATATTATGTTTTACCCATTGCCGTTTGATTAATTGCATTAGGCAATTTTGTCAATCTCAAAAGTATCAAAACGGCCCATATTTAAAATCATATTACAGTAACTTTTCGGTTTTTTAATTTCTCTTTGAATGTGCCAACGTTGACCAAATCTTACTGTTTATAAATATAAAATAAATTTCACCAAAATAAAGCCTCATCAATGCTTTATTCTTATAATAATAAGCCGACATCAGTCACTGCCTATTTTTCTCACTTTTGAAAAGTTTAAAAATTTTGTTGATTTGTAC
>JAWNMF010000761.1:0-27716 GCA_035044305.1 Drosophila nigritarsus
TATGTATTGCTCATAATTCTTTGCAAACGAGTTTTATCGCTAATATTTTATTATCATGAGTTCAGTACGGTCAATAAACGCACCATATCCAAACAATAATCCTAAACCATTTGGTCTCAAGTCATTTGGCCTTACGGAATGAAATCGCAGGAACTTTTGATATTAATAAGCTGGGATAAATAGAGATGTCTAAGAATTTTCATTCATTATAAAACAAAAAACGTCTAATTATGATTTGCTAACACAGTATTAATTTTGCGTTCGGCTGCAATTTTGTTTATGTATTTTCTCGGCGGCCTCTATAAAAAGTCGAAATATGAGACATCAACAATTTACCGTATGTATAGAAAATATTTAGGACATTATCCGTCCTGCGATTGGTCTCGCCGGCTGTCCAGTGTCTCGTAGACATGTTAATTGTGTGGTCGTCGCTAAATAAACCTGTCGTTTCGAAATCGAAAAAAATAAGGGTTTGAATGGGCGCCCGCGCTTCGCCATTCAAATCATTCATAACCGACCACCATTCTGAGGAAAGCTTCGCCATCATAAAAAAAATGGGAAAACGCTCGTTTGTCTTGTTAGAATCGCAAGAAGCAAGTTCCACGAGAAAAGTACAACCAATACTAAAAAATTCAACATTAAAAAGGTTATGCGTTAATTGTTCATTTATGGAACTGTAGCCTTACAGCAAAAGAATAATGGCCAAAACTCAAATAATTTTATTTTGACAGGCGTAGTATGCAGTATACAAATCATAGATCATAGGTATGAGAAATAAATGAAAACTATTGTAACACAACACAATTTGCCGAAAAATGACGCAAATTTCAAAAATAAATTTTTTTTTCAACACATTACGGTGCATTTTGAGTTGTTTACTGTACTCATATCCAAAAATTGGTAAAAAAAATATTATTTATTTTAATTAATTTTAACTTTTGCAAAACGCATCTTTGTTATCCTTTAGAGCTACACAATACTTTACATTAATTTAGCTCCCATATGGCGCTTGCATATCAATATTAATGTTTAGGATTGTAAATTAGCCAACCTAAATGCTTCACATATGTTCAGTTTGTTGAAACACAATCGTTATACATAAACATTGATAAGAAATCGCGTAGGTTGGAGAAATCCTAAAAACCATTTTCCCTAATAAAAAGAAAAAAATTGAGCGGACTTTTTGGATAAATTGAAAATTATGGATTTTTACCATTAGCTATTGTAATAATTGTAAAAATTATATATATTGCTATTATATCCAATTAAATTATTAATCATTAACAACAGCAGGAAAGGCCTAACAATAAATGAGGAAACTTTTTTCAAGTAAGCGTTAAAAAAATGATTCTTTTTGGTAAAATTTTAAAGAATTATCGCAATAGTTTGAAGAAACTGGCGACACAAGTGGGAGTTCAAAAAGTTTAGCCAAAAAAAAATGGGCGTAATAAGGAAATTATGTTAAGAAAGAATTGTTAGTGCAAACAGACAGAGTAAGTTTAAAATGAGTATTATACTTAACTTGTAAATAAAAGCCGCAGGCAGACATGAACAAGTAGACCGAGGCATATTGCATCACGCAAAAAATTAAGTAATTGACTCGAGTCGGTCATTAAACGCAATTAAAACATTTGTAAATTTAAAAAAAAACTAAAAAGTATTAAACTGATTTTTAAACGTTGAACCATTCATTAATTCATTCCACCGAGTGTTTCAAGAAAAAAAACAAATTTTATGCCAGTTATAGCCATTAAATTCAAACAAATTTCATTTTTCAATTATTTTTACGAAAAAAATTTATCAAATAAAATTATATTAGAACAGCCTATAGAAGTATAGAAGATCAGCACTAATTTTGTTTTGCATATTACACATCAGCAACGAAAATTTCTCTCATGATTTCTTTCTTCAAAGTGCGAACTTAAAAATGTAATAATAATAAAATATTTCCCTAAAGCACTTGGACCAAACAAACAAATTCTAAAAAAAAGAAATTTAAAATTTTTTAAAAAGAACAGAATTTGAGATTTAAAGCAACAAATCGCTTACTGAATTGTGAGGAAATAGCTATCGTGCTGTCAAATTGTGGCGCCGAGTAATAGGATTTTTGGCTGTGTGGACTTGTTGCCTGGCAGACTACTTGTGAGGAAGCTTTTTTGACTGGCAGACATTATGCTAAGGAAACAGCTTGCCTTTGGATTTCAAACAATTATGTAAAAATAACTTTACACATAGTCTGTTAAAATTGCGTTGCTAACAAAAATCTCAATCTCAATAAAATTGTAAAAAATTTCCGAAAAAAATAAACAAAAAATTATAATTTATGAAAATTATGCTTTAAAACAAAAAAAGAACAGCATGAAGACCTCCCGGCAAAAGGTATCCCGTACCAGATCCCATCAAAATATAATTAGAGGAACAAATTAAAGCCAAAAGATGAATATTTAAATAGATATTGAATATTTGAGCTACTATTCCATTAAAACATAAAGGTCAATATTTTTAATACGCAAATGTTTTCCCAACGATTAATTGAGCTAATCCAAACATAACACTCCGATGCGACCTCTTTGTCGGAGTACAAACGACATAAAAAAAAACTAAAAATAAAATGAGTTCTAAAGCAAACACTTATGTCCCTTTCCACAGTAATCTTTCTCATCTACAATTAATTTCCCAGTCTACTGTAATATATTTGTCCTACAATAATTTTCTCCTACAGCAACCTCCTCCTCCTCATACTGAAAATAAGACAATCAAAAATCTACAATAATTTCATTCTTAACAATTTTGATCTAAAATCTCAAAAAAAAAAGCAAAATCAAAGACTTTAGTTATAAAATTTCGAATATCATAAAAACCGAAGAAACACACAAAAAAGAAAAGCAATTATGAAACGAAAAAATTTTTAAACAATTTCTTTCGTTTGCAATCAACAAATTTTCTATAACACTAAATAAAGCCACATCGCCTAAAAATTAGTAAATTTAAAGGTCCAGGAGAATGGTCACCGGGTCCTCCACACTCTGCTTGATTTTTCGCAAAAATAGCACCGCCTCTCGGCCGTCGATGAGACGATGGTCGTAGGTTAGCGCCAAATACATCATCGGGCGGATTTCGACCTGCAAAAAATGAAATGTTCAATCAATAAATTAACATTCAAAATATTTTGCAGTGAAAATTCGCTGCAGGACCAATAAGAAGACGAGATTTGTATATAATAAAAATGGAAAAATATTTCAAAATATGCTGTAAGCTATTTTTTACTTAAATTTATTTTGTTGAGACAAAATGGTCCTGCAGCGATACGTAATTTTATCAAATCGCTGGAGGACAACAAAAAACACGGAGTTGAACGAAGTGTATTCTCAAAACAAAACCGTGACAGGATTTTTTGAAGAAAGTAACAAAAAAAGTACTTTTCCATCGATGGCCATTGGCCGATCAGTAATTCCGTGCATGCCCAAAATTGCAGACTGTGGTGGGTTGATGATCGGCGTTCCAAACATCGAGCCAAACACCCCGCCGTTGCTAATTGTAAACGTTCCGCCTTCCATGTCTTCAATCGCAATCTTGCCGTCACGTCCCTGAAACAATTGTTTGTTAAACAAAGCATTGGCATCACCTAATTTACAAAATAAGGGAAGCTGATTCCATTTATTTGAAAGTTAGCGCACATTTGCTTTCGGCCTTTTCAAAGTATGCATACAGCTGGCTCCGCCCATTTGTCAAGGCTTTGCACCTTTTTAGATACTTTTATTCAAAAATGTGTGAAATGCAAAGGCACAAATTTGATAAATCTATTCCGATTTTACAATCCGAAAAAAAAATCAAGAAAAACAATACCTTTTAAAACTAAAGCATGCGCAAAATTCCAATTTTTTAATTATAATAATAATAAAATTTCTAATGCAAAAGTACGATTGCCATAACTATACTCAAATTTGTATTTGGCTGATATCATACAAATTTCAGCTGTAAAAAGCTCTCAAAACAATAAATTACGAAAAAACCCTTAAAAATACCTTTGCACCTAACTCCGCCAAAGTTTTTTCAATCTTCGCGTAGTTCATCGACTCGACGTTGCGGATCACCGGCACAACCAGACCTTTCGGCGTCGCGACCGCAATCGAAATGTCACAATAGTTGCGGTAAACAATTTCGTTTTCCTCAATCACTAAAAAAACTATTTTTAACAATTGTTTATATATTATTTATTATCATTTTTTGCCGCAACAAACAAACGAATTATGAATTTTTCAAAATCTTTCCAAAAAAATTTCAAAAAACAGAATTTAATGAAAAAAATTAAATAAAATGTCTTCAAAAAGTCACCTGCGTTCACCACCGGCTGGTCCTGAAGCGCAATAGCCGAAGCACGCACAAACGGAGACATAAGGCCAAGTTTAACGCTATGCTTCTTCATAAAAGAGTCCTGATATTTTTTCCTCATTTGAATTACATTTCTGAAAAAAAAATATTAAAAGGAAAATATTCAGAAAATCCTTACGTCAAATCGACTTCGTTAAAGGTAGTTAGCATAGCGTTAATATTTTGTGCTTCTTTTAGTCGTTGAGCGATGCGCTGGCGCATTCGGTTCATTTTTATTCGCGTCTCGGAGCGATCACCGGTCACTTCTGTCGAATCGGCTAAAATAAAAAAAAATAAAAAATTCTCTTAAAAGCAAAAAAAAGTTACATTGAAGAGTGCTAGATGCAGCGGCCGCCTTGATAACGCCAATGTCGGAGACTGACTTTGAGCTGAGCGGCGCCTGCGCAATGGGCGAGAAGGTTGGAGCGCTCTTGGGGATTGCTAAATAAAATGCAAATTAAACGCTGCAAATTGAAAAGAATAAACAAACAAGCGTCAGCCTTTGCTGCTGGCGGAGGCGCTGATTCAAAAGCGGCTTCTTTAACAGGCGTTTTTTCGGCTGGCGGCGCAGAAGACGCGCCCTCAGCACTCTTCTCTAGCTGATAGATTATTTGTTTTGCGGTCACTTTTTCTCCATCTGCCATCAGGAATTTGATAATTTTGCCCGCAAACGGCGCAGGAACTTCAACCGATGTCTAAAAAGAACAAAAAAAAGTTCGTTTGATAAATCATGTCTAAACTGTTTATCAAAACGCGGTAGTAAATTTGGCAATCTTAAATCACAAACTAAGAATAGCATAGAATTTACCAGAATAACCCTGCTAATGTACAGCATGATACATTCTCAGCGTCGGGTATCTAATAATCAATGCCGTAATACTATTAACAAACATTTGGCCGTTGACAGATTTATGCTGATTAATCGTGTGTCAGAGTCTTTTAAAGAGATTAATATCTAAGATCTACTCAGTATTTAAATTTTCAAAGTCAAAGTTGATTTGCAACGCATTGCAGTTGCGTCGTCAAGCTGACTTATTTGAAGGTTTAATGTAATGAGTTACCACCTTCTTACCGCGAATTAAAAACTTAAAAATGTCGCAAATAAATCTTGGAAATTATAAATTTCGCAAGTCGACATTGCCGCGCAGTTGGTTATTTACCAGTAAAAACCTACAAATTTAAAAATTAAGCGGAAAAAAGCTAGAGCAACTCGCCTTGTCAGTTTCAATTTCGGCCACAAGCTCATCGGCGTTCACAAAATCACCTTCGGCTATAAATTAACGTAAAGAAACAAAAATTGTAAAACTGTTAAGCTCACCTTTAAGCCACCTGATATCGCCCTCAGAAATAGACTCCGCAAAAGTCGGTCCGGGAACTTCAACAATCTCACCGTCTAAAAAATTGAAATTACTAATCATGACGACTAATAGGTAACTTGCAGATGGTTTCCTTCAATTGTGACAGATAAATGCGGAAAATTAAACCGATAATGTCTAAACACCTTTTTAAGCATTCCAGCAAAATATTCGACAACGTCAAAACAATTGCAACTTTAAAAAGCGATAACCCTAAGATAATTCAACAATTTATGCCATTCATATAATAGAAAAAAAAATTAATTATCCATATAGAAACAAAATAAAGGGCTAAGGTCAAGGAATCAGCAAAAGCCTAAACTTATTATTTAGCGCCAGCGGCATTTTCAACTTTAAGCTTAAACAGTTAAAAAACCAAAAACATAAACCCAACCTACGCCGAATTCCTATAATTTTCAAGAATTATCTCAATGAATATAATGAAATTCCTTTAATGATGTAAATGTAAATCAAATAAATCAAAAGCACACAAATTCTTTATCGATGATAAAGCGGTTTTGCAAAAAAAATAAAATATTTCTAAAAATTTTTTTTATTTTTTTTAAATTATAAATTTTCAAAATATACTTACAATAGGTAACAGATGACAACGTTACTTACCTATACCTCAATATTCAAAACATAAATATTGTTCTACACCGAATTCTCTACAAACTATTAAATTTTAATGCAAATAAGAACATAGGAAAAAATTTTATAGGCTTCCGAAAACGTGGAAAAAATAAGGCTGTAAGGGTCAATCATCAGTCCCTTGGTTTGTGTAAACCTGATTTAACTTAGCTTTACGATTACCTTCACATTGTTCCCCATGAGTTTCTCTACAAATTATTAAAGTTGAATGCAAATCAAAACCGAGGAAAAAATTTTAAAGGCTTCCGAAAACATTAATTTTAGATGAGAGAGATTACTGTAGAAAGGAACGGTGGAAAGGAACGTAAAGGGTTTTGCAGAATCACTCTATCATCAAATTTTTTACTAGTTGAAATAAGCGTGCAAAAGTAAATCAAATACAACAAAAAAGAAAATTATACCTAAAAAAAATATCTACAAACCAAACTTACACAATTGCTTTGTACAGTGTAAGAAGCGAGGGGAATAGACTGGAAATGCATTCAAACTCAGAAACTGCTTATTTTGTTTTGACGAGGAAGAGCGGTTGGTGATTGAAGCAGTAGCCAAACTGCGTTGCGCCGTCACTCCACACGAACGCGAAAACCGCTGTAAAACTTTCATAAAAATTTCATAGAAGGACATAAAAACTCATTGAGTAATAATAAGACCAGAAAAAAATGTTACCTGTTGATATGAGTATAAACCACAGCGGCGAGAATGCTGAAAAATAGCCCGACAGCTCATCTGGACACAAAGAACAAAGCTAAAACAATTTAATTCCTTAAGAGTAATCATTGATAAATTATTAAATTAGTAAAGACAATTGAATAATTGATATTGCTATTCCATAAAATTAATATAAATAACAATTTTACAATAATAATCAACTACGAGAAAAAGTTGTTCTTTAAATTGGAAAAGTTGAAAAAAAGTGAAAGCACACATCAGGGAATAAACTTGTCTTTCGAAAACACTGAAAGGAAAAAGACAAGAAAAATTGAAAAACAAGTTGCAAATTGTTCTTTGCAAAAACAACGAAGTACAAAATGTTCTTAAGGCAAATCCAGTTAAGACAAATTTTTTTATTAATTTTGTATTTTAAAAAAAAAAACTGCCCAAATTTACGTATTCAACATTGTTTTTAAATTTGGCAGATCAAATTTTGGCATTTTTTGAAAACTTACTGTAGCTTTTTTTTAAAAAATGATACTATTTTTTGAGAAATTTGCCTTTGAAAATTTATTTTAAAGGAATATTGTCTATAACTGGATTTGCCGTAATTACGGTCTTACGCGTAAGAACATTTTGTACTTCGTTGTTTTTCCAAAAAGCAACTTGTCTTTCAATTTTTCTGTTTTTTATTGTCTTTTCTTTCAGTGTTTCAAAAAACAAGTTTATTCCCTGGCACACATTTTTAAAAATCTTTTTAAAAATTTGTAAACCAAGTGTTCAATACAGAGGCATTTGCAGGAAATTTAAAATGGAATAATCACATTTATTTAACAATTACTGCACATTTATTAAACGTGGAAATTGATCTATTAAATTTAGCCCAAAAGTCCGATTACCCCATATAATTGACCCTCAATTTTCATCTGAACGAGCTGAAATTCTTTGAGCATGCTTTTGAGTAGTTGAATTTTTGAAAAATTTAGCGGATTTTCGAGAAACTGAAAACAGAGGGATATGCTTCATCTAATTTATCTAAAAAATCTATTTTTCGGCTTCATATGATTAACCTTCGTTTTTGTTCAAACGGACTGAAGTTTTTTGGGCATATTATAAGATAACTAAACCTAATAAATAACTAACCGATTTCGGAGAAGCTGGAAACAAAGCGAGATATGCTTTATCAAAGTTAGCTAATATGACAAAGTAAACGGTAGGGCACCCAATTTTAAATTTGTTTAATGTGGTTGTGCTGTTTGTACGGTGTAAAACAGAAACAATTTAAATAATTTAATAGAAATGCAACAAATTTTGAGTTTAATTACATAACCGTCCAATACTTTAATAGACTCTTCAATTAAACTTTAAAAATTCATGAAAAAAATTAAAGTTTGAATTTGAACGTTTTGCCAAACACGCACGTATTATCTGAAATGGAATTTTACATTATGTATCTTTACGCGTCAAATTTTGTTGTAATAAACTTAGTTCTCTAATTAAGCTCCTGGGGTTCTATTATTTCAAAGGGGTCATTTAGAGGAGAGTTCAATTGGAGGGGAGGTTTTATTTTTTTAATGCATTTTTTTTATCCGTTTTTCAATTTTCATTTTATATTATTAAACATTTGAAAAAAAATTTGAAAAGCAATTTTAGATTAATTATTTAAAAAATCATCAATATCAAACGATTCTTCGCTTAATATGCCGTTTTCTTCATCTTGCTCAAGATCAACGGTGTTAAATTCATCAGCAAGTATGTCAGCTCTATCCTTCAGTCGAGCTTCTTCCAGAAACCTTTAATCCATCTAGTATCGGGTTGTCTTCTTTGAAACAATGAATAATTTTGTCTTCAGACCCATTAAAAGCGTTAGTAATTCCGCAACTTTTGAATGACGTAATTACTTAATTTATTTTTTTTGAAGTCTTAAAACACATAATTACTTAAAAATCTGATAAATTTACTTCTTTAAGTAAATTTATCACATTACATATTAAAAATTTTAAAGTTACACATTTATAGCACAATTACGGTAGCTTTTAAATTGGCAATCAGTTATTATACATACAGTCAGGAGAATGGTATAATCAACAAATTTTTTATTAACAAATTGATCATAATAATAGCAAAAAGTCAAATGTATCGTTAATCATAGTTTTTATGTTTAACTGTTTGTTTCTTAACGCATGTAATAGTCAGTTTTGTAATTGATGGATAGAATTTTTGTATAAATTGAACATAAATGAATTCAAATTTTAATAGGTTTCTATATTCTTAGCATTAATTTAACGACCATTATTGATAAAACAGTATTATAAGACGATAACTTTTATTTTATTTTTTGACTGGGGTTTATTTAAACAGCGAAAGCCATCTATGTATTTTTTGTGTTTAATTGATCTGTCAAAGAAATAAATGATGTTCGTCATATATCTAACGTGCACAGGAAGATTGTAATTATTAACAGGTAAAATTCAATAAAATAAAATAAAAATCAAACACTTATTAAGACAACGAAAAATTCAATTTCAGTCATCAGAACTACGCATTAATTTTTTGTTATTTTCTGTTGAGAAATAAAGTGTTTTATTTGCATCAGTACAATATTCTGTCAGAAAAATTTATTTTTGTAGAATTTCTTCAAAGATTCTAAAGTTGAAAAATAATCTCCACGAGATCTCGTGGATACTTGTAAGAGAAATTCAACGCGTCAGAATCTCCCAAATTTTTTTTATTTTAGCAATTTTGTTTGGCTTTCATAGTTTTTAATGCTGAAATCTCATATGATGTAAAAATTGCTTTTCTCAGAAAGATCTCTTTGAGAAAAAGGCCATATGTGTGAGAATTTGAGAAATGCAATAAAAGACAAGTTTACAGTTTGTTTAAAAAATTTGGTGCATCATAGACGCGATATATATGAAAAGTGCACATAGTTAAGTTTAACAAACTGAGTTGGTAAAAGTAAAATTTAAAAAATTGTATTTCATCATCTCATGAGAATATTACTTATAAGTACTGTTAACCAAAAATGTTCTATTTTCACTAATTAATGTATTTTTAATATTTTTCGTTAATAATAATTTTTGTTAATAAAATTGGTCAAATTGGTATTATGAAATTATTAAAAGACGATAAGCTTCAGAAAACAAAAAAGTAATGGTTTTATGTTTAAAGTAAGAGATAAGCTTAACTGTTAATTTTTAGCCAAAACTTCAAAATTTATGCCATATTTCTGGCATCACTGTTTTTTTTCACATTCGTTGTTGGATTTTTAATGCTGTATCATCGCTTACAACAAGTATCTACAATTTTTATAATTTTTTTTTTAAATACTGAGGACTAAGCATACAGTATTACTGCATCGCGTTTAACCCTTTTGATTTCCACTTTATGGCAGTGTAAAATATAAACCAAGGTATTTATATTTTAATAAACCAAAAAAGCCAACAAATAAGCAGCGAACCGCCCAGAAAGTAACAAAATATTAAAAAGCCATAAAAAAAATAGATCAAATCAATCAAAAATGCAAACGCGCTTTTTTTTCTGACCAAAAGCTAATCGCTACGGGACAAAAAATAACATGCGACAGGCAGTTTACCATAATTATTTTTTAGACTAAATAGTATAAATATAATATTTCTTCTCAAGCTTTTAGGAGTTAACTTTTTTGCCTGGTGCTAGATGTAAAACAGCAGAAAATATAAGAAATAAGCAGAGTTTTAATCCATTTAAAAAAGGTTATAAGATTATAGTTGTAAAAAGTTAAAAATTGAACTTGCTATTATTAATTTTTGAAAATAATGGAATATAACAGAGAAAAACAGAACAAATGGATACGTTAACTGAACGGAGGCTTATTAATTCTCTCAATTGTCAATGCTATTTCCTCTGTAAAGAAAAACGACCATTGCGGATAATAAATATGCTTTTATTTTAAGCTCCAAACAAATCACAACAGTAGGAGGGCTAGGGAGCCCAACAAAACAATAAAATAAAATCACGGCCGGATACGAAATCTCGTTTCGCCCGACTGCCTACTACTAAAACCTAAAAAGTTTTATTTTTTAAACATTTTAAAAGACATTTTAAATGACAATTTTGCGGATTGAAACAATCCGCTCAAGACAAAGCAAAAAATAAACAGAATTAAAAGGAGAGAGAAGCGCCAGCTTCACACCTCTTTGTCTGACATTAGACAGAGTCAAATGGTATGCAAAATAGAGATGGTTATTGAGCTATTACCCAATTAATTAGATTCAACAAAAATTTTAAATTATTTATTGCCTTTTCAATCGAAAAAGTTTTTAGTTATTTCTGCAATAAGTTGCTGCTTTTCTAATTGAAAAGTCTTATGCGGATTTTGTTGGGGGCACCATGTAAATGTTTGTTTGTCAGCAATGGATTGATATGTAATTAACACAAGGCCCTATGCGAGCATTTAAAAGTAAAAATATAATAAAATACAATTAATAGAACAAACAACAAAATGTTTGATTATTTTTTTTTTGCTATACACGCAAAAAAATTCAAATATAAAATTTTTAGTAATTGGTGTTGTCTTCAGAAACTGGCTTCAAATACAATTTATTATGTGATTTTTTAGAAGATAAATGAAAATGTGAAGAGCGCTAACAAAACCACATCAAACATGAAGACTACCTCGACATCCGTTGCTGAACAGTTCAAAGTAAATGCTTCCTTTAACGTCAATAAATTTAAAGTTTTCTAAAATTCTCAAACAAAAACGTAAACACAATTCGCTGATTGTTAACAGATGTACAAATAATTGCCAAATAAAGCCCTGCCTAGCGTTAATTAAAAGCAAGTTTTTGGCGAGCATTTATTTTTATCTTTATTGTATCAAATTTTATGAAAACTTTTTCACCTTTTTTTTTGGGCCTTTATGCCTCATATTTGGCATTGTCTATTAATGGCTTTACAATAAATCTAAGCCTCATTCTTCTTTTTTTTTTTGGCATTTATTTTATAAGAATATAACCAGCTGTAGCACATTGCTATGCTTTTAAAGTGTATAAATATTTATAATTGAAGCGTAAATTTTACAAGTATATTTAGTTTGATCCGATTATAAAAGCTGCGAAGTCTGATGCAAAATACAATTTTCCCGAATTCAAGGTTTTTCTTTATTTCTATATATTGCTTAGTCAAATTTTGTGTTTTTTAATAACTTCCATTACGTAAAAATATTGCCCTATAAATTATGATATTTAGGACGATGAATTGTCTGTCTTGTCATCCTTGTCCTATGTGTTGCCCAGAAAGGTATACATAGATTTGCGATATGTTAAATTTCCTATAAAACATAATGATTTATGCCTTTTAGATTTTAATTTTAGAAAAAAAAATGTTCAAACTTCCTCAAACGATTTTTACTAAAATGACATTTATTTTTTGATAGGGCTTTTTCATTTTCCTGTTTTAGACCCGTACCAACAGAGCCCCTATAGGAAAATAAGTGAACAAAGTTTTTACTAAGCCAAAAGCCGAAAAAATTATTGATGTAAATTATAACATTTTGTTTGTTTGTTATTAAAACTGGGAATATATGTTAGAAAGCTGAGAACAAAAAGCCTTTTTGATGCAAATTACATAAATTACCAGTAGTAAAACTAATGTTTTAGAACAACGTCTCCAAACACTGCACACAATATAACCACTTTAATGATTGCATATAAACATATTTTAGAAAAACATCTAAAACTCTAACCTCACTTAAATTTTCAATTTAGACAAATTACTACGAAGAAAAAAGAGAAACAGTGCCCAAGGCAATGAAAACACAATCGAACATCCTTCAATTACTTCAAGACTGCCCGTCGTCCGGCTGCATTATATACGCAGACGTATGTTATTTGAAAGCGTTTTTTTTTTACAACATGAAAAGCCAGAAAATAAATTATTGTCTTTAAAAAAATTAGTATTTCGAAAAATTGAACTGTGTGAATTTTAAAAGATAGTTTTACTCATTGAAGAAGTAAAAAAAAATTTTTACAAAACCAATAAAAATTGAGTTTACAAACTTCAAATGCATTGCTTTTTTTTGTAATTGAAGAAAAAACATTTTATAAGATCCTATTCAACAAGAATTGTATTTAAAGTCCTTAACCAAAGCAAAACAGGATGAACAAAAGAAAATGACATCAGTATGCATTTTGTAATTCAAATTTAATTGAATAAAATATTTTATATATATATTTTAGGACGACTCATTACAAGAGACAACATCAAATTCAACATTGTCCAATCATCTAACAAACAGCAATGAGTCGGCGTTTGGAACAACAAAAGCAAAAGAATGGAAGGATTTGGGCGCCGGCGCCGTAGTATACCAAAAAGTTTCTGAAAAGAACAAAAAGATAATGGAGGATACTTTACCCCAAATAACTTCGACTCTTCCTCCAGCAGTAAATTTTTTTCAAAATTTTATGACTATTTTTAAACAAAGCCTTAAGCCCAAAGTCAAATGTCTTTAAACAAATGAATCAAATTATTTTGAGTCACACCGCTAGCCGCAACCCAATTTTTTTAAGTCGGTTTTTGGAGCTCTGGTAGTAGATTGCTCGAGTAGTGGCCCCTTTTGAGTTGAAATTTTTTAAGATATTTTAAAACCGAAAAGTATGTTATTACACGTGCTGTTATTCGGTCAGATCGTAAAGTATGCATTTAATATAAATGGTTACTTATGAACAAAATGATGTTTGAATTCTTTTTTTTTTTCAATAAACAATAAATACTAACTCAATTATAATTGCAGCCTACTCCATGGATTCTTTATAACGATCCGGTATGTTTTGTATTATTAGTTAGGTAAGGACATTATACAATGATTAACACATATTAAATTTTTAGCACAGACCGTATCATCCTGTTATGAACGTAAGTTATCAAACTTTTGAGATTATGGCAAGTGTAAGCTATGCGCAGGGTGCGATAAAAACATTTTTGTTAATTAAGAATTTCATAACTAAATTTAGTCAGGGACATTATATCAATTAAGTAGAACAATAGTAGAAAAAGTGCAACCCTATCAAAAAAATCACTTATGAACTAAATGTTGTTTTAATTCTTTTTTTTTTCAATAAATAATAAATACTAACTCAATTATAATTGCAGCCTATTCCATGGAATTTTCAAAAAAAACAGGTATGTTTTGTATTATTAGTTAGGTAAGGACATTATACAATGATTAGCACATTTTAAATTTTAGCTCACACCGTATCCTGTTATGAACGTAAGTTATCGAACTTTTGGGATTATGGCAAGTGTAAACTATGCGCAGGATGCAATAAAAACATTTTTGTTAATTAAGAATTTCATAACTAAATTTATTCAGGGACAAATAAAAATTGAGTTTACAAACTTCAAATGCATTGCTTTTTTTTTAATTGGAGAAAAAACATTTTCAGAGCAATCCAACCCAAATGGCTACAACCCTTTCCCCAACCTACCATGTTTTACAGTCTAATGAAAACATTGCAGAAAAAAAAATCGAACTGGTGAAGCCGGCAACCCAAAGTATGTAAATTATAAACTATAATTTTTTTTGTTAATATTGTGAGAAATTTTTTTGTCGCAAGTTTTAGTAAACTTTTGTGCTATCATTAATTTTTGCTTTGGAAAACTTCTTCGAGTTTTTGCCACACGCTTTTTCCGGGCGCTTTTAAAGTTGAATTTTTTTTGCAGGAAAGTGTCGTCTAAGTTTAATAAAGAAATAATAACACAGCAAATATACCGCAAGCCAACAAAATTGGTTTTTGGCTTAGCGCCAAAACGTTATGCCATAAAAATTTTTTTTTTGTATATTTTTTTCCCCAAAATGTTTTTTTTTGTTCATTTGTGCCTTTTGGTTTCCGTAGTCATTTTCAATAAAAAAAAAAGAAAGAAAACTTTTACGAATAATCGCCAATAACTCATTTTCTGTCGTTTTTCCATGAATAGATATATTATTTTGATTATGTTATACAATAGTTTCAGTTTTTGGATGCAATATTGCCCAATGCATTTTTAAAAATCTAAGACTTTCAAAGTCAAATTTAGTTGTAAGATAACGAAAGGATGAAATATGTATACGCTTGCTTTTGCTCTCAGCTTTAGCTTTAACTTATTTTTTTGGACGGGACTGCGCAAGACAGGTCCAATGTAGTAGACCAAAATTTAATGTTAGAAACAAATTTAAAGAAATAATACAATGAAACGATCTGTTACAAGTCCAATTTTTTGTTTTACAAAAGTTTGGTAGTCTGGCATGTTTTTGATTATATTATAAGTTTATTCAACGACCCTTTAAGTAGACCAACTAAAAACAGCCATTGTGGCTTTTGATTCTTTTCTTTTGTACTGCAAAATCAAGTTTTGAAGGAGAAAGTTGCAAAGTTTTGGCTGATCGATCAGATCTGTATTAGAGTAAAATTTAATCAGATCATCTTTTAATTGATTAATTTAATTGAAAACTTTTTAAGGAAAAATTGAGTATTTTTTAAGAAAATATTTGATTTTTAAAGCAATTGTGCCTAAAAGTAAAAATTGAAAGACAAATCTGTACAAAAAATTGAAAATTAGACAGATTGAAAAAAATTAGCTTACGAAAAAATTATAAAGTTTTCTTATAATAATTTTAGACACCGTTAAATAAGTGATTTTTTGTGCGTTATTTCGATTTTTGTGTGTGCTTTCAATTTGTTTCGTTTTGGCTTTTATTTAAACAAAACAAGGAAATAACAATTAATAAGTCTTCGGTCGGCTTTAGTCCAAACGAAGGGAAGAGAGAGAGACAGAAAAAACCGCAACTCGGATCGAAAAAACCAGAAAAAATGTGTCGAAAAGAGAAAAATGCTGCCTTTTTATAGCAGTATGACCGTAATAAAAGAGCTGACGCGCAGCTTTCGCAATTCGCGCCGAGACAAATTATTATAACATTCAAATAATAAATTTGAAAAATAAAGAAGAAATATGGGGAAGATATCACAAATATCAAAGAAATTAAAAAGATTTGCATATTTTTTTAAAATTAACCGAATCTTTACAAAAAAAATTTTTGTTAGACTTCAGCCCGGGACTGCATACGAATATTTTTTATAAACCAATTGAATTGGAAGACCCTATTCAACAAGAATTGTATTTAAAGTCCTTAACCAAAGCAAAACAGGATGAACAAAAGAAAATGACATCAGTATGCATTTTGTAATTCAAATTTAATTGAATAAAATATTTTATATATATATTTTAGGACGACTCATTACAAGAGACAACATCAAATTCAACATTGTCCAATCATCTAACAAACAGCAATGAGTCGGCGTTTGGAACAACAAAAGCAAAAGAATGGAAGGATTTGGGCGCCGGCGCCGTAGTATACCAAAAAGTTTCTGAAAAGAACAAAAAGATAATGGAGGATACTTTACCCCAAATAACTTCGACTCTTCCTCCAGCAGTAAATTTTTTTCAAAATTTTATGACTATTTTTAAACAAAGCCTTAAGCCCAAAGTCAAATGTCTTTAAACAAATGAATCAAATTATTTTGAGTCACACCGCTAGCCGCAACCCAATTTTTTTAAGTCGGTTTTTGGAGCTCTGGTAGTAGATTGCTCGAGTAGTGGCCCCTTTTGAGTTGAAATTTTTTAAGATATTTTAAAACCGAAAAGTATGTTATTACACGTGCTGTTATTCGGTCAGATCGTAAAGTATGCATTTAATATAAATGGTTACTTATGAACAAAATGATGTTTGAATTCTTTTTTTTTTTCAATAAACAATAAATACTAACTCAATTATAATTGCAGCCTACTCCATGGATTCTTTATAACGATCCGGTATGTTTTGTATTATTAGTTAGGTAAGGACATTATACAATGATTAACACATATTAAATTTTTAGCACAGACCGTATCATCCTGTTATGAACGTAAGTTATCAAACTTTTGAGATTATGGCAAGTGTAAGCTATGCGCAGGGTGCGATAAAAACATTTTTGTTAATTAAGAATTTCATAACTAAATTTAGTCAGGGACATTATATCAATTAAGTAGAACAATAGTAGAAAAAGTGCAACCCTATCAAAAAAATCACTTATGAACAATTTTCTTGGGCTTAGACACACCAGCCTCAGGTTGTCGTCGACTTATACATTAAGGATGGCATTTCCGTTATAATAAAACCAAAATTGGTATTTAAAATTGTTTTCTTTCCAACGGATATGACATCCTATTAATGCACGCAAAATAAAGATTTTTTCTACAAAATTGATTTTTGGTGATTCCTTTGCTGTACATCAAAACATTTTTGGACTTTTATCGCAGTGTGTAGTAAATACTTCAAAAACAGTTTAACAGACGAAAATTTAATGCATAAATTTTTAGCCACGGCCAGGAACCTATAATGGTTATTACTATTGAAAAATACTTTTGTGGTTGGTAATTAATTTGCAAAAGACAATGTAATATATTTAGAAATAAGACAATGTAATATATTTAGTATTAACGAAAACTACAATTTTGTATCACTGCATTGCCGTAAATCTTCATTTGTCTACGCAGAACGCCAAACGCAACAAAAAAAAAGTTTCATTTTAGTTATAGTATTCATGCTTCTTTATATCTTTAAGCTTTGATTTATGACTTTTGATTATAATATTTGATTGAATTAAAACAATTTTTTTTTTCTTCTTTTAACATTAGAAATAAATTTTATTTTAATAATTATTTATCTGGCAGTGAGTATTTACCCAAAAAGTTGAATCTAACTAGTCAGTACTTTGCAATAATGAAAACAATTCCAAGTAATATAATATATGAATTTATATTATTCTTCGCTTGATACAATCATCGATTGTTGTTGAGTTGTTTGTAGTTACGAGAGGCTTCGTATTTTATCAGATAATTTCATTAACATACTAACAGATTATAATAACAAACAAACAATATAGTTATATAGGTTTCAAAAGTTGCCAGACAACGAGAGTACTATTTATACTTACGGTACTCTTTACCCAACAATTGTTAATTCTTTTGCAATGCATTGGCGATGCGTTGGTCGAATTCCGATTGCGAGAATCGCTCTGGATGCTTTTTTATGTGAAATCTATAAAAAGAATGTGGCAATTATTTAATTTTGCTTTAGAAAAAATTAGTTATCACTAGCCTTAGAATGGCCTTTTCGACGGTCATTCGATTGGGTGAGTCGAGTATTCCTGTTTGAAACACATTATATTGCCAGTCGGTGGTCGGTGAGACGTGAAGACAAAACGTTGGAAGGCGTGCCGATTGTTCCGTCGTCAACTTGGAATTCAATTTACGAATATCGGGAATTGTCCAATGGACTTTGGTTGATACGAGGCTAGCGTCCTTGACTATTAACACGCCCCACGTCCCGCCGAATATATCTTCAACTATGCGACGAATCACCTATAAACATTATGTGCCTTTAAAACCTTTTTCAGTAAATTGATTTAGGACAGTTGAAATATTGTTGAGACATAGACACATTTTCTCTAATAGATGGCACAAGGCTTCAATTCTTCAATCAATTATATCAAATGATGAGTTACAGGGGGAAGGGGGGGGGGGGGGGGGCTAACATTAATGAGTTACAGGGAAGGGAACAGGGGAAGAGGAGTATTTTTTTTTTAATGATATTATTCTATAGAAATTCAATTTTTTGCCATATATGTCGCGACTTCGCGATCAAAATAAAAAATATTTGCCAGACAGGCCCCCAGCATTCCCCTCTTTAATTTTTTTTTCTCTTTTCCTTTTATAAAATCTTAAATTCTTTAAAAATAAAACTTTTTTTTTCTTCTATTTTTTGTATTCTTATTATATCAACCAAATTCCTGCCACAAAAATTGGTCCCTTTTTTTCTTTATCAAAAAAAAAACCTAAGCCTATTGTCCAATGTTTTTCAAAGAAAACATTCCCCAATTTTTTAGCCGTCCCTTTCCTTTCCCTTTTTCTTTATTTTTTTGCCCTTTAAAAAACAGCAGTCTCCCAGTTAAAAGGGAACACTGTCGGCCAGCAAAAAAAAAAAGCCATTCGACATTTTTTCGCCTTCATTTTTTTACCAACGAAGACAAATTTTTCAAACGCTATAAGTATTATTCTTTCCTAAAACAGTATTTTTTTACCCGCAAACCGCCCTTTCCATATTTTAACCTTTATTAAAACCCTACCCTAACTGCATCCCCCCCCCCCCCTTTTTTTTTTCTTTTATTAATTTTTGTTTTTCTTGTTAACCTTGATTTGAGTTTAGAATTTTTGTTGATTTATACTTTAATTTTTTGATTTATTACAATTCACATATTTTTTGATTATATAATTGACCCTTTTAAAAGGGTTTCTACTTTAACGCGCCATTTTTACCTTGCCTTAGTTTTGTTTTATTTCTTCTCCTTTTAATATAATTTATATTTTTTCTTTAAAATATCAAATAAAGCTTTGCTGAATCCCCAAACACCAATGGCACAACTCAGAAAATTTCAACCACTCAAAAATAGTGGAAGGGCTACAGTTTGTCGCTTATGAGGAGGCTTTTAATAGCAGCCGTGGGGATTCTATTAGAGAAAATATGGCATTTATTTAAAATGTACAAAAACTCTTAATACCTGCATTTCCAATGTGGCATTACCACCGGACGTATCAATAGCACGCTGTATAATATTCTTTAATGTATCCATCGGGCAATTTTCGATGGCTTAAATCAATCGAATGTTATATTAAAATAATGTTTTATGTCACAAATGCTACTTAAGATGAGATTATGTGAGAAGTATTATTATATTGCAACATTTTTTTTTCATTTTCCTGTAAGTTTGTTGAAAAAAATAAAAAATAAAAAATTTGGCGAAATGTCAAAAAATTTGGCGAAATGTCAAAAAATTCGAAACTTTCTTTTCTTTTCATACAATTTTTTTTCGCTGTGTCTCACAGGCGAGCAAAAACGGTTACCAGCTTTCCCTGGTCTTTTAATATTATTGGGTTGGTGCGTAATTAAAGAGGTTTTTTTTTTTTTAAAAAGTTGGCGTTTTGTTAATTATTTTTTCACAAAAGTAATTTTCTCTATTTTAGAATATCATATTCATTTCCCGTAATATTATGCTCTATCATTTCGAGAAAAAATGGAAGGCGGCAGAGTTATTTCGTAATTTCTATCAAACTTTTATTGAGGGAACAATCAGCAAATTCCAAGTTATTAGATGGTTCAAACAGTTTAAAACCGGCGACACAACTCTTGTAGATGAAGAAGGAAGAGGTCCGCCATCGGATTTCGACGGTCAAGCACTTCTGGTAGTCATGGAAGAGGATGAAAGCCTGACAATGCGAATGCTGGCGGAAGACTTCAATGTCGACCACTCAACAATCGTTCAAAAAAAGCTTGGAAAAGATTGAAAAAATAGAACATCGTCGTTTTTCATAACAATAATGCCTGTCCTCATGTTGGACGGTGTGTAGTCGAATCCATTGCCAATAAAAGATGGGTGCTACTTTCACATCCGCCGTATTTGTACGACTAAAGCTCCTACAGACTACCAAGTCAACCGATGGCTGAAAAACTGGCAAACGAACAAAGTCTACGACAATTTGGATGACTTGGTTGGCGATGTTATGGCTTAAATCGCCTCCATGAATCGTGACTTCTTCGCCCGGGAAATCGACCGACTACCAAGCAAACGGGAAGCAGTTATTGAAGTAGATGGTAAATTGGAAATAATCGGAATAATCATTTAAACACATTTTGGTTGAATATTTCTATTGTTTTTGTTGAATAAAATTAATTGAAAAAAAGCCGCATTAATTATGCACCAATTCAATAGCATCAAAAATGTTAATAATTTACCATTTATCAATACGTTTTGCGAAGAAAATAATAATAATAAATAAATTGCGAGTCTAAACATTTTAATAATAAAAATAGGTTGTTGGGATTTTACAACTTGATTTATTAGGAGTTTGATTTTTTTTGGGAGTTTGAATTTTTAAAACTTTTCTAGGAATGTAATAATTTTCAAATACTTAGGAAAATTAATTGATGATAACCATTGTTTTGAGAGTTGTAAAAGTTAAACATTTTAAGAGTTTACATTTTGAGAGTTTACATTTTGGAAGTTTACATTTTGGGAGTTTACATTTTGGGAGTTTACATTTTGGGAGTTTACATTTTGGGAGTTTACATTTTGGGAGTTTATATTTTGGGAGTTTACATTTTGGGAGTTTACATTTTGGGAGTTTATATTTTGGGAGTTTACATTTTGGGAGTTTACATTTTGGGAGTTTATTCTTGAGAGTTTGAAAAAATTGCAATGAACGCTGCAAAAAAAGAAAAAGTTGAAAGTTTGTATGGAAAACATTTTTAAGTGTTAAGTTTCATTTTTTTCATAATTGGTTTTGAGTCGATTCACCTCAAATTGTTTGTTATGAGTTTGCAAACTCATTCATTCTCTTCAAGTTTCCAAGCAAGTATGATGATTGGGTTTAAATTTGCTAATCGACAAGTATTTCTTTTTTTTAAATTAAAATTTATTTTGTTTGCATAGCCATTTCCTTCAAAAAATAAGTGTTTAACAATTTGTAATTTTTTTCTCACTTTTTACTAAATACATATGTTTTTCTAATTAAATTGTTTATTTTTCTTTGATTTCTTATTTGAATTCATTAAAAAAAAAGTATTTGACCAAACCATCAACTTTCAAGCAAAAAAAAATAGTTATTTGTTTAGCAAATGTAACCAAACCACAAATAACGAATTTCAATGCATTTATTTTAATTGTTCATATATTTTTTCTAATAAATAAAATGAGTCTAATCTAAATTTTAAGGCAAACTTGAATTGAAATAAAATTGAGGTCGGTACATTTTAAAAGACCCTGTTCGCATGCTTAAGCTTAAAATATGCCAAAAATGATATTACACCACGGCATAATGCCAATTGTACAACGCCAAAGAAATATTGCTATTGATTAAAATTATTTTTGCTCCTCAAAAACTAAATTTTTAAAGTTGTTTAGTTCTAAGCCATGTTAAACCTAAATTTTCAAACAAAAAATCTTCTCTAAAAGACTAGAAGCTAATGAATGAAGGCTTTACAGTACGACACAACGCTAATCCTAATTGAGCTGTTGCATTAAAAAATGCAATTAACTTTTTTGCTATGCCATTTTGCAAGCCGAAACAAAGTCCTATTTTAAAATCGACTTAGTTTTCGTAAAACGGTTTTGTAATAATGAAATATTTGTCATTGTTTCATCATAAAATTAGAGCCTTAATAAAGTAATAAATACTGTTTATTTTTTCCAAATTTTACGTAGCCATAAATTTTTAATTTATAATTAAATAATACAACAAATTATTAATATTTTCATTAATCCTTTTGCATACAATATGGTCTTCAAAGCCATTCATTTACCTATTATGTATAGTTTTGATGTTGCCGTTTTTCATCAATTCTGTTAAAAACATTTTTTTAAATTGCGTTAGAGCTCTCTTATAAAAAAAAAACTGTAAAAAAAGAAAAGTATTTTCTTAACCCAAATACTACAATTTTATAATATTGAAAAAAAAAATACGAATTATCGTAATTTGTAGAGAATTTCAAGCTCTACAAAACCCTACAAATATTAATTTATGGAAAAAAAAAATGAAATTCTTAAAAAAATTTGATTTCAATTACGAGAACAAAATTTGGCGGCTCAAAAGTTAGCGAACTTCAAAAAATTTAGTTATAAAAACTTTATTTTATTGTAAAAAAAAAATAAGAGAAAAGATTTATATTACATGTGTTTGATAACTTTTGAGCGCGCAAGTTTATATATATTTTTTTCACAAAATTTTTTAAAAAAATGGTCACTTCACCGTCAATCAAACACCGTCAATCTACTTATTGTTAGCTTTGAAAGAAAAATTTTTTGTTACTACAAGTTGTAGCTTTTTTTTTCTACACAATTTTGTTAGGTAAGCTGTTGTTGGCTATAATATTGTGGGTTCATTTTTGACGTTTGGTTTAAACGTAGAACGGGTTAAGTCGCTTAAAGAATTAAAAAAAAAAAAAAAAAAAAAAAGAATAATCCAAAAAATAGTTTTTTTCCACTTAAAAGTACAAAGTGGATTAAGTCAAAAAAAAAAACCTTTGTTTACATACATGCAATATATCCGTCCCTTCCGCTAACCCATTTTAATGCAATTATTATTTTCGTTTTTTGTTCCAAATTTTGAAGAAAAAAATAAATGTTTTTATTGGAATGGTTGCGCCTAATAATTGCGCTTCAATTATGGCCATTCTTATTTTGTCTTTCTTCCAGCCTCCAAAGAGTTTTTGACTCCTCTTCTTTGCTGCCTTATTTTGTATTCTTCACATTTACTTTTATCCTATTATCTCATTTCTTAACCCGTTTTATTTTTGTTAACATTACATACTCCCCTTTGTTGACGTCGTCTCGCTTTTTCTTAGTCTTTTACACAATTAATTTTGCTTCATTTTGGCAATTTATGTGCAGAATTTTATAAATTGAAGTAATATCATTTATATATTGGTTGCTTGCTGCTTTTCTTCTCTAACACGACAAGCTAAACAGTTGTTGATTGCCTTTTTCAGTTGTTTAATTTGATGCATATGCAAAAAAAAAATAAAATAAAGTCTATTTTCTGCTTCTCCGAATACCACTTTTTTTTTTGATGTTAAAGCCTAATAAATTTATGCTCAAAAAATAATTATTGTTCTTTTTTTTATTAACGTGCTTGAAACTTTTACTGATACAAATAGAAACTTATTATAAGTGAGCGGAAATTAAGGTAGTTGTAATTTATTTTTTATTTTTTATTGTCTTTAATTGTGAGACACGCGACAATCGGCGACACGCAACAACGCTCGTAAATGCCGACTTGCGGTTACATCAACTTGCGGCTTCCATGTGTCTAATTATCCGCAGGCTGACAATGTGCTTTTTTTTTAATTTAATTTCCTACACACACACACACACACACACACACACACACACACACACACACACACACACACACACACACACACACACACACACACAAACACACACACACACACTACGACAAATTAACTCGAGGAAATGTCAACTCGGGTTAGCCAACTTGAATTAGTCAACACCGCTTGCGTAATTGACAATTGATATGAGTAGAAAATGAGGAATAAATATCTACAAAATTTTTAACTCCTTTTTTTTTTCTGCCTCAAACAGCCGGCCAAGTAAAAGAATGAGAGCAAATGGTGGTGGACAAACAAACCTGTACAACAAGTACTGTAACGACTAGGGCCTACATTTTATAGTGGCTTAATCAACCGTTTTAACCGTTAAAAATACAAAGAACATTTCCGACCTTTGTTCAGTATAAAAAAATCATAAATGACTTACAGTGCTGAACTCCGGTGTAAAATTTGAATCCTAAAATTATTTCTGTTGTTGAGAGATTGTCTAAATTTACTATATTTATTTACGTTGTGGTCTTACAATAATTCCTTCTTTTAACCGTATTGCCTTTGTTTGGGCGCTCGAGAAGGATCTTTGAGAGTCGTGCGAATCGACCTGTGTGTCTGAACCCGTTTAATATATTATTATTGTTATTTTTCCCTCTCCTTAGGTTCTTTAGTTTTTAATAAATCTCATAAAAAGAACTCAGTTGTGTCCAGTAATGGGTAATGGGTTCATTAACCCTTTTAGTTTCTAACGCTATTTTCACGTTGTCTCACGACAAAGAAAGAAAAATAGCGTATCAAAACGAGAGGCTTAATGAACCATTACTTATGACTGGTTGTGTCAAACATTTTGACTTCAATAAAAAACGAAAATGGCAATATTTTTTAGGCAGGCTTTTTTTATAACTTCTTTTTTGCAATAAAACTTTGAAAATCGAAAATGGTGCAATTTTTGGCACAATTGGCATAACGTGTTTAATGTAGCTTTCCAAAACTAATGTATTTTTTAAATGCTTTTACGGTAGCGCTTAGCATGGAGGGAATTCCAAAAAAAAGAAACAACTTTTTACTGGCTTAGAGGACGACAAACGCCAATTTTCTTTTATTGATTTTAAAATTGTTTTTTTTTCTTCAATTTATGAATCTTTTTAACACAACCTTTTCAAATACATTTACGGTAGAATTTAAAAAAAATGTAAAAAATATTGTGCTACTGCAAAAACATTTTATTTTTAGCTCAAACTGACTCAATCTCACGTTTACAACAACTCAGCCGTATAACTTTTCCAAATTCAATCCTTGTTGAGCTTTGGCAAAACAAATATTCACTTTTCGAGTGTAGTAAATTGAGTTTAAAGAAATTGCAACAGCCTTCTTACATAATTGAGTGATAGCCGTCCATAAAATTTGCTAACAAAAAAAACTAATAGTTCTCCAAAGGAATATTAAAGGGGCGACGCAAAGGTAAACGAAACAAAAACATAAGCTTTAATATTAAGTAATGAAATATGCCAGCACTCAAAAGTTGGTCGGCAAATCTTTCTTTCTTTCTTTCTTTCTTTCTTTCTTTCTTGTTTCCCCTTCCTCTTTTTGCGCTTCTTTTCTAGCCGCACTTTCCACAAAACAATAGAGCTGGTTTTCGTGTTTTGTGACTTCATTTCAATGACTCCAATTTTTTTGTTCTTGCGTCCACACCCCCAAAAAGTGTTACGTATATTTACGCAAATATACACATACGTGCCTTTCTTTTTTTGCGTCTCATTTTCATTTATTTTATTGATGTATTTGGCGGCGATAAACAAGAATTATTTAATGTTTTTTGGTTTTTACTTTATTTTTTGCAAAGGTGAATGGGATTTAGCAAAAACTGACATTTGGTAAATATTTTAATTAAAAATTTATTGTTTTTGTGCTATTTTTTTTTCTTAGAGGCATTAATTATAAAAGCATATGCAAATTAACTCATAAAACTGACCGCCAATATTTTCACTATTTAATTAATCTCAATTTTTTGTTTAGAAACAGATCATTGTTAAAAACTCAATTCAAAACATAAATGAGTCGATCCGTTGACAATGCCGCAAGTTGGTAATTTGGTTACCATACATTTGGGCGCAGGACATTTGACCGCAAAATTGGTGGCGCTCCAAATGTCTCAAAAAAATCAAAGACATTTATAAGCACCAAAATAAAATTATTGTTTTTTGGGGGTATTTTAACTTTTAGGCAACTAAAATTGCACTAAAACATGTGTAATGTTGTAAAAGTTGCTAAAAAAAAAAAACCATTTCAGAAAACATCTCCAAAAGGCATATAAATGGTTGAATATTTAATTCTTTGGTAACTTCTATAAATTTTCATTTCGACGACTATCCTAAAAATATTTGTAAGCTTTATACTATAATAATTTTGTTAATTCTATTTACAAAAACATTAGCTGTAATAAATCAGTCGATGATTTTTTTACTAAACTACTTCAACCCAACCCAAAGGCCTCAAACGGTTTGGAAACTTACAAAAATTTTTTGTTCTGTTTCGTTTTGTACAACTAATTTAACGTTTCAATTTGAATGACTTACTAGAAAATTGGAAAAAAGCTCCGATTTATAATTTGATTATTCAGTTTACTATATTTTAAGTCGGTACTACAGTTAGCTTATTTCTTTTCCTACTGTTGCTCATAGCTTTTACTAATAACGGCTGCTTTGCTTGGGCCGCAAGTTACGGTTAAAAACGGGTGGCTTACGGTTATTGCTTCAAATCCGAAAAAAACTGAAAAAATAAACGCTTTAAAATTATTTGCAAATCGATATTGAAAAGTCGAAAATTTGCTTGTTGACTGTCGTGAGTTGACATTACCGTAAGTTAAAAATTTACTCCTTCTGTATAGAGAAAAAATATTGTGTTTTGACAATTCGACCGCACATCTTTTTCTCCTCCCAACTTTTTTTTGTCACAAAACCAAAAAAAAAAAAAAAAAAAACAAGAGATTATACCCAAATTTATTAGGCCTTTTGGTGCGCTGGCCAATTTGGCCATGTGTCCTAGCGTTAGCTAGCGTTATTTGCATTGAATTGCCTTCTAAGTATTGCACGTGTTCAATAATTTTTATGCTTGCTTACATTTATAGACAAGCTTTTTTGGTCTGTAATGTTTTTTCGTTACAGCTTCGAACGTTGGTGTGAACGCTTGGGGGGAATAGCGTCAATTCTTGTACTCCAACAAAAACTCAACTTTTGTCGTTTGTTGTGTGTCCCAAACAATTTAATGTAAATTGTTTACTATATTTTCATTAATTATGAAAAATTTAATTCAAAATTTATTACCAACAAAGAAGAGAATTTCGACTGAAAATTCGGCTACAAAAACGAATGCGTGGATCGATAATAAAGGGGAAAAGAAGGCCGATGACGAAGCAGTGATTGATGGCGTCGAAGACGGCGTTATTACTAATGAGAATAAAAAAACATTTTTTGGCTTAAAGTCCTACTTGAATTTTTTTTATTTTTTTCCAACCGACAATTATGATGGCAACTTCGACTCTTTGTCAAATAATCCATCACCAAGCGGTTCAGGAGGAGTATGGTAAGTATTAATTAATTTTAAAGCTACTAATTAAACTAATTAAACATTTAAATGTTTTTGAAACACAATATAAGCATTTATATATTTTATAGTAAACAGTTAATTATACTTTACAACTTAAACCTTTATCCAAAACCCAAAATCTATGTCTAAGC
>JAWNMF010000762.1:0-327617 GCA_035044305.1 Drosophila nigritarsus
TACTAATTGCTTAGCTATTTCCTGAGCTTTAAAACGACTAGATTTTTGGCTTTTTTATAATTTATAAAATTTATATAAATAAAAAATTAATTTTTTAAAGTAACAGATCGTGGGACTTTAAAGTTGCGAAAAAATATGAGGAACTTTAAAGTAACAAAAAAGTGAAAAACAAAGTTCCAGAGAAGTGAGACTCTAAAATCCCGCTTTTTGTCATTAAATTTTAAACAAGCAAAAATTTGTATTTTTTAAAATTTTCCCGAGATGACTTATTTAGACATATCACCCAAATTTGCTTAATTTCATTTGCAGCCATTATTTTTGACAATAAAAAAAAAATTTCAAACTTGTACAAAAAGGAAAAGAAGCATTAAAGCGAAGAAAAAATAATAAAAAAAAATAAATATGTTTAAAAAATAACGAATTTTAGAAAACTGTACAAAATAGGACAACAAAATGAATTGCAACCACATTAAAAAATAAGTTATTAAAAATCGTTAATTTAGGAGTACAATTTAGGTTTTTTGTATAAAAAAATTTGTAAGTTATACAGTTACATGTAAAAATAGATTTCAGTTATTCAGCAAATTGGTTTGCATAAATGATTTTCACAAGAAAACTGCAATAAAAAAACCAAATCAAATAGAATCCAAAAATAATAAAAAAAAAACCGACCTCAACAAACCGCGTCTGAAATTTGTAAATTTTTCTAAAAATTATACATGTATTCATGGTATCATTATTTAACGCTATTGAAAAGTTAAAAAAAATATGATGGCTCAGCAAACTGTGGAATTGTAATATTGTTATTGACAATTAAGCTCATCCTAACTGTGTAGAAAAAACGGCACTAAAACATGCTGATAAAAATATTTTAAAGCAAATTTTAGGTAATATAAATTTTTATATTCTAAGACAGTAGCTCAAAACAAATATTATTAAATAGCTGAATAAAAACGATTGAAATTTTTAAAGTTTAATAAAACTCCCTTATTAGCTACACCACTTTTCACACATTTGACAGTAGCACGGCAATTTCATTTTTGAAAATTTTGCATTTTTATTTTTTTCTGAGTTTCCTGTTTTTTTGCATTTTTTGGCATAAAATATAAAAAACAGGATTTTTTTCAGCATCAAAATGAATTTTCAAATCTAATCAAAAAGTGCTTTTGTCATTGTGTGATAAAATTCCAAATTTTTAAAAATAAAATTCCGTGCAGTAGCTTTGTAAATATTTCAAATTAACAATTAATGAGCAAATGTGCGAAAATAAAATGCCGTAAATATGTTATACACTCCAGTTAAAATAGTTGAACATATTAATGATAAAAAATTTAAATATACCCAAAGATAAAATAGACAAACGAACAATAGTTTTGCTTGATTCCATATAAGAAAACACGATCGGATCCATAAAAAAGGTTCTTCAAAAATAAAAAAATCTTCTGCGCCTGGTGTTAATGAAGTAATGAATTTCTGGGTATATAAGCGAAATAGTAGGGATTTCAGCGCTTTGCATTTTAACAATAAAACCATTAAATGGCTCAAGAACCTCTGTAATTTCTTCAAAGAGTTTTTTTTATCATCGGCCCCCCTTCCAGTCTATCGTGGCATACAAAATTAATGGCATCATAAATTGCAAGCACTCTTTTGTAGGAAATGAACAAAGAATTCCATCTTGTATTTGCAGGGAACAATACGGTTTTATTGATAGATTGTATCAATTGTAAAACAGCCAAATGAGAATGCGAAAACTTCATCAATAAATTGAAAACTTCCTATAATTTTAATAAAATAATTTTTCTCTTGAAAACTTAAAATTTTAAACATTTACTTTTTTCAATCCGTTTGCAATTACATCTTTTTCAAAAACGTCTTTTAAAACCAGTTGCATAGTATGAGCGACGCAAGAAATATGAGGAGCAGAGACGTAAATAGGAGTCGAAACTGCATCGTCAATTTTATTTTCTTCGTAAATAGTACCCAAGTCTTCCATTGACATATCACCGTCAAAACGTGCGCCTTGGTTCAAAACGACAATTCGCTCGCCTTCCCAGAATTCATCCTCATGGTCAAAATCGTCGGTGAAAGGATCGCTAAAACTTGTTGAAAATTTTTATTCAAATTTTTTAGAATTCAAAAAAACTGACCAAAAGGCCGTCTTTATGTTAGCGCCACTGTTTGTAATAACTCGGAAGATTTTGCTCGGTGCAATGCTGTATTTAGACTTAACAGCAAGCATGATTTGACGAATGTAGTCAGCAGTGTGCGATTTTTCCAGCTGTGCCATATTCAGTGCAACGGTGATGGGTTTGTCAATTATGTAGAGATGAGCCATTATTCCCAAATAGCTACTGCGCATACCTGGCAATATCAGCAGACAAGCAAAGTAGACGCCTGACTAATCAACTCATTGATTTGCATTTGAAGTAATTTGTATTCTCCCTCAAGCATCTCTTTCATCGTTTTAACAGACGGGCATTGAAAGTTGGGAATCATATCCAGTAATGCCTATAAGTTCAAAAATATTAAAAGGCCGGTTAAGTCATAATGAGTTAAAAAATAACTTTGAAATATTTATTTCATAAATAGGATAAAGGCATAGTTGATGATGCGCAAAAAAGGACCAAAAAACGTTTAGAGGCCGCAAGTTATCAGAAATGAGTTCTTTTGATTTTTGAGTTCCTGGTGCAACAAGTTATGCTTCGTTGACAAATGTCTAACAGCTGTCCCTGCGGTAAAATCAGTTAATGTAGTATTGCAATACTTGCACGTCCCAACTCCTTCGTCATCCAACAGAAACGCAGTAACAAATTTAGAGCAATATTTTCTTTTCCTTGGTGTTTGCGCTTCGTCTAGATTACTTTCCTGGGTTGCTGGAGGGAAAAATTAATTGTCAGAAGAATACTGCGAACAAGTTGAATCATTTATCAAAAATAAAGGCTCTCAAAGCTCAAAATAATTGAAACTTTAGCATAAATACTTAGCGGTTTAAAACAATTATGAAACAACCACACAAAAATTTTGCATACAAAAGCTTTGATTTAATTTTCTGGAGGCAAAAAACTTTGCGTTGGCTAGACCCAAATTGAGTCCTTAAGGAAGCTGTACGCAACAAAGTAAAAACTCGAACAATTTTTTCTCCAAAAAAATTTTTTTGTGGTTTTGGTTGATAAATTGCCGATGTTATTTGTTGTATTTGACTTTGTTTCAGTACTGGGTTTTACAATTTTCGTTTAAACAAATTTTATTTGTTTTTGGATAAAGCAGTCATTGAACTTTTAAATAAGGTCAATCCAGAAAACGCTTAAATGGATGACACCTTTCAAAAGAGCAGAAAAAATTGAACAAACTGCAATTTTCGTTGCTCAATTTCTACGGCGCCTGGCATATGCACTTACAGGTTTTGAAGCGAATTCCTTTCACTTTACCGTTGTGCTTTTCTATATCAGATTTTCTGCTTTGTGACAATGGTGGCCTGGTTTTTGTATTTTTACCATTTTGAAAAATATGAAATTATCCCCTGCAAAAAAAATTATGATTATGGATTATGATAACTCTTATTATTGATTAATTTCATGTTTTTTTTGCATCTTAAAATTTTATTTTTTTAAATCGCAACCTTGCGTCTCTAGCGAAACCACCTTCGTTCGAAACTTATTGAGGCTGCGAAACCGACTTTTGATCCGTTGCGATATTTACTGCGGCGAAAGCCGCTATTTAGAATCGACAAATCAGTTGGAGTATGCATCATACGATGAAGCATTCGCCGTGGTCAATTTCAGTGGTACTTCAATTTTCATTTTTCTCCAGAGTTCCACTGTACCATTTTTTTTCGGTCTTGCATTTTTTTGGTGCGTTTAAAAGTAATAAAGAAACGTTCACAAAAAAGTGTGCAAGTTTTAAGTGTTAAGTGTACTTTTGACCAATTTCCCCTCAAAATCATCTTCCACTTTGGTGACATGTTGCAGCACTGTACTTTATAAAGTTCTCGTTGTCATATCCCTTACAAACAAATGCCAACTCACGGACATCCATTTGCGTCACGTTTAAGTCGCAGAAATCACAATAACTTATTGCAGGCTGACTGTCCTGAGTTGGTATTTGCTATGAATTTTCAAATGCCAGTTCAAAGTTCGAAATTAGAAAACTAAAATATCAAAAGTTCATCGGTTATTAGTTTCATATAGTTGACCATCGCGCAAATGGATTCCACACAATCTCTTACTCATAAAATAAAAAACTAAATAAAAACATAGTGTGCCGAGAAACGGTAAAGACTAATGGCCGTCGCCGAATCACTATTAGGTTTAGTAAATATGGTTTTTTGAGTATCAAACACTTATAATTTTTTCAAAAATATAGAAAACAACTATTAAGTATTCTTCTTCCTTATCATATATTTCTTGCCATCATTCCAAAAGTTTCTCAATCAAGCGTTGATAAAATTCTACCCCTTTTGAAGTAAACCAATTTTCAAGCCTTAACCTCAATCATCTATGTTGGCTTGGCTCAACTCGTGCAAGACCCATGCACCAAATTTTTGCACTTTTCCCATTTCCTCTAGATGTTTGAGAAAAGTTAGATGAGTGCGACTGATCTTTTTCGCCAATTTTTGTGATGATTGACGACTGTATTCATGAAGAAATGCTTCCAGTTGTTCCACGTCAAACTCAACTGGACGACTAGAACGAGATGTGTCAGTTAAGGTGAAGTCGTTTTGCTTAAAATGGGCATGGGCAAGCCATTTCCGAGCAGTTCTCCTTGACAACGCATTACCTATTGGTCGAGTTGATATTTCGAGCCGCTTGACTGTGCTGGAACCACGATTGAATTCGGACAAAAGTAGATGTCGGAGGTGTTCTTTCTTATCAACTTGAAGCATAACGTATTTTTTCCATAAATAAAGCTGCGTAGTTTACACCATGTTCTAGAGCAAAACGAGAGCTACAAGAATATGTAACATTGCGTGAAACAGTGCTCATAAAGGTTCAAAAAGTAATAAAGAAAAAGCCGCACGAACTTATCTACCAACCCAATATATCAACTGTCATCATAAAAAAAAGCATAGTAATACAAGTAATTTAATTGACATGGATAATTTACAAATATAAAACTGAGAAAAATACGACGCAATTTTTTGGTTAAAACAAAACTGAAAATATTCTTAAACCACTGCTTAAGCTAAATGTTTATTGTAAAACTGTGTAAAAAAATTCAACTAGTCTTGAAATACATTACACCCAATTTCATATTCTGGTCGCTAACATAAAAAAGTCAGTAAGCAACGTGCTGTCAAAATCATTTTGCCACAGAAGTATTGTTGGCCGCTTGCTTGTCGGGTGGCTGGGAGTTGCCGCGGGATCGTAGAGTAGGCCGCTTTCTCAGACTTGTCTCCTGTAAAATAAATGAATAATTGACGCAAAATATTAAGAAGTGCAATTTGAAATACCGCAATAGTTGTATACCCCGCTGTTGATAACTTAAAACTAGAGCTCTCGTGCAGCAACTTTGCATTGTCCTAAAAACAATTATTCAATCATGACAAAATGTTTTTAATTGAAAATAATTTTACAATCAAAACGGTAGTTAAAGGTCACTGTAAATCGAGCTTGACCTATATTTGAGAACTTGTAGATTTGTTTTTTTTTTGGTGAAATCACTTGGAACTCACCTTTCAATTTGAGTCCAAAATCAGTTCAGAAGGCACTTTAACAGTAATTTGCGGACTCATTTAGAAATTGTTTTAGCATCAAGTGCCATTGCAGATTAAACTTTACTTGCCTGCAAGATGAAATCACATGAATTCATTTTAAACTGTTAAGGTTCTGTAACTAACTTAAATAAAGTAATAAAACACAAAAAAATATCTTTAGTTATCTAAAAAACTATAGTCAAATAAACCATTAGTCCCTGACTAAATGCTATAGTTGCAGCAAATGCCCGAGTAAAATGTTGGTACAGTTCCTCGTATATCCATACCAAAACCAGGGATGTCTTGCCCAAAAACGGTAGCGCATCATCATGACGTTATTCCAATTCATTACTTCCCGCATAATAAACTGATTGCATAAAAAATTAAATTGAGTAAAAAGTAGGCACAACAGTATTCCGAACCCTACTTTTGTAGCTCTTCCAGGGGCCCCTTAAAAATTTCCACCAATAAACCTAAAATAATAGTTTGCAGAATTTTAAATAAATTTTTTTAATGAAAACTTTAGAAACTTATTTTATGCCTCATACAAAACTTTATGAACTGTGATTATCGCAAAAAATAAATGTACCTAATATGAAGCAATACAAGAAAAATTCAGCCGCATTGGATATATATATAAAAATAAAAACGTACGGTTTCCAAATTCGCAATCTTTTCACGCAGCTTATTAACATAATTGATTTTTTGCTTGCTGTTATGGCGTCCGGACAACTCGGCCAGTTTTTCTTTTTCTTCAGCCTCTTCACGCTTTTCCCCTCTCCTTGTTGCATTCTTCTTGCAGTTCCTCAAGTTTCTACAGCAAATATTAAGAAGGCAGTTAAAGTTTATACAAAAGAAACGGAAAAACAAACTTACCAATTTCAGTTGCTCAATTTTTTCGCGGCTGTTTGATTGGGAATCCTTTATTAAATCCATCTTTTCTTTCTCAAAAAGAATTTTTTGGAATTCGACGTCTTTGCGCAACGTTTCATTCTCTTCCTCAAAACCAAGAACCTTCTTTTGCATCTCGTCAAGCACACCGCGAATATTATCCAACTAAAATATTTTCCAATGAAAAAGCGCTCAGATTTTATAAACAGCGGCAAAACCACAACGCAAAAATTTACTTTATTGAACACTCGGAATGTCTTCAGTATAATAAATTACTTAAAAAATATAAACCCCAAAAAAATTTGACTCCATTCTAAAATCTGTAATCGAAATAAAAAATAATCCTAAATTTATTTGGTGAACCAGAGTCAAATACGGAGTCATAAGAATCATTTAGACCTATATCACAATTTCGCAAACTTTTAGAATTTGAATTGCTAATATTTTCCTAAACTATTATCAAATCGTAAAGCCTTCTCATTGCTAAACAACGAAATAAAAGAAGTTTTACCCGTTTCGCTTTGTAGGCCAAGCAATGCTCATACTCCTCAATCGAGCTATCACGCTTTTGAAGAAGGATTTTGCTGTCCGCATACAACTTCTCCGCCTCCGCCAATCGCTTTTCCAACACTACAATAAAGAATTCAAATAAATTCTGATGACAAAATAAAAAAATACCCAAATTTCGCTGATCGGCTTCAGTTAATTTGTTAGCCAAAGTGTCGACGTCCACTTCTGTCTTCAATGTCTCGCCGTTATTCTGCATTAAACTGTTTTCGCTCCTGCTGGTTGCATTGTCGCCGCTCTCTAACTTTTTTTTCCGTATTTTCGCCGGCGACTTAGTCTCGAGGTCAATGGCCTCCTGCAAAAAGTGAAAATTAATGGAAAGCACATACGTAAATTGATTAAGACATTGCTATAAAAATTAATGACATAACTATGAAAAACAAGCATTGAAGATACAAACTTTTGTCAAGGTTTTGTTTAGGGGTATAAAATGGATTAAACAGCAAAAAAATATCCAATAGAACAATTTCATTAACGGAACAAATTAGAAAATAGTTTTCTTTAGACAAATCAAAAAGTTTAGCATTATGCTATGTTTACCAAAATACAAGATTGAGCTGATTAAGAAATGAGCAAGCCATAAGTGGTTTAGAATGCGCCAAAAAAATTGCAATGGATATCCGCTCCTTTTTTACTAACTATGTCGACTGCCAGCGCATACAGAAAAATTTTTACTGTTAAAAATTGGACGTTCATTTTGATAATTTCAGCCAGACAACTTGAATAAACTTAAGATTACAAATATTAGACTAATTATCAAACATTGAAATGATATTCATTCTTATGTTCAATACAAAAAAAAATCAATTTCCAGTCATAATAAACTAATCAATTTCGCCTCATAAAATTACTTTAAATGTGCTAAGCTGAATTTTGGCTATTTCTTCTTCTTTTTCGACCAACGATTCTTTGAGTGTCGACACTTCGCCTTCAAGTTCAACAACGCGTTTGCCAGAGCCTTAAAAAAGATTAAACAAAATTGAGTTAATTAAAAAAAACTATTATCTGATTCGTCAAAAGTTAGCCCCCCTCCCCCCCCCCTCCCCCAACACGGACAGAAATATCGAGTTAAAATAACCTTTTAAGCCATCGATTAAATCTTTGAGGCGCAAAATCTCTTTCTTAAACGCTTCCACATTTTCGCCGGCAACATTTTCGTTAACAGTTGCTTTGTTTTTAATGCGCTTGACAGTGTCGGAAAAGTACAACGTTGAAGCAGTTGTGTCCATGTGTCTGAAAAAAAAATTGATGGATAAAAAGAAAAACTCGTAAAAGTTATTTAGCTATGCCATTTACAGTCAAACACATTATAATTCGTTTCTTATTCTAATCAATTAAAAAGTTCATTATAAAGGCAACAGCTAATAAAAATGGTAGAAGATATATCTTTCTTTAACTAAACAATGCTTAGACATCAATGCACAGCCGGGGGAAATTCGATGAAATATATTAAAACGAATAATCGGAAATGCTAACCTTCAACACAACGCACTTCTCAAAAACTATAATATATGTATTGAAGTCCGTTATGCATGTATAATGAAAAGGTTTATGTAAAAAAGAGCCACAGCGTCTTTGAGCTTCACTAATGAAAATTCATCCACAGATATTTACGATAATTCCCAAATCAATATTTGTAAAAGTTTTAGTGTAGAGGACTTATCGCACGCGCATATTATGTCCAAAAAGAATAGATCCGATAATTGTCGGCCAAAGTTTGACTTATGTTAGGTAATAAACGTAAAACATACTGAATATTTGGATGTAAGTTGATAATCACAGAAGAGCGCGTATTGCCGCCAAGAGAGTCCTGTAGAAGGCGGGTTAGTTGGGAGTCACGGTACCCCGGATATTGATTAGGATTTTTCGATAGCGTTCGAATCACACGAGTCAATACGGACAATGATTTGTTAATGTATGTTGCTTCCTAAAATAAAAACAAAATAATATTTGTATTCTTTTACAAAGATGTGGGTCTGCGATGTTATTATGACATGAGAGTTTCAAAAAATATTATCCACTCACAAACATTGAATTGAGAAACAAAAAGAGTAAAAATGCAAAAAATAAACAAAATAGGAAAAACAAAATTGACTTGTTTTGCCGTCTGTTAACAAGTTTAGTAATTTATAGCAATTGAAAAATCATGAGTATTTGTTAAAAGCTTGTCGCTTGTTGACAACATTGAATTAGCATTGGAAAATGCCTATCAGCGCCTTAAATTCGAAACAAGTTTGCGTTCAAATTTTCAACGCAAAAAAATTGAGATGAAAATAGACGCAAAATTGAAAATTTTGAGTGCAAAAAAAGGTTATGTAAACTTAGCAAAACGCAATCCGATTAAACCAAATTCCATACTCAGTAAACTAAATTATTATCTGTTTTAATAATTATTTCTTTTGGCGAGAACTTCGGGTAAATTTAATGAAATAAACAATTTTATTAACTCAAAATTAAAAATAACCTTTAAATGGTTTCCCGTTGTCTGACTGTCGGATTGCCTTTCTGAGCCAGCCAAGTCGACCAAATTCAAGCGTGCACTTCGATTATTGATGACACCGTCGGAGATGTGTTGTGTCGTAATATCGACAACAAAAATAGCATGGGAGCGTGAACTCTCGCGGTTCATACTCGTCTCGGCGACTCGACGGTTCTTAAAACCAACTCGCAAAAGTTCCGTGACTTCGTCACTCGACTCAACCTGCTCCACAACGGCGCCATCAATAAAAGTTTCGTTCTTTGAATTGTTGCGAATTCGAAGGCGTTCCTCTACTTTGTCCAACAAATCGTAAAGACCTTCGTTGTACAATTGAACAAAGGAACAATTGACAGTGAAAGAAAATCGTTCAGAATCCTAAAATTTTCAATTAATTGAAATTAAAAAATGAAACAAATGTAAGAAATCGGATATACACTACAGAGCTTAAATCATTGCAAAAATAAAACCAAAAATTGTCAAATTCTCAGCTTTCTATTTCTGGTTTGGATCACTCAGCTTTCTATTTCTGGCTTGGATTAAAACCAAAAAACATGCAAATAATGACGACTCTTAATTTAACCAATTTTCCGCTCTTTATGTACACATTAATATAACGTACGACTGAGAACATTTTTATTAGACTCAAAAAAAAAAAGATAAAGATAAAAATAGATAATTATTCCAATGGCTCTTCCTTAAATTTGGAAATACTTTTCTAAAACAATCTTCACACTTCACAGTAAATCAACTATAGTCCTATGAACAAAGTAAATTATTAAAAAAGTCTAGGACATGTTTATTGATTGAGTAAATACGTGTAAAAATGAAAATAAAAAATACCTCTTGCTGCACAGCGTTGAGTTTCTCAAACAAATAATCCATGCAACGCGGGATAAGACCCTGCAAGTTCTTCTTAAAAGAGCCGTTTTCGTTTTGTGAGCCAAACATTGTGTACGTCTTGCCGGAGCCAGTCTGTCCATACGCAAAAATTGTTCCATTGTAGCCGGCAAGACAACCGTCAATTATGCGTTTGCCAATTTGCATGAAAACGCTTTCCTATAATCATGGTGGAATAAAAATGTATAGAATATGCCTCTCAATTTCAGATTTTCATAAGCTTTTATATTTAACGACATTTTTGGCTGGTTAGCTGTTAAACCAAAAAGAATAAATGAAAGATATTTATATAATAAAATTATAGATATATAATGAAAACTTGCTTGCGAAGAAGCCTCGGAAAAAACGCTATCAAACGAAAAAAGCTTTTCAGTCGTTATTTATGCGAAACGAGATTGTGCTCGATGGCTCGTCGGCAAACAGAACCTTTGCATCCGTTCCGCGAGTGTTCCGCACTCTAGCGGATACTCGAATATAGTCTTCCTTCGACATCTTTTTACCAAATCTAAAGCAGAGTTTTCTTAGTTAATTAACATTAAAAAATTGGCCCATATAAGCAATATAACACCAAAAACAATAAGTAAGCATAGATGTTAAGCCTGCAATAAATAATATAATTAATAAATAAAACACAAAATTAAAAAAAAATGCGAAAATTCAAAAAAACTTTAATATTTAATTGACTTCTACGGTAATAATAAGCTGAGCGTCAATATAAATTAATTTTATTAATACCAAAATAATAAGGCCAAAATACGCCTATTTAGCTTGAAATTAAGCTTTGAAAACAATCATGAAGTCAATTATAAAATCTACGTATTGATTTTTACGGATAGGTGTTTCATAATGTTGTAAAGAAACATACTTACGAACGGATTTTTGTTTTTTAGGCTATTTCAAAAGATAAGTATGCCTTTATACACCGATTTATGTTTAAAAAAAACGTAGAAAACTTTTGTTTAAATTTTAAATTGGCGCATTTTCAATTTTTAAAATTCCGTGGGAAAAGCTAAGCAAAATGCTAAAAAAAACGAAAATATAAAACTAAACGTGTATCATTTTCTACAAAATTACTCTATAGCTAATTTCATCTTTGTAAATCAATTGAAAAGCCGTAAAAAAAATAAACTGGGCATTCGGTCAGCAGTAGCTAACACAAAAAAAGAATTTTTTTACACACCAGAATTTCAAATAAATAAAAAAAATTCAAATTTAAAAAAGTGCGGCAAAAATAAGAAAAAAAACAGCAACAACAACGTTTTTTTATAAAATTCTTGAAGAAATCTTGAAACAAGAAGAATTCTTCTCACTAAACACTTTTTTTTATTTTTTTTGAATTTTTAACTAAAACCTTCTTATTTAAAACCTTTTTAACTTCTGCACTCTATTTCTCAGAGATTTTTCTACTGATTTCGCTCATATTCTTTGATACAATGTGTTTTATAAATGTTAAATTTAAAATAGTAAAAAATATTTAAAGTTACAGCAACTTTGCTGTAAAAAATGACTTCTTTTTCTGTTAAGAAGCTTTTTAAGCAAGAAAGAACGAAAAAGTAAGATCAAACGTTCTTTGTATAGAACATTTGGTTCTTCCTTTAAAAAAAAACTGTTTTTGAAGGAACTTCGTTACAGACTAAATTTTTACAAAGTATTTTGGAAAAAATAATAATCTCGATCAGGCTTAAACTTAGTGAAGCGACTTTTCCTTTAAAATTTTGCAGCTTTGTGTTGCTTTATTATTTTTTATTATTAATTATGGATTTTCAATTGTTTATAGGATTTTATTCTTAAAGACCATGTTTGCAGCATTTAATTAACTGTCTTAAACATTATTTCAGAAAACTGCAGTTGGTTATTTACCAACTTTCAGTATTACGATCATTGATCTCTTTGTTTTGCTGTTCCAGTCATAAGCATTTACATTTACATTAAATAATGACTCATTATTTATGCGTAAAAAATATAGTTAAAAAGTCACGGATAAAACAGACGGTTACTCTCTCTTACCCTTTAATACGTAATTGTTTTGGTACTAAGTTTCAATTTTTTCCGCATTAAAAATATTTATTTAAAAATTGACAGAATTAGACAAAATTGCTTTGGTAATTTGTTTTTAAGACTCAATAATCGTCCTCGTATTATCAAAGCCAACTTCCTCGTAGTCCTTTTCAAGGGCGGCCAAATCCTCTCTGGCTTCTGAAAATTCTCCTTCTTCCATTCCTTCGCCAACGTACCTAAAATTTAAAGGATACGTTTTTAGGTGATTACCAAATCCAAACTATTATTACTTCTTTAAATGGGTGAACTTACCAGTAAAAGTGCCTTTAGGCTTTAATATAGGTGTAGTGTTCTCAAAGCTAGCCCGAGAACACTCTTGGAGAGAGAAAGATAGCAGCGGCATAAAAACATATAAAAGGCAGCCGTCTCTTTCACATTAGTAGTCAGTCTTATCTTTTCCAATGGAAATTGGGAAAAGGAGAAATGTTAGGAAATAAGATGCTCTCTTCGAAAAAGGACAAAGGTGCAGTGATCCCTGTATAATATTATTATTATGTATATAAACTGTAAATACAAAAACTTGGCTTACACACAATATAAATATATCCAGGCTCCTACTACGTAGGCATCAGAACCAAAAGGCATCATTCTAATTTTATATTTTTGAGTCTCATTTAGTTAAAGTATGTGACTCTATTTGGAGAATGGGAGCTAAGACGTAGGGTGTTAATTTTGAGAATTTGAACCACACTAACAATATAGCTGTCTCTGAATTGAAGGCTTCACAACCACTTCAACATCCCAGTGCACATACCAATGAACAAATGCTCGTTTTGCATACATCACGTCAAATTTATAGTCCAGTCGTGCCCACGCCTCTCCAATAGAAGTCGTATTGGCTAGCATGCAGACGGCGCGTTGCAATCGCGCCAAATCGCCACCTGGCACCACTGTAGGAGGCTGATAATTGATGCCTATCTGCAATTTTGTGAATAAAATTTCCAATTGTTTGATGTTTTGTATAGTTTTAACCTTGAATCCAGTCGGGCACCAGTCCACAAACTGCACCGTTCGACGGTTTTTGATTCCTGCAATCGCTGAATTTACATCCTAAAAATTTTCAGGTTTTGTCATCTTCTAGCATTAAAATTTTTTCTTTCCAAAGCAGTTGTTGTTTTTAAATTTGGAATTTGATGATATTGCATTTGCCCAAAAAAGAAAACAGACGATGTAATAGAACACTTTTGCTTTGTTTTGCGAAATAATAAAAAGAAAAACCAAATTTTGTTTATAATTTTTTAGTGTTGTGGCATTGTTTACTATACAAAATTGACTTTAATAGGTTATTTGATCTTGGCACGAGTTCTTTAAATGTTAATCATTTTTTTGAAGTGGTTACTGTAGCCATGCATAATGTGCATACGTTAAAATATTGTTGCTCTTCTACACTCCAAAATTTATTTGAATAATCAACGGGTCTAGTTGTGTGAGTGACATTTTTGGAATCATTTTTTAATCAAATGGAAGATCTGATAGAAACTTAACGCATAATCAGGACAGCCTTACTATATTTGAATGAATTAAAAAATATATATATTTTTTTTAAATAAATTACCTTCGGTATGACGTCTCCACGAAACAGAAGACAACATGCCATAAACTTTCCGGTGCGGGGATCGCACACGACCATTTGGTTGCCCGGCTCAAAACATTGATTGGTAATTTCAGCTACGTTGAGTTGTTCGTGAAAGACTCTTTCACTGAAAATTGTCTTTTTAAAATTAGTTAGGCATACTAAAATTTTTTTTTAAGTATTTTAATATCATTAATTTTTTAACCTTTTAAACAATCAGCGCCGTAGCATACAATTATTTTCGATATAAAAAGCAAAACTTAGTACGATTTTAGTTAATAAATTTGATAGTGCGGTCTTTAATTCTTCATTCTTCCTCGAACAAGCATTAGTCATTTTACCTATATTGATATGACGTAAATTGGGATCTCAAATACTAATTTTTTACACCAATTTGACAGATTTAAACCTGTAATATGTAAGTTTTTTTCAAGAAAAAAATTAGCATGCAAAGGTTATTAAAATTTCATAAAATTAACGTATAATATTGCAATGATTACATTATTAGTTTTAATTAACGCTTTTAAATTTACCTTGAAACGATCGGAGCATAAGTGACGAGTGGAAAATGGATGCGTGGATACGGTACCAAATTTGTCTGAAATTCGGTCAAGTCCACATTCAATGCGCCGTCAAATCGCAACGACGCCGTAATCGATGACACTACTTGTGCGATGAGACGATTCAAATTCGTATATGTAGGTCTTAATAATTTTTTTGTCTGAAGTATACTAATTACAATTGATCGTCTATGCTTTTGTCTTCAAAGAGGAGTATACTCAATATCCTACAGAGTATATTAAAATGCATTTTATAGGTCAACGGTGAATTTTGTTAATTTAATTTAATCTAATTACTCATTGCAGGCCGCCTTCACAAAGAAGTTAGGAATATTTTAGTTGAATTTTTTTACCTGGAATAAGTACTACAAAGTGCTTTTGAAATAGGACTAATCGGCTAAAATCTCTAAACGGTACAATATGGTTTTTCAGAGATTGAGCTTTCCTTATTTTTAAACTTTTATCAAAATTATTGCTTGCAATGGGTTTACCTCAGAATCCTTAAAAATATGAACACTCCGGAACCCTGTCCCGAGGCCCACATAACCAAAAACAAAAACATGCGGCTTTAAAAACCATAGCGGAAAAAGTTTTGGCTTATAATTTTTTTTTCTCCTAACAGATTTGACATCGACCATCATTTTTCTATTGGGCTAAATAAGGCCTTTTTACTTTTTAATAAATTGTTTGCCGAAATAAATCCACTTTTTTGAGTATGAGTATGTTTTTGAGAAGTTGTGTGGTTTGCGTTATTTAAATATAAATAAAGCACCAAAAAAAAAATATTTCAAATACCTAACAATTCCCAAATTACGGCAGCAAATCTCATAAATTGCCTCATTGTCAACCATAAACGAGCAATCCGAGTGTTCAAGTGTTGTGTGCGTTGTCAGAATTGAGTTGTACGGCTCTACAACCGCAGTCGAAACTCTTGGAGCTAAATTTACAGTTTATTGTGCAAATTATTCTCACTACTGAAAAGCGAACCTGGCTTTTACTATTAGGTTGAGTCAAAGTTTTGCACCAAATTTTTTTGTTATTAAAAGTTATATATATATATATATATGTACAATAAAATTTAAAAAAAAATAATTAAGGGTATTCGCCGTTGACATTAATGATTTGTTTCTACAATTCTGGTAGTTTGTGGATGGCTTTCCTCTAAAATTAAGGCGTCTAACAAAACATCTTTTCATGAACGGTGGACGTCAAATTTTCTCGTACACTCGCTGTCGTTGATTTCAGTATACTTCAGCATTTATTGCATTTTCTTCCGGCACAATTTCAAAGTGAATTACGCTTTTGGTGCACCATCAAATGCACAACATTGCTTTTTTCTTATGCAGAGGCTTTCGGGGGTGCCTGTGGCGCTTTTTTGCCGCATGAAATCATTTGATTATGTGCGTGTTAGTTGTCATATGTTTATTTTTTATCGCAAGTAATGATTTGGTCGAAAAAATCATAAAATTTATAGCAGTCTAACAAATCGCTACAATAAGTGACTCGTTTTTATTTTTGATTTTGGTTTAAATCATGTGGTACATCTTGACACTTTTTATGGACACAATCAAGGCTGTAAAGATAATTTATAGTTTTTTGAGCACAACTAAACTTCTCAGACATTTAACGACTAGTTGATGTAGGATTTGTCGATATATATTCTTTTAATTCCTCATCATTGACAACTTTTGATCTACCGGAGCGTGATTGATCTTTAGTGCCAAAAACACCCAAATAAAACTTTTTAAATCATCGCGCACACAATCGTCGTCGACTCACAATACCCTCTACTTGCGTTTGACATACGTATAATATACGTGCAGCTTCTGAAGTGGGGTTACATTTCTACGGTACGTCATGAAGTATTAGCTAACGAATAACTGATTTGGAAACTTTTTATTGATCCATCTTTTGAAATAAATTTTTGATTAATTGTGAATCAATATTTTTTCCTGTTTTTGTACCTTTTTTATATTTTCTGTAAATTTCTTTTCTGGAAAAATGTAGAAATTTACCCAAAATGAGTAAAAATTTTGGTGCAAAACTTTTTACTCAACCTAATGCTGTATTTTGTGCGCTTATTTTGACAACTTATTTTAACAATGGTACATTAGCATCGAATCCCTCGCAAAAAAAATGCAATTTTGCGTAGTCAATTGTCGCCTCTATTTTGTTTGTTTTAAATCAAATTTAAATATTCTGCTTTGTTTGAATAATTTTTGGTTGATCAAGCTCCGTGAATTAAAACTCTGTTAGTCAGTCAGTCGCTCAAACTCCGTTTGCAAATAATATCTTAAAAATGAGAAGCAATTTATTACACAGTCACCTATCAGACTTGACTCACATGGGCATGCTCTTATCCCTTAATTCAAGCAAGATTTAAATTTTTTTCTAGCGTTTTCTGTCAATTGATTAATAATTGACACGTGTGCTCCTATTTGGAATTCAGCGTTAATTTTGATAGCAACTGCAAAGTAAACATAGGCTATAAAGAAAAGGGTGTTTAATAAAAAAGTTTCCAGTTACTCAATCCCTGATTTTTTTCGGAAGTTTGCTTTATTAGATGACTAATTTTTTTTTCTTAGACATATGTATATTCACTTTTTCTTTAGCCTCGCAATTCAATGAGTAATCTGTAGAACGGGCGCGCAAGCTTAAAAAAATTCTAACCAGGATAAACGCTGAATTCAAGCTTTGCTTTCTTCCCAAACTCTACTGAAAGACATTCCATGAGCAACGATGAGAATCCGCTTCCGGTTCCGCCACCAAAAGAATGAAATAACATGAATCCTTGTAAGCTTGAAGATGATTCCGCCATTTCTAAATAACTCAAATATCAAAATTGAAAAGCAAAAATAACAGTTAAGTACTTCGAAGTCGTTCCAATGTTACGCCTAAAAGCTCTTTGCCAATTGTGTAATGGCCGCGAGCGTAGTTGTTTGCTGCATCTTCTTTTCCTGTAATCAGCCATTCCGGATGAAACAAGTTTTTGTAACTGCCCGTGCGAATTTCATCTAAACCAAAAGTAAACAGCTTTAAAGTAAACAGCTCAAATGTCAAAAGTTGCGCCGTGAGAATGACAAAACCAACCAATCACTGTCGGCTCGAGATCAATGAACAAAGCTCTTGGCACGCGCTTGCCTAAAAGATTTGCAAAGTTTGCAATAAAGAGTTCATTAGTAATAATTAGTTTTAATGAAGTATCAACAATCATTTAATATCAATGAAAACTTCAAATGTGAACTAGGACAGTTTGTTCAAATAAGCAGAAGGATAATTTACCGGTTAGCATAATTTTTATTAAGTATATATATATATATATATATATATGTCTATGGCTAGTTGCCAGAAGAATAAACTATTTGACGAAATCTATTTGCAAAAAAATTTTTTGTCAATAAACTGCTTTTTGTTGTTATTAACTTTTTTTTGTATGCTTTTGTGCGGCGTTTATTAGTCAAAGATCAAAAGGTGTAAAAATTGAAGTACATTGCAATAATTAATAAAAGAGGAATCAATTGAAAAGTCTAGTAAGTAATTGGCATGCCGGCAAAATATCTTTGCACAGTTCTAAAACTCTTCAGCTATTGCGAACGTTAATTTTTTTTTCAAAAAAAATTGTAAATGGATAACTCACGTGAACTAATATATTTTGAATAAATGTTTTAAGCATTTACCATGCGTAAGCATATTTAAAAATAACCAACCATGGCTCGTCTCCGCAAAAAAAGTCAAAAAGGAATCATCTTCCGGATCGGAACCATAGGAGCAATCGCCATCCAACGGAATTCCATGCTCCAAACAATACAATTCCCATACCTAAATGTTGAAACAGGTGTTATTAACAAAACACTGCAAGTCTAATTTACCGCGTTTCCAATTTGTACGCCGGCCTGGCCAACATGAAGAGACAAAACTTCTCTCTAAAACCGAATTTTATTGAAGCCTAGGCTATTAAAACATATTTGTAAAATCAAGTTAAGGCAACTGCTTATAATTTTTTTTGGCCGAGGGGTATTTTTAATTCTTAAAGGCGTATTTTTAATTCTTAAAGGCGCAAAAATTGTTGTGCCAGGGATCTGTCTAATCAGCTACTCAATAATAGGACACACATTATGATGAACAATGAGCAATGTACAATGTGTTGCAGCAAATAATGTATTAGCTTTATTGAATAGCTTGTGTTAAATACTTTATCTCTTAACAAACACAACAGTAATAATCGAGGAAACCACATTGAAAAATGTCTCTAGCTCAACTCATCGATACAAATGAAACTCTCCCAACACTCTGTCAATGCTAATAAAAGAGTTTTATAATCACATTTTTGACAGTTTATAATAATTTTTTTGGAAAAAATTCTAAATTGAGAATGCAGCTTTTAAATTTATTGTCAACAACAGTCATGGATAAGTTCATTAACCTTCACGTTTTGATACACTAATTTTCTTTCTCTGATGTAAGACAACGTGAAATTAGCGTTTAATTTGAAAGGTTTAATTAACCATTACCCATCACTGATCGACAACACAATTTATGTCTTAACCCCAAGAGTATATCAATTTACAATATATATATAATTGAGCGTTTTTTTCATAAAATACCGCTTAGGAATAAAGGTTTTGGCAAGGAGGCATTTTACCAAATTTCTCTGCAAAGACCTCTGGCAAAGAGTTTTATTTCCGAGCATTTTATATAGAAGGAGTTGACGAAGCATTTTGTAGACGACTTTTGAATTTTGAACCTTGAATCCCTTATATTTTGGGCGTTTTTTTAGAAATTTTAATTTTATCCTGTATCCTGTCAACTTTCTAAAGTAAATTACAGAGAGGGGCAAGTTTTAAGAAGTTTCAAAACAATTCATAAAACCATTTAAAAATTTTAGAAAATTAAATAAAAAATCGATGAACGTACCCCATTTTTTCGCATTTTAATCAAAATCCTAGAGTTGGCCCTTCAAATATTTATATTATTAATATTCCAATAAACTTTATATTCTTAAAACTGATATTACGCTATTATTGAGTCGGCAGTAAAAAAGCAAAGAGCTTTTAACAATGCAAGAGCAAGAGCTTTTAAGCAAATTTGAATAAATATGCCAATAAATGTACACCTTTAAAAACAGAAAAAATTTCTGGGTACTTTTTTTTTATTTAATTGCGATAGAAACACATGCCCACACACAACATAGTTAATAACTTCCTTTTCAAATACTTTCCGTAAAACCTAATATAAAAGCCATGTGTATTAGTATAGCTGTCATTGTTCAGAAAAAAAAACAACCATAATTGATGTTTTATTCAAACCAATATTTTTGTTACATTTAAATAACACTGGGTTGATAGGCTTTTTATAGGGAAACGAGATGAGAAGTCTATTTCAATTATTAGGCAGAATGTGTGAAGTTTTTGCACTAAACTTAATCGTATTGATCAACATTTGGACACATAAAAAATAAAAAGGAGATTTTTCAAACATATTTTTAAATGAGATAATATATTTAAAAAAATACTGGAGCACGCCAATTTCAAAGTGATAATAAAAAAAAATTCTCGAAAGTTTGTTTTTCTAAAATTTCAACATAAATTGTAGCTCAGATTATCTCAAAATTATTAATATATCAGTTTTCGAAGCCGAGAATTACTAAAATGACATTTATTTTTTTGATAGGACTTTTCCATAATCCTGTCTTAAACCCGAACTTATAAAGCCCTTTATGAAAATAAGGCCAGCCGTTATTTTCTTTGATCAAATCGACTTGAGCCGTTGCGCCTTGAGACTTAAAAACGTGAAGCAAAAGAAATTTTATCTTGTTGCGTTCAAAAAAACGTTAAGATAAATTTTTCCGTAAGAAAATGAATTTTGACGGGGATGAGTTTTATGTTAAAAGAAAGCTCATAAAAATAATTATTTATATTTCCCAAAAAAAAAAAAGTTACTTTTGGAAAAATTTATTCAATTTTCATCAATCATGCAATCTTCAAATGATGAGCTTCATCATTTCGCTAAATATTTCCTTCTGCTTCACGTTTCTATGTCGGCTCAGTGGTCTAGTGGTATGATTCTCGCTTTGGGTGCGAGAGGCCCCGGTTTCGATCACCGGCTGAGCCCACTTAAACTTTTTTCAATTTGTTTAGAGCAGTTGCGCATTATTATTAAATTTTTATTTTCTAAAATTTCAAAAGTTTCTGTTTAAAATAAAAAAGGGAATTCCCATGCCGGGAATCGAACCCGGGCCGCGTGGGTGAAAACCACGAATCCTAACCACTAGACCACATGGGACATATCTTTAAACAAGAAATTATGAGTTTTATATTATAGGAATAATGTATATTGTCTCTGTAGCGGAGCCCCATTACGTAAAAAAAGCATAGACTGAATTATCCTTTTGCATAACAGTTCCTTCTTCTTTGCCGTAGTATAAGATGTGGATTATTTTCCTCAATATAAATTAATTATTAATTATAATTAGTTTATATATTTTTAAGAAAAGTTTTACACACTCTGACTTCGTTTTCCAATAATTTTGAAATGGAATATTGGTGAATATGTTTGAAATCCGATTCAATACTGGAGTCGGAGTCAAATTTTTAAAGTTTGAATCTGGCTCCTGAATCGGAGTCGGAATCAAATTTTTATAAAACCAAACCAAATTCAATTCCTTAAATTTTTGTCATTTCTTGAAATGAATCCGGATTTAAACGTGGAATCGGAGTTAAACCAAGTTAATTTAATACTGAAGTCGCTGATTCAAATTGGGTACTTAAATCCGGAGTAAAATCCGAGTCGGATTCGAAAATGGAGTCAAATTCCAGCACTGGATTCAACAAATTATATTTTAATGATTTGGTTGTGCTCACAGTTATTGACATTGCTGAATGTACAATGCCAATAGTAATGTAAGGGCTCATTGACTTGCGTAAAAGCTTTTTCCAAGCGCAAATACAGGGTGGCCCAAAAGTTCCCCCACACATTTTTTATGGTGTCGTACATCGTCCTTTCGGGATATTAACGAGTTTTGCGAAGTCAGACGTCGACTTTTGTATTTCAACAATTTTACAATTGCAATACGATTTGTAAACTATAAGCACATAAACAATTACATAAAAGAAACAAACATTTTTGTACAGAACTTCACGGGCTACAATATAGGCTAAAACTCAATAAATAACAATGCTAATAACTTTACAAAATATTAAATTTCTCAAACGGTGTGTACGGGAACTTTTGGGCCATCCCATATGTCGTCCACTATTAATATTTCTCAGAACCACAATGTTGCTCTTTTGTGAGAATAAAACATATAATATAAACTCTTTTCAATTATTTCAAATATACAGATCACACACCAGGCAGTAAGGCATTTAGATCAGAAAAACAATGGTTTGATTGAAAGGCAGTAAAAAAAGAAACAAACTTAACTTCAAAATACAAAACCTATTAATTGAGGCGATAAAATAACAAACAAGTAAACAATTACGCAACTTCTTTCATTAAACTATTCTGTTTCTCTTTCATTAGTGCTTCACCCTCCGCTTCATAGCTTTTCTCGAACTGAAGTAGAGTTTGCTTTTTCTTCTGGCGCTCATCGGCATTTTTGTTAATCTCGATTTTTTGTAGAATATTTTCGGGAAAAAAGCTGAAACAATCAATTTCAACAATAAAATTTAAGTCCAAGCTTATATTAGTTCCTAATAAATAATACGATATATTAAGTAGACGTAGTTCTTTTAAAAAGTTAATTCAAGTTTGATGGGGGCAATGCTAAAGATAGTTCTTTCCAGTTTTAAAAGTAAATAATTACAATGTTCCACTTGCAAAGCAACTTCAAATGTAAAAATTATGTAAAATGGCTAAAGACCGGGCATTTGAAAGCTATCGAAATTTTTAGTTGGTCAAAAAGTATTTACAAAAATTTAAATGTCTCTGTCAAAATACTGCCCAATCACCATGACACGATCAGGGATTCTTTAAAAATTAAAAATACTAAACTTAATCTGATTAAAAACATGTTTTGAAAGAAAGTGTTGACATTTATAATTCAACTTCCTTATTCCATTTTTAGGAACACGACGCCTATTCAACTGCAAGTGCATTTTAACTCACTGTTTATTCAGTAAGTGGAATTCGGCGGTGTCCCTTTATATGGAATAAGGAAATTGAATCATAAATGTCAACACCTTTTTTAACTCCTTTAACATTTTAAACCAAAGGCATTATTTTTCTGTTAAAAATTAGTTACTAAAATTAGTAACTTTTAAATTTGTAAATTTTAACTTTAATTCTTCAAATTGGTATTTAAGTATGTTTGAGTTTTTCAAAAGTAAGTTCAATAAAAACATAAGAGGTGTACTTAGGACATGCAATAACTAAAATATAACTGGGATCTTATCTTGCAATCAAAATTACAAACCGGTATCAAACGATCACATTTGTTACCATCTCATACAGACCTATTTATTTGCAAGGAAATCGGTAAAACACTAGTTTTACAGATTTATACAGTACGTCTGGAAAAATTGTAGCTAGATTTTTTTTTAATTTTCAAATTTTGTTAAACATAACTTTTATTTCAAAGAACTAAAATTTATTTTGAACTTAGTTTTAAAAACAAAATTTAAAAGCATGTTAAAAAAGTTCACTCATCGCTTGAAAAAAAAAATTAATGTTAAATAAAATTATTAAGTTATATGTTGGTAGTTGATATACGTTCAGTAACTCATAAGTTTAGTTTAGAAAAACTTCAACATATTTAAATACCCATTTGAAAGATTAATGTTTAAATTTAACAAATTGAGACTGTTAACTGTATTAATAAAACAGGAAAAAGATGCGTTGGTTAGTAAAAAATGGAGTTATAAGTCCAGTTAGAGATTTGAAATGCCTGAGGTTCTTTGTATTGCACTGATTTTTGAAAGGCATTGAATTTAGTAGTCACCCATATTTAAATTCTTACTCTGATAAAAAGTATAAATGGCTCCACCGGATATCGAACGCGCTTTTTTCAATCTAATAACTAATATAACAACAAGCAATAAAAAATAGAAACAATATAAAAGTAATCCACTTCAAAAAGTGGATAAGTGGGCTCAGCCGGTGATCGAAACCGGGGCCTCTCGCACCCAAAGCGAGAATCATACCACTAGACCACTGAGCCGACGTTGAAACGTGTAGCAGAAGGAAAATATTTAGCGAAATGATGAAGCTCAGCAAAGGAATTTGACGATTGGGATTATCGACGAAAATTGGATAAATTTTTCCAAAAGTAAAATTTCAAAAAATTGTAGTTAATTTTTTACGCTCATGTTTCACGTCAAAATTTATCCTCTTAAAATTAATCTTTTCCTTTATGTGAAGGACTAATCCTTTTCAAATGGCTAATAAAACAATCCTATTTTTATGAATGAGCTTCACACGTCGGCTCAGTTGTCTAGTGGGTTCGGCCATGGGTGCGAGAAGCCTTGGGTTGAGATTACCGGCAGACCCCATTTATTTTTTAAATTTTTCTAGTAAATACTAGAAAAGTACGGATTGCCACACATTAGAGCGCGCAATACCTAAGCGCGCACATTCGGAGCACGGCCAATTTTGCGCTCTAATGTTTTGATTTTTATTTAAAAAAATTGAGACTTATGAGCACGAAATTGGTGGCACTCGAATGTTTCGAAAAAATCAAGACATTTGAACGCCAAAATAAAATTAATGTTACTAGGGGTATTTAAACATTTCAGTTTATTTTTAGGATAGAAGAAATAATAACATTAAATGAAATATGGCACCATCATGATCTACTACCTTCGACTGCCATTTATTTGGTAATTTGTATATTTCTTATAAATAGAATTCAGGCGAGAAAGACGCGGAAAAAGTGAAAAAGCTCGACGAGCTCATTTTTAGAGTGCCTGTCCAGTAGGTATTCGCTTAAAACCAGGAATAAATGATAATATGTTGGAGAGAGTAGGCCTGGCGGAGTACGGTGGCTGGGACAGAATCGTCTAGCCCAGCTCCCAAATTTTCGACAGGCTTCTGTCAGCAGTGCCAGGCGTTGTCGTAAAGGAAGAAAACTTTGTCTTTCTTTCCGCGTATTTTCTTATCCATCTAATAGAGCCTAATAGAACGAGGAGCAAAGTTCAACTAGTTGGTAGAAGCTAGCAATACGAAATCCACTAAACCGAAATGATCACCTCTTTGGGTGCAAATTGGATTTTGGTGTCGGCAAGCTGTCGCGACCGAGCCTTTGGCGTTTGCCCGTATGGTTTACAGAGGACCTACTTCTCATAACCAGTTCAAGTGACTTCGAAGGTGCGTTTAAAGTTATAGAGCTGCATACATTTGACATGATTCATAGCTTGAAATGACTGATAATTCGTGGCTGTATTCTAAAATCCAAATTTTGACACCTTTCCAAGACGTGCTCGGGTGATGCGCAACCGCCGTACCTCTGCGTACCGTCAAGTTCTTTGTAGCTTTGGCTCGGATCCTGTTCCACGAGCTCTAGTAGACGGAATCCATTCAATTCCGCCTGCTTGATGTCACCATTATTAAACTTTCAAAACCAATGCACGGCGGTATAATAGGAGATTTTTCAACTAGCAGAATTGTCATCATACTGCATTTGTTGCTGATGCGTCCTTTGCGAGTGCTTTCGGTGTACTAATGAAGCAACAGTGTGTAAATTTGTTTACAATCAAGTACTGGTTTCTTCCGCCATAACAATATGATTTGAAATGTTGAACGTATTGTTTAATGCGTTATATATATATATATATATACCTATGTTTCTAGAACACTCCAGAAAAGTTATAAAAAAATCTTAACAAAATTGTCAGAAAATTATGAGACAACCAGATTTTTAAAGTCGCACTACAGTAAATTTATTTCTTTTTCTTACATTTGCTCATGGCTATTTAGCTTTTATTAATAATGGTTATTTTGATAAGGTCAAAAGCCTCATGGAAAAACAAAGTTCGATTTCGCTACAACACTTGGTACCAGACCTTCTGGGTGAGTTATAATTGAGTTGAATAATATCAGTTATTACTCGTACAAAACATTCTAAAAACTTTTATACTTTAAATCGTCCTTTCTTAGTAGCTGTTCATTTCACAGTTCTTAAATAGTCTATTTTAAGAATAAATATTCAACCATTTTTTTTCAATGACATCTTCCTTATTTCTAAGAACTGGTTTTTTACCAAATTTTACAACATTACCTATATGTTCTAGTACAATTGTGTTGCCTGAAAAGTTAAAATACTGTGCAAGAAACATTAGTTTTATTTTAGCGCTTAAATGTCTCAATTTTCCATGCGTCTAGATATATAAAATGTTTTTGGTAACCAGAGAGTAAACTATTTGTCCAAAACCTTTGCATTTTTTTTCTTTTTTATTGTTCTTTGTTATAATTCGTAAATAAAGCAGAAAATCGTTCATATCTAAAACTTTTAAAGCGTAGTGAATATATCAAAAATAAAAATTCCCATGCGGGAATCGGATTGGGTACTGCGTGGGCGAAAATCACAATCTAACCACCATATGATGGATGGGGCATATTAAATATAAATGTAAGCGTATACAAAACGATAAATATACGCATGTATATTTTTTTTAAATAAAATTAGAGCTTAGCAGCTAGAAGCTGAGCTCATTCAAATTGATTTGTATTGCCCACTTTTAAGAAAATTTCTTAAAAAAGATTTTTCAACTTAGTCATTTTGTTCATAGCAAAAATACGGGAAATTTTGTTACCTCAAGATTACATGTCAACAAAAATTTAATTTTTATCTAATGCACTCAAAATTTCAGTAAACAAGGTTCATTTACACAAAAAAAAATTTAGTAAAGGCCAAATAAATTAATATTTTTAGAAAATGCTTACTTTATTCAAAGCGTCCTTATAATCATTGAGAATTTTTTTTGCCTTGTTGGCAGAAATTTGTTCACGTAAAACCCTGATGATGGAACAGTAATATAAATGACAACACCTTCTTGTTGAGTATTGGCGCAAATCGCACTCAACTTCAAAAAGTGCTGTTTTAGTGGATTTAATTGCCGCCGGATTGTCCTAAAATTTATTGATAATTTGCTCTCGGTTTTTCATTGATATTGGCGACATCCATTTTGTGTGTCTAAACAATAAAACCAATAAAATTATCAAAATGTCTTACGGCGCAATTACGGTGTAATACAAAAGATGATCTGGATTGTATAAAAAAATAGGACGAAAAAATGAATGCTTAAAAAAAATAATTAACCAAATTGATAAAAGACCATATATATTTGCTGTGATAATTTCATTTATTGTCATCCTGACTTTATAAATGGATAACTTAAAAACTCGCTGTAATGATTTTGGTTAAAAAAAATAATGAAAAGCCTCAAGAAGTAAAAAAATTTATTTATAATAAATAAAAAAAATACATATACCCAATTATTACTGTACATTATGATTTGTTTGAGAAATACGGTAAAAAAAGATATTGACAGGTGTTACAGCTGAAAACAGTATTACGCGTATTAGGCGCCTGTTATTAAATTCATCAAAAGAACTGATACCTCTCCATTAGGTAAAGTCACGTAGCAATTGAAGATGCTGAAAGAGGTTAGTTTCATGGAAAAATGCCAATGAATTCATCGTTCAATTGTTTTTTCAACTCTTCCAATTCCTTAAAAGCGGCCTTGAGGAGGAGATCATCGTCAGTCGCTCTATCACGTTAGTTTGGGGTGCTTTTTTTGACTGAAAAATAATTGATGTAATTTTAAAGACGTTTGAAAATAAAGTATATTACTCTATTATTATGTACTTTTTGAAGCAGCGAACTAGTCGAAAACATTTTGCTGCAATAAATCAGACAGTTCTGGCTCGCTTTGAAATTTCGGTTGGATACAGAATACACATTTTAAGCCGAAACAAAAGCTGAAAGTGCGTCGGGAGTTCATTAGACCAATCACTAAAAATAAAGAAAATAAAAAAAAATTATTAAAGCGCAGCAAAAAACTCCATTTGCAGGTTTTCAATTTAACAAATTTCTGTAATTTATTACGGCGTTGTAGGTCTGAAAGACAGTTGCGAAAGTATATTTGAAAATGTGAAATTATTATTTCAATATTTTTTGTAACAAATAAAAACAATATTTATACCCAACATTTATTTATTTCAATATCTTTGAGATCGAGAGTTTTTTAACTACATTCAAATCAAGCTTGGTTCTTATTAACAATGTTATAACTCACATTATACAATTGTGAAATTTTCGAAAAATTTTAGAAATTGTTTGAAAAAAATAATTTGTGTAATTTGCGTGGCGGAATGTTTTCGGCAAAACGATTTATGAGCAAAATTTTCAGCTTTTTTTCCACACATTTTAGTACATTTTGTGTTTGTCCAGCTATTGGTCCGGCTTATTTGACGTCTTTTTGTATTTCCACTTTATTTTTTTACTCCACTTTCTTTCTGGGACGGCCAGTCCGTGAACACGTAGCTGTCCTTAAAAGATCGGCTGATCAATAAAAATAACGTTAGTTTTGTTTTTTTGAGCCAATTTTTAAGCCTTAAAACTAACTGAAACCAATCAAACTGAATGTTATCGTAACAATATCTGTTTATTTAAGTTGTTATTAACGTGCATTAAAGATTGTATTAGTTTTCTGGTATCATTTCATCTAAGAATTCCTTTACACGGATGGATAGGTCTCGCCAGGAAATCTGTTATTGCGCGTTTAAGCTTTTATGGTCCTGCAAGCATTTTTATTATTGCTCAATTAGTTGAATGTTTGTTATCTTATTATTGTGTTATATATTGTTTGTTCATTATAAAAATATGGCAAAACTTGTGTGGGCAAAAAGTTTTCGGTAGATTACATCAAATTTGAGCAATAAGTTTCAACAAGCGCCTAGTTTTGGGGACTTTTTTTTTTGTTGTCATAATGGAACGGAAATTTTGTGGGTGAATTTAACGTAGAACAAAATGATAGCTTCAAGCTACTTGACCACCTAGACACCGTCTGATTTTTGGGTTTCATAATTAAAATTGTGGAAATTTATGTTTTTTTTATTTCATTTCACTGCAATGCTAATTCACAAAATTCATTTTACTGCACCGGTCTATCTAGATCTAACGAAAAATTTATTGCTGAAATCTAAACTTTTTTTTAATTCTTTCATTTTAGTTTTGCTTCGAGTGCAATGTTAGCAATCCACAATCTGGGTGAGCGTAAGTTTTTATGTATATGACTCTTCATTTCAAAGTGTTTAATTTAGGTGACGTATGGGATTTGGATTTGTTTGGAGTGTTCCGGCAAGCACAGAAGACTCGGCGTTCATTTAAGCTTTTGGTGCGTTCCCTGACAATGGACAAGTGGAAGGACTGTGAAGCTGCGCAAAATGAAAGCCGGCTGTATTTAAAGGGCCCGTGAGTTTTGAATCACAGCCGGAGTTCCGTGTAAATTGGTCGTTGAATGAAAAGTACACTTTAAAAGGCGGCTGCTTTATTGCGAGACAAAGTGGGTTTTATATCTCTTTTTTTTTGCCTTTTTTCCATGACGTCTTACGGCGCCAGTTAATTTCGTGAAAATTTTTTTTTGTTTATATTTTTTCCTAATTTCTGCTTTAAATTCATACATATGGCTGGAAAAGGGTTAAATTGCAAAACTTTTGGAAGTCTTAATGCTCATCAAACTTTTTGGCAGATATTTCTGTTGTATATTTATTAGCTTGCTCAAAAGCAGCGTTGAACCGTGGGATAAAGTGAATTTTTTTTGGCAAAATTTAAATTTTAACTTGAAAAATTTTCTAGTTAGGACAACACTGATTGTTCCTATGCCGGAAAAAATGCTTTTAGAATGGACTATAAATGCCAAGCATTTTCAAATGTTGACAAATTTTAAGGGCGCCTTCCTACCGAGGCGGAAGACAGAATTGGTTTAGCCAAAATTCTCCGGCGCAAAACTATCAGCCTCCACTGACCTCCAATTCATCGTCGCTAGTGAACACCATATAGCAATACGCAGGTCTCCTCGTTTGGAAACAATTTTTCCGGCGGTTATGAATATGGTTTTCAAAACTCCGGCAATTACAATTCGGAAGCGTCTTATGCGGTTTGTTTTTTTTTTAATTTGGATTTCTTATCTAAGACCTATCTGCTTGTTTTTGCAAATTTTAGAATGCTCCCAGAATGATTGTTAAACAATCATAAGCGGGGTCATGCAATTGTTAATTGCCATTCAATTCTTAATTTTTGCTATACATTAAGTCACTCAATAAAAAATGTTTTGTTTTGTAACTTTTTTTGAATTGTACTTTTCACTTGGTGTTATATTTTCTATACTTTTACTTTCAACAAATTTTCCTTTCTGTTATTATTTTACCTAATTTGGGGACTTATATTTTGAGAATTGATTTCTGATAATGTTAACTTGCGAACGTCTATTTGCTCACACTTTGAGTTGTGGTAGTCAACCATAAAAGAAAAAAAAAGCAGTCAAGTTGGGTTATGGTTGACTGCCATTAGTTGGAATTGGGAGTTAATTATAGCGACTTCAAAGTGCTGTAAATCGATTATTGTGAAATGAAATTGCACTCAAAATGTTTGGTTTGTAAACTACTATCTGCTTTTTGTACTGTTTTATTTAACTTTCAGTGATTCTCTGTTATCAAATATTTGGCAATCCGGCGTTCCAACAAAGCCGACCCAATATCAACCTGATGTCTGGCGCTATGTTCTTCTTTGTCGGATGCAGTTTAATTTTTAGCTATTGTTTGAACCTAAGCTTTGTTTTTCTTATAGGGCTGGAGTGTGTCAAGCGTGGGGCTTCAACGCTGCTGAATTAGCAAGTACCACGTTGAGGCCCAGTAAAGCGATAGAAAATGTGATCTGTATCAGATAAGGTTTATGTATATATCACATTTTTTATAGAATACTTATTTATTTTTTTCTTCAGATGAATTATATAAAAGCCTGTTAAGCAGTTTGAGCTCGTTTGCTCGTCTCCAAGCAACCGAGGTGGGTCTTAAAATCGTGGGGCGGAATCTCGAATATGGTCAACTCGTCTTCGTTGCAAAATTTCCAATTTACGGCTTCAAAGGGGTAATTTTTTTATTTATGTTTTTCATTTATTCTAAATATTTGTTTCAGACAATACTCGGATCCTGAAGGTTTCCAAAGAAATCAAAACAAGTCGTTATCAAACAATTATGAGACCTTATACTTTTTTTGATATTGATTTTAAGTGATTGTTTTGATTTTATAAAAAAAAATGCTGCTTTAAATGGCGTTCAAGACTATTTAATAACTGATAACTTTTATTTACAGCAATGACCACCAACACGCTAGATCTTCCGGCTCCTCGTAAGAAAACAAGCAGCAAGTCTGAAAAAGTGCGGTATGTTGTTTGAGTGCTTAAGACCGATTACTTAAGCCTAGGAGTTGATGACAGAGTTGAGCTTTTTATGATTTTTCACATTTAATTAAATCTATTTCTATTCTTACGTAAAAAAGTGTGTCGATGTTGTTTTGAGTCCAATACATTTTAAATTCGCCGATGAAAAATATCAGTTTGTAGAATCTTTCGATTCGTAACTCATCCGATTTGGCATATATGGAAGCGGCACAAAAAATATTTATTGGAAGCAAAAAATTCCAAAACGCGAAAATCAAAATCACCGTCCACACAGGCGCCTCCTCCGTTCTCACGAGGAGTCGACCTTCCTCACTAAAACTTCTGCCAATGCCAACCCGACGGCGCGAACCATAAGTTCTTCCGTCAAAAAAGTAACGACCAAAAAGACGCCCGTCACTGGTTTAACAAGTCCCAAGCGTCGTCGTCCCATTCCTTTTTGGGCTGAGCATCCGTGACGGGCGTCTTTTTGGTCGTTACTTTTTTGACGGAAGAACTTATGGTTCGCGCCGTCGGGTTGGCATTGGCAGAAGTTTTAGTGAGGAAGGTCGACTCCTCGTCAAATGAAATTAAAGGAGGAGGCGCCTGTGTGGACGGTGATTTTGATTTTCGCGTTTTGGAACTTTTTGCTTCCAATAAAGATTTTTTGTCGCTTCCCATGCTGTCCAAATCGGATGAGTTACGATCGAAAGATTCTACAAACTGATATTTTTCATCGGCGAATTTAAAATGTATTGGACCGAAACAACATCAACAGCACTTTTTTTTACGTAAGAATAGAAATAGATTTAATTAAATGTGAAAAATCATAAAAAGCTCAACTCTGTCATCAACTCCTAGGCTTAACATAATCGGTCTTAAGCACTCAAACAACATACCACTTTTTTTAGACTTGCTGCTTGTTTTCTTACGAGGAGCCGGAACTGTTGGCGCCTGTTGGTGGTCATTGCTGTAAATAAAAGTTATCAGTTATTAAATAGTCTTGAACGCCATTTAAAGCAGCATTTTTTTTTATAAAATCAAAACAATCGCTTAAAATCAATATCAAAAAAACCCTGAATTGTAGTTGCCCAAGTCTCCGTTATAATTGTTTGATAACGACTTGTTTTGATTTCTTTGGAAACCTTCAGGAGTCCCAAGATCTTCGTATTGTCTAAAACAAATATTTAGAATAAATGAAAAACATAAAATAAAAAAATTACCCCTTTGAAGCCGTAAATTGGAAATTTTGCAACGAAGACGAGTTGACCATATTCGAGATTCCGCCCCACGATTTTTGACCCACCTCGGTTGCTTTGGACGCAAACGAGCTCAAACTGCTTAACAGGCCTTTATCATTCATCTAAAGAGAAAAAAATAAATAAGTATTCTATAAAAAATGTAAATATAGTAAACCTTATCTGATACAGATCCACCGATTTCTACCGCTTTACTGCCGGCCTGCGACGTAAAATCTTTTGCTAATTCAGCAGCGTTAGAAGCCCCACGGCTTAACACACTCCAGCCCTATAAGAAAAACAAAAACTTTAGGTTCAAACAATAGCTAAAAATTAACTTACCATCGACAAAGAAGACATAGCGCCAGACAAAAGATCAGGTTGATTGTTATTGGGTCGGCTTTGTTGGAACGCCGGATTGCCAAATCCTTGATAACGAGAATCACTGAAAGTTAAATAAAAACGGTCAAAAGGCGGATCGTAGAGTTTACAAACCAAAAATTAACGTTTTGAGTGCAATTTCATTTCACAATAATCGATTTACAGCACTTTGAAGTCGCTATAATTAACTCCGAATTCCAACTAATGGCAGTCAACCATAACCCAACTTGACTGCTTTTTTTCTTTTATGGTTGACTACCGCAACTTCAAAGTGTCGCAAATAGACGTTCGCAAGTTAACATTATCAGAAATCATTGTTCAAAATATAGTCCCCAAAATTGCCCGGTAAAATAATAACAGAAAGGAAAATTTGTTGAAAGTAAAAGTATAGAAAATATAACACCAAGTGAAAAGTACAATTCAAAAAAAGTTACAAAACAAAACATTTTTTATTCATGATTTAATGTATCCCCCCATTAAGAATTGAATGGCAATTAACAATTACATGACCCCGCTATCATTGTTTAACAATCATTTTCGGAGCGTCTAAAAATTGCAAAAACAAGCAGATAGGTCTTAGATAAGAAATCCAATTAAAAAAAACAAACCCGCCGTAAGACGCTTCCGAATTGTAATTGCCGGAGTTTTGAAAACCATATTCATAACCGCCGGAAAAATTGTTTCCAAACGAGGAGACCTGCGTATTGCTATATGACGGTGTTCGCTGGCTGGACGACGAGAATGAATTGGAGGTCAGTGGAGGCTGATAGTTTTGCGCCGGAGAATTTTCGTAAGACCAAACTCTGTCTTCCGCCTCGGTAGACACCTAAAATTTGTCAACATTTGAAAATGCTTGGCATTTATAGTCCATTCTAAAAGCATTTTTTCCGGCATAGGAACAATGAGTGTTGTCCTAACTAGAAAATTTTTCAAGTTAAAATTTAAATTTTGCCAAAAAAAATTCACTTTATCCCACGGTTCAACGCTGCTTTTGGCGAGCTGATAAAATATTGTACAACAGAAATATCTGCAAAAAGTTGATGAGCATTAAGACTTAAGAAAAGTTTTGATTTAACCCTTTTCCAGCCATATGTATGAATTTAAAGCAGAAATTAGGAAAAAATATAAACAAAAAAAAATTTTCACGAAATTAACTGGCGCCGTAAGACGTCATGGAAAAAAGGCAAAAAAAAGAGTATAAAACCCACTTTGTCTCGCAATAAAGCAGCCGCCTTTGAATTGTACTTTTCATTCAACGACCAATTTACACGGAACTCCGGCTGTGATTCCAAAAACTCACGGGCCCTTTGATTGCCGCCGGCTTTCATTTTGCGCAGCTCACAGTCCTTCCACTTGTCCATTGTCAGGGAACGCACAAAACTTAAATGAACGCCGAGTCCTCTGTGCTTGCCGGAACACTCCAAACAAATCCAAATCCCATACGTCACCTAAATTAAACACTTTGAAATGAAGAGTCATATACATAAAAAACTTACGCTCGCCCATTGTGGATTGCTAACATTGCACTCGAAGCAAAACTAAAATGAAAGAATTAAAAAAAAGTTTAATTTCAGCAATAAATTTTGCATTTCATAAAAGGCTGGATGGACCATTGCAGTAAAATGAATTTTGTGAATTAGCATTGCAGTGAAATGAAATAAAAAAAAAACATAAAGTTCACAATTTTAATTATGAAACCCAAAAATCAGACGGTGTCTAGGTGGTCAAGTAGCTTGAAGCTATCATTTTGTTCTACGTTAAATTCACCCACAAAATTTCGTTCCATTATGACAAGAACAAAAAAAAAAGTCCCAGAAAGCCCGCGCTTGTTGAAACTTATTGCTCAAATTTGATGTAAGAATGTACCAAAACTTTTGCCCACACAAGTTTTGCCATATTTTTATAATGAACAAACAATATATAACACAATAATAAGATAACAAACATTCAACTAATTGAGCAATAATAAAAATGCTTGCAGGACCATAAAAGCTTAAACGCGCAATAACAGATTCCTGGCAAGACCTCTTATCCATCCGTGTAAAGGAATTCTTAAAACAGAAATGATACCAGGAGGACACATACAATGTTTAATGCACGTTAATAACAACTTAAATAAACAGATATTGTTACGATAACATCAACATTCAGTTTGATTGGTTTCAGTTAGTTTTAAGGCTTAAAAATTGGCTCAAAAAAACAAAACTAACGTTATTTTTATTGATCGGCCGAAGATCTTTTAAAACCTTACGTGTTCGCGGGCTCGCCATTTGCCAGAAAGAAAGTGGAGTAAAAAAATAAAGTGGAAATACAAAAAGACGTCAAATAAGCCGGACCAATAGCTGGACAAACACAAAATGTACTAAAATGTGTGGAAAAAAAGCTGAAAATTTTGCTAATAAATCGTTTTGCCAAAACATTTCGCCACGCAAATTACACAAATTATTTTTTTCAAACAATTTCTAAAATTTTTCGAAAATTTCACAATTGTATAATGTGAGTTATAACATTGTTAATAAGAAGCAAGCTTGATTTAATGTAGTTAAAAAACTCTCGATCTCAAAGATATTGAAATAATAAATGTTGGGTATAAATATTGTTTTATTTGTTACAAAAATATTGAAATAATAATTTCACATTTTCAAATATACTTTCGCAACTGTCTTTCAGACCTACAACGCCGTAATAAATTACAGAAATTCTAAATTGAAAACCTCCGAATGTTGTGCCATGAATTTTTGTTGCGCTTAATAATTTTTTTTTATTTTCTTTATTTTTAGTGATTGGTCTAATGAACTCCCGACGCACTTTGCAGCTTTTGTTTCGGCTAAGAAAATGTGTATTCTATCCAACCGAAATTTCAACGACCCCGAACTGTCTGATTTATTGCAGCAAAATGTTTTCGACTAGTTCGCTGCTTCAAAAAGTACATAATAATAAAGTAATATACTTTTATTTTCAAACAGCCCTTTAAAATTTATCAATTATTTTTCAGTCAAAAAAAGCACCCCAAACTAACGTGAATGAGCCAACTGACGATGATCTTCTCCTCAAGGCCGCTTTTAAGGAATTGGAAGAGTTGAAAAAACAATTGAACGATGAATTCAATTCACATTTTTCCATGAAGACTGACCTTCGCGTCTACGAGAATTGCTACGTGACTTTACCTAATGGAGAGGTATCAGTTCTTTTGATGAATTTAATAACAGGCGCCTAATACGTAATACTGTTTTTCAGCTGTAACATGTCAATATCTTTTTTTACCGTATTTCTCAAACAAATCATAATGTACAGTAATAATTGGGTATATGTATTTTTTATTTATTATAAATAATTTTTTTACTTCTGAGGCTTTTCATTATTTTTTTTAACCAAAATCATTACAGCGAGTTTTTTTAAGTTATCCATTTATAAAGTCAGGATGACAATAAATGAAATTATCACAGCAAATATATATGGTCTTTTATCAATTTGGTTAATTATTTTTTTTAAGCGTAAACTTTCGTCCTATTTTTTTATACAGATCCAGATCATCTTTTGTATTACACCGTAATTGCGCCGTAACGATTTCATAATTTTATTGGTTTTATTGTTTAGACACACAAAATGAATCGCCTTGGCCGAATATCAATGAAAAACCCCGAGCAAATTATCATAAATTTTGAGGACAATCCGGCGGCAATTAAATCCGCTAAAACAGCACTTTTAAAGTCGGCGATTTGCGCCAATCCTCAACAAGAAGGTGTTGTCATTTATATTACTGTTCCCAAGTCGAGTCGGGAACTACGTGAACAAATTTCTGCCAACGCAAAAAAAATTCTCAATGATTATAAGGACGCTTTGAATAAAGTAAGTATTTTCTAAAAATATTAATTTATTGGCCTTTACTAAATTTTTTTTTGTGTAAATGAACCTTGTTTACTGAAATTTTGAGTGCATTAAATAAGTAAATTTTTGTTGACATGTAATCTTGAGGTAACAAAATTTCCTTATTTTTGCTATGAATATGGTTAAGTTGAAAAATCTTTTTTAAGAAATTTTCTTAAAAGTGGGCAATACAAATCAATTTGAATGAGCTCGCTTTCTAGTACTACTTCTAATTTTATTTAAAAAAATATACATGCGTATATTTATCGTTTTGTATACGCTTACATTTATATTTAATATGCCCCATGTGGTCTGGTAGTTAGGATTTGTGATTTTCACCCACGCGGCCCGGATCCGATTCCCGGCATGGGAATTTTTATTTTTGATATATTCACTACGCTTTAAAAGTTTTAGATATGAACGATTTTCTGCTTTATTTACGAATTATAACAAAGAACAATAAAAAAGAAAAAAAATCCGATTGGACAAATAGTTTACTCTCTGGTTACCAAACATTTTATATATCTGAGCGCGATCATTTGAGCGGAAAATTGAGACATTTAAGCGCTAAAATAAAACTAATGTTTCTTGGGGTATTTTAACTTTTCAGGCAATTACAATTGTACTAAAACATGTGTAATGTTGTAAAATTTGGTAAAAAACCATCTTAGAAAACATCTCCAAGAGAAATATGGTAAAAAAATGGTTGAATATTTATTCTTAAAATAACTATTTAAGAACTGTGGAAATAAAATTCTTCTAAGAAAGGACGATTTAAAGTATAAAAGTTTTTAGAATGTTTTGTACGAGTAATAACTGATATTATTCAACTCATACTATTATAACTCACCCAGAAGGTCTGGTACGGTTTGTAGCAAAATGGAACTTTGTTTTTCCATGACTTGCAGCCTTATCAAAATAACCATTATTAATAAAAGCTAAATAGCCATGAGCAAATGTAGGAAAAGAAATAAATTTACTGTAGTGCGAATTTAAAAATATTAGGTTGTCTCATCATTTTCTGACAATTTTGTTTAAGATTTTTTTATAACTTTCTGGAGTGTTCTAGAAACATAGGTATATATATATATATATATAACGCATTAAACAATACGTTCAACATTTAAAATCGTTATTGTTATGGCGGAAGAAACCGTGCTTGATTGTAAACAAATTTACACACTGTTGCTTCATTAGTACCGCCGAAAGCACTCCGCAAAGGACGCCGTCAGCAACAAATGCAGTATGATGGGCGAATTCTCCTATTAAAAATCTCCTATTATACCGCCGTGTATTGGTTTTGAAAGTTTAATAATGGTGACATCGAGCCCGGCGGAATTGAATGAATTCCGTCTACTAGAGCTCGTGGAACAGGATCCGAGCCGAAGCTTACGAGAACTTAAATTGCTGTTTGGGTGCGGGCGGTTACATCACCCGAGCACGTCTTGGAAAGGTGTCAAAATTTGGAGTTTAGATACCGCACGAATTATCGTCATTTCAAGCTATGAATCATGTCAAGTGTATGCAGCTTCTGACTTTTAAACGCACATTCGACTGGCTTGAACTGGTTATGAGAAGTAGGTCCTCTGTAAACCATACGGGCAAACGCCAAAGGCTCGGTGCGCACGAGAGCAACTTACCAACACCAAAATCCGATTTGCACCCCAAAGAGGTGATGATTTCGGTTTGGTGGAATATGAAAGGCGTTGTTTATTGCTAGCTTTTGCCAACTGGTTGGACACTTACTGCTGGTTACTATTGTGCTCTATTAAATCAAGTTGCAGAGAAAATACGCGGAAAGAAAGACAAAGTTTTCTTCCTTTACGACAACGCCCGGCCACACGTTGCTAAGCAGACCTGTCGAAAATTTGGGAGCTGGGCTAGACGATTCTGTCCCAGCCACCGTACTCCCCAGGCCTCTTCTCTCCAACATATTATCATTTATTCCTGGTTTTAAGCGAATACCTACTGGACAGGCACTCTAAAAATGAGCTCGTCGACTTTTTCGCGTCTTTCTCGCCTGAATTCTATTTATAAGAAATATACAAATTACCAAATAAATGGCAGTCGGTCGTAGATAATAATGGTGCATATTTGATTTAATGTTATTATTTCTTCTATCCTAAAAATAAACTGAAATGTTTAAATACCCCTAGTAACATTAATTTTATTTTGGCGTTCAAATGTCTTGATTTTTTCGAAACATTCGAGTGCCACCAATTTCGTGCTCATAAGTCTCATTTTTTTAAATAAAAATCAAAACATTTGAGCGCAAAATTGGCGGTGCTCAAATGTGCGCGCTTAGGTATTGCGCGCTCTAATGTGTGGCAACCGTACTTTCTAGTATTTACTAGAAAAATTTAAAAAATAAATGGGGTCTGCCGGTAATCTAAACCAAGGCTTCTCGCACCCATAGCGAACCCACTAGACAACTGAGCCGGCGTGTGAAGCTCATTCATAAAAATAGGATTGTTTTATTACTATGAAAAAAATTATCTTCACATAAAGGAAAAGATTAATTTTAAGAGGATAAATTTTGACGTGAAACATGAGCGTAAAAAATTAACTACAATTTTTTGAAATGTTACTTTTGGGAAAATTTATCCAATTTTCATCAATTATGTAATTTGTTTGATGAGCTTCATCATTTCGCTAAATATTTCCTTCTGCTTCACGTTTCAACGTCGGCTCAGTGGTCTAGTGGTATGATTCTCGCTTTGGGTGCGAGAGGCCCCGGTTTCGATCACCGGCTGAGCCCACTTATCCACTTTTTGAAGTGGATTACTTTTATATTGTTTCTATTTTTTATTGCTTGTTGTTATATTAGTTATTAGATTGAAAAAAGCGGTTCGATATCCGGTGGAGCCATTTATACTTTATAGATTAAGAATTTAAATATGGGTGACTATTAAATTCAATGCCTTTCAAAAATCAGTGCAATTCAACCTCAGGCATTTCAACTCACTGGTTTTATAACTCATTTTTTTTATAAGGCATTTTTTTCCTGTTTATTAATACAGTTACAATCTCAATTTGTAAATTTAAACATTAATCTTTCAAATGGGTATTTAAATATGTTGAAGTTTTTCTAAACTAAACTTATGAGTTACTGAACGTATATCAACTACCAACATATAACTTAATAATTTTATTTAACATTAATTTTTTTTTTCAAGCGATGAGTGAACTTTTTTAACATGCTTTTAAATTTTGTTTTTAAAACTAAGTTCAAAATAAATTTTAGTTCTTTGAAATAAAAGTTATGTTTAACAAAATTTGAAAATTAAAAATGTGCTACAATTTTTAGACGTACTGTATAAATCTGTAAAACTAGTGTTTTACCGATTTCCTTGCAATAAATAGGTCTGTATGAGATGGTAACAAATGTGATCGTTTGATACCGGTTGTAATTTTGATTGCAAAATAATCCAGTTATATTTTAGTTATTGCATGTCCTAAGTACACCTCTTATGTTTTTATTGAACTTATTTTTGAAAAACTCAAACATACTTAAATACCAATTTGAAGAATTAAAGTTAAAATTTACAAATTTAAAAGTTACTAATTTTAGTAACTAATTTTTAACAGAAAAATAATGCCTTTGGTTTAAAATGTTAAAGGAGTTAAAAAAGGTGTTGACATTTATGATTCAATTTCCTTATTCCATATAAAGGGACACCGCCAATTCAACTTACTGAATAAACAGTGAGTTAAAATGCATTGAGTTGAATAGGCGGTGTTCCTATAAATGGAATAAGGAAGTTGAATTATAAATGTCAACACTTTCTTTCAAAACATGTTTTTAATCAGATTAAGTTTAGTATTTTTAATTTTTAGAACCCTGATCGTGTTTGGTGATTGGGCAGTATTTTTGAAAAGACATTTAAATTTTTGTAAATCTTTGACCAACTAAAAATTTTGATAACTAAATGCCCTGCTTTTAGTTTTTTACATAATTTTTACATTTGAAGTGCTTTGAGTGGAACATTGTAATTATTTACTTTTAAAACTGGAAAGAACTTCTTTAGCATTGCCCCCATCAAACTTGAATTAACTTTTTAAAAGAACTACGTCTACTTAATATATCGTATTATTTATTAATAATATAAGCTTGGACTTAAATTTTATTGTTAAAATTGATTGTTTCAGCTTTTCCGAAAATATTCTACAAAAAATGAGATTAACAAAAATGCCGATGAGCGCCAGAAGAAAAAGCAAACTCTACTTCAGTTCAAGAAAAATTATGAAGCGGAAGGTGAAGCACTAATGAAAGAGAAACAGAATAGTTTAATGAAAGAAGTTGCGTAATTGTTTACTTGTTTGTTATTTTATCGCCTCAATTAATAGGTTTTGTATTTTGAAGTTAAGTTTGTTTCTTTTTTTACTGCCTTTCAATCAAACCATTGTTTTTCTGATCTAAATGCCTTACTGCCTGGTGTGTGATCTGTATATTTGAAATAATTAAAGAGTTTATATTATATGTTTTATTCTCACAAAAGAGCAACATTGTGGTTCTGAGAAATATTAATAGTGGACATATAGGGTGGCCCAAAAGTTCCCGTACACACCGTTTAAATTTAATATTTTGTAAAGTTATTAGCATTGTTATTTATTGAGTTTTAGCCTATATTGTAGCCCGTGAAGTTCTGTACAAAAATGTTTGTTTCTTTTATGTAATTGTTTATGTGCTTATAGTTTACAAATCGTATTGCAATTGTAAAATTGTTGGAATCCGAAAAGTCGACGTCTGACTTCGCAAAACTCGTTAATATCCCGAAAAGGACGATGTACGACACCATAAAAAATGTGTGGGGGAACTTTTGGGCCACCCTGTATTTGCGCTTGGAAAAAGCTTTTACGCAAGTCAATGAGCCCTTACATTACTATTGGCATTGTACATTCAGCAATGTCAATAACTGTGAGCACAACCAAATCATTAAAATATAATTTGTTGAATCCAGTGCTGGAATTTGACTCCATTTTCGAATCCGACTCGGATTTTACTCCGGATTTAAGTACCCAATTTGAATCAGCGACTTCAGTATTAAATTAACTTGGTTTAACTCCGATTCCACGTTTAAATCCGGATTCATTTCAAGAAATGACAAAAATTTAAGGAATTGAATTTGGTTTGGTTTTATAAAAATTTGATTCCGACTCCGGATTCGGAGCCAGATTCAAACTTTAAAAATTTGACTCCGACTCCAGTATTGAATCGGATTTCAAACATATTCACCAATATTCCATTTCAAAATTATTGGAAAACGAAGTCAGAGTGTGTAAAACTTTTCTTAAAAATATATAAACTAATTATAATTAATAATTAATTTATATTGAGGAAAATAATCCACATCTTATACTACGGCAAAGAAGAAGGAACTGTTATGCAAAAGGATAATTCATCTATGCTTTTTTTACGTAATGGGGCTCCGCTACAGAGACAATATACATTATTCCTATAATATAAAACTCATAATTTCTTGTTTAAAGATATGTCCCATGTGGTCTAGTGGTTAGGATTCGTGGTTTTCACCCACGCGGCCCGGGTTCGATTCCCGGCATGGGAATTCCCTTTTTTATTTTAAACAGAAACTTTTGAAATTTTAGAAAATATTATTAATTTTAAAATAAAAATTTAATAATAATGCGCAACTGCTCTAAACAAATTGAAAAAAGTTTAAGTGGGCTCAGCCGGTGATCGAAACCGGGGCCTCTCGCACCCAAAGCGAGAATCATACCACTAGACCACTGAGCCGACATGTGAAACGTGAAGCAGAAGGAAATATTTAGCGAAATGATGAAGCTCATCATTTGAAGATTGCATGATTGATGAAAATTGAATAAATTTTTCCAAAAGTAACTCTTTTTTTTTTGGGAAATATAAATAATTATTTTTATGAGCTTTCTTTTAACATAAAACTCATCCCCGTCAAAATTTATTTTCTTACGGAAAAATTTATCTTAACGTTTTTTTGAACGCAACAAGATAAAATTTCTTTTGCTTCACGTTTTTAAGTCTCAAGGCGCAACGGCTCAAGTCGATTTGATCAAAGAAAATCACGGCTGGCCTTATTTTCATAAAGGGCTTTATAAGTTCGGGTTTAAGACAGGATTATGGAAAAGTCCTATCAAAAAAATAAATGTCCATTTAGTAATTCTTAACCTCAAAAACCTATACATCAATAATTTTGAGATAATCTGAAATACCATTCATGTTGAAATTTTAGAAAAACAAAATTTGGAGAAATTTTTCTATTATCACTTTGAAATTGGCGTGCTCCAGTATTTTTTTAAATATATTATCTCATTTAAAAATATGTTTGAAAAATCTCCTTTTTATTTTTTATGTGTCCAAATGTTGATCAATACGATTAAGTTTAGTGCAAGCCTACCTTCACACCTGCTACAATCTGAATATACTTCTCGATCTCGTTTCCCTATAAAAAGCCTATCAACCCAGTGTTATTTAAATGTAACAAAAATATTGGTTTGAATAAAACATCAATTATGGTTGTTTTTTCTGAACAATGACAGCTATACTAATACACATGGCTTTTATATTAGGTTTTACGGAAAGTATTTGAAAAGGAAGTTATTAACTATGTTGTGTGTGGGCATGTGTTTCTATCGCAATTAAATAAAAAAAAAGTACCCAGAAATTTTTTCTGTTTTTAAAGGTGTACATTTTAATTTGGGCATATTTATTCAACTTTGTTAGCTCTCTGCTCTTGCATTGTTAAAAGCTCTTTCGCTTTTTTACTGCCGACTCAATAATAGCGTAATATCAGTTTTAAGAATATAAAGTTTATTGGAATATTAATAATATAAATATTTGAAGGGCCAACTCTAGGATTTTGATTAAAATGCGAAAAAATGGGGTACGTTCATCGATTTTTTATTTAATTTTCTAAAATTTTTAAATGGTTTTATGAATTGTTTTGAAACTTCTTAAAACTTGCCCCTCTCTGTAATTTACTTTAGAAAGTTGACAGGATACAGGATAAAATTAAAATTTCTAAAAAAACGCCCAAAATATAAGGGATTCAGGTTTAAAATTCAAGTCGTCTACAAAATGCTTCGTCAACTCCTTCTATATAAAATGCTCGGAAATAAAACTCTTTGCCAGGTAGGTCTTTGCAGAGAAATTTGTAAAATGCCTCCTTGCCAAAAACCTTTATTCCTAAGCGGTATTTTATGTAAAAAAAACGCTCAATTATATATATATTGTAAATTGATATACTCTTGGGGTTAAGACATAAATTGTGTTGTCGATCAGTGATGGGTAATGGTTAATTAAACCTTTCAAATTAAACGCTAATTTCACGTTGTCTTACATCAGAGAAAGAAAATTAGTGTATCAAAACGTGAAGGTTAATGAACTTATCCATGACTGTTGTTCTCATAAATTTAAAAGCTGCATTCTCAATTTAGAATTTTTTCCAAAAAAATTATTATAAACTGTCAAAAATGTGATTATAAAACTCTTTTATTAGCATTGACAGAGTGTTGGGAGAGTTTCATTTGTATCGATGAGTTGAGCTAGAGACATTTTTCAATGTGGTTTCCTCGATTATTACTGTTGTGTTTGTTAAGAGATAAAGTATTTAACACAAGCTATTCAATAAAGCTGATACATTATTTGCTGCAACACATTGTACATTGCTCATTGTTCATCATAATGTGTGTCCTATTATTGAGTAGCTGATTAGACAGATCCCTGGCACAACAATTTTTGCGCCTTTAAGAATTAAAAATACGCCTTTAAGAATTAAAAATACCCCTCGGCCAAAAAAAAAATTATAAGCAGTTGCCTTAACTTGATTTTACAAATATGTTTTAATAGCCTAGGCTTCAATAAAATTCAGTTTTAGAGAGAAGTTTTGTCTCTTCATGTTGGCCGGGCCGGCGTACAAATTGGAAACGCGGTAAATTAGACTTGCAGTGTTTTGTTAATAACACCTGTTTCAACATTTAGGTATGGGAATTGTATTGTTTGGAGCATGGAATTCCGTTGGATGGCGATTGCTCCTATGGTTCCGATCCGGAAGATGATTCCTTTTTGACTTTTTTTGCGGAGACGAGCCATGGTTGGTTATTTTTAAATATGCTTACGCATGGTAAATGCTTAAAACATTTATTCAAAATATATTAGTTCACGTGAGTTATCCATTTACAATTTTTTTTGAAAAAAAATTAACGTTCGCAATAGCTGAAGAGTTTTAGCAACCTTGGCAAATATTTTGCCGGCATGCCAATTACTTACTAGACTTTTCAATTGATTCCCTCTTTTATTAATTATTGCAATGTACTTCAATTTTTACACCTTTTGATCTTTGACTAAACGCCGCACAAAAGCATACAAAAAAAAGTTAATAACAACAAAAAGCAATTTATTGACAAAAAATTTTTTTGCAAATAGATTTCGTCAAATAGTTTATTCTTCTGGCAACTAGCCATAGACATATATATATATATATATATATACTTAATAAAAATTATGCTAACCGGTAAATTATCCTTCTGCTTATTTGAACAAACTGTCCTAGTTCACATTTGAAGTTTTCATTGATATTAAATGATTGTTGATACTTCATTAAAACTAATTATTACTAATGAACTCTTTATTGCAAACTTTGCAAATCTTTTAGGCAAGCGCGTGCCAAGAGCTTTGTTCATTGATCTCGAGCCGACAGTGATTGGTTGGTTTTGTCATTCTCACGGCGCAACTTTTGACATTTGAGCTGTTTACTTTAAAGCTGTTTACTTTTGGTTTAGTTAAATTCGCACGGGCAGTTACAAAACTTGTTTCATCCGGAATGGCTCATTACAGGAAAAGAAGATGCAGCAAACAACTACGCTCGCGGCCATTACACAATTGGCAAAGAGCTTTTAGGCGTAACATTGGAACGACTTCGAAGTACTTAACTGTTATTTTTGCTTTTCAATTTTGATATTTGAGTTATTTAGAAATGGCGGAATCATCTTCAAGTTTAGAAGGATTCATGTTATTTCATTCTTTTGGTGGCGGAACCGGAAGCGGATTCTCATCGTTGCTCATGGAATGTCTTTCAGTAGAGTTTGGGAAGAAAGCAAAGTCTGAATTCAGCGTTTATCCTGGTTAGAATTTTTTTAAAGTCTGCGCGCCCGTTCTACAGATTACTCATTGAATTGCGAGGCTAAAGAAAAAGTGAATATACATATGTCTAAGAAAAAGAAATTAGTCATCTAATAAAGCAAACTTCCGAAAAAAATCAGGGATTGAAGTAACCGGAAAGTTTTTTATTAAACACCCTTTTCTTTATAGCCTATGTTTACTTTGCAGTTGCTATCAAAATTAACGCTGAATTCCAATAGGAGCACACGTGTCAATTATTAATCAATTGACAGAAAACGCTAGAAAAAAATTTAAATCTTGCTTGAATTAAGGGATAAGAGCATGCCCATGTGAGTCAAGTCTGATAGGTGACTGTGTAATAAATTGCTTCTCATTTTTAAGATATTATTTGCAAACGGAGTTTGAGCGACTGACTGACTAACAGAGTTTTAATTCACGGAGTCTTATTGTTGAAAAATTATTCAAACAAAGCAGAATATTTAAATTTGATTTAAAACAAACAAAATAGAGGCGACAATTGACTATGCAAAATTGCATTTTTTTTGCGAGGGATTCGATGCTAATGTACCATTGTTAAAATAAGTTTGTCAAAATAAGCGCACAAAATACAGCATTAGGTTGAGTAAAACAAGTTTTGCACCAAAATTTTTACTTATTTTGGGTAAATTTCTACATTTTTCCAGAAAAGAAATTTACAGAAAATATAAAAAAGGTACAAAAACAGGAAAAAATATTGATTCACAATTAATCAAATATTTATTTCAAAAGATGGATCAATAAAAAGTTTCCAAATCAGTTATTCGTTAGCTAATACTTCATGACGTACCGTAGAAATGTATCCTACTTCAGAAGCTGCACGTATATTATGCATGTCAAACGCAAGTAGAGGGTATTGTGAGTCGACGACGATTGTGTGCGCGATGATTTAAAAAGTTTTATTTGGGTGTTTTTGGCACTAAAGATCAATCACGCTCCGGTAGATCAAAAGTTGTCAATGATGAGGAATTAAAAGAATATATATCGACAAATCCTTCATCAACTAGTCGTTAAATGTCTGAGAAGTTTAGTTGTGCTCAAAAAACTATAAATTATCTTTACAACCTATTGTGTCCATAAAAAGTGTCAAGATGTACCACATGATTTAAACCAAAATCAAAAATAAAAACGAGTCACTTATTGTAGCGATTTGTTAGACTGCTATAAATTTTATGATTTTTTCGACCAAATCATTACTTGCGATAAAAAATAAACATATGACAACTAACACGCACATAATCAAATCAATTCCACGGCAAAAAAGCGCCAGCAATCCCCCAAAGCCTCTGCATAAGAAAAAAGCAATGTTGTGCATTTCTATGGCGCACCAAAAGCGTAATTCACTTTGAAATTGTGCCGGAAGAAAATGCAATAAATGCTGAAGTATACTGAAATCAACGACAGCGAGTGTACGAGAAAATTTGACGTCCACCGTTCATGAAAAGATGTTTTGTTAGACGCCTTAATTTTAGAGGAAAGCCATCCACAAACTACCAGAATTGTAGAAACAAATCATTAATGTCAACGGCGAATACCCTTAATTATTTTTTTTTAAATTTTATTGTACATATATATATATATATATAACTTTTAATAACAAAAAAATTTGGTGCAAAACTTTGACTCAACCTAATAGTAAAAGCCAGGTTCGCTTTTCAGTAGTGAGAACAAAATTCCGCACAATAAACTAAATTTAGCTCCAAGAGTTTCGACTGCGGTTGAAGGAGCCGTACAAACCGAATTCTGACAACGCACACAACACTTGAACACTCGGATTGCTCGTTTATGGTTCAACCAGGTAATTTATTATTTGCTGCCTAATCTTGGAATTGTTAGGTATTTGAAATATTTTTTTTTTGGTGCTTTATTTATATTTAAATAACGCAAACCACACAACTTCTCAAAAACATACTCATACTCAAAAAAGTGGATTTATTCCGGCAAACAATTTATTAAAAAGTAAAAAGGCCTTATTTAGCCCAATAGAAAAATGATGGTCGATGTCAAATCTGTTAGGAGAAAAAAAAATTATAAGCCAAAACTTTTTCCGCTATGGTTTTTCAAAGCCGCATGTTTTTGTTTTTGGTTATGTGGGCCTCTGGGGCAATAATGTTCCGGAGTGTTCATATTTTTAAGGATTCTGAGGTAAACCCATTGCAAGCAATAATTTTGATAAAAGTTTAAAAATAAGGAAAGCTCAATCTCTGAAAAACCATATTGTACCGTTTAGAAAATTTCAGCCGATTAGTCCGATTTCAAAAGCACTTTGTAGTACTTATTCCAGGTAAAAAAATTCAACTAGATATTCCTAACTTCTTTGTGAAGGTGGCTGGAATGGAGTAATTAGATTAAATTAAATTAACAAAATTCACCGTTGACCTATAAAATGCATTTTAATATACTCTGTAGGATATTGAGTATACTCCTCTTTGAAGACAAAAGCATAGACGATCAATTGTAATTAGTATACTTCAGACAAAAAAATTATTAAGACCTACATATACGAGTTTGAATCGTCTCGATCGCACAAGTAGTGTCATCGATTACGGCGTCGTTGCGATTTGACGGCGCATTGAATGTGGACTTGACCGAATTTCAGACAAATTTGGTACCGTATCCACGCATCCATTTTCCACTCGTCACTTATGCTCCGATCGTTTCAAGGTAAATTTAAAAGCGTTAATTAAAACTAATAATGTACTCATTGCAATATTATACGTTAATTTTATGAAATTTTAATAACCTTTGCATGCTGGTTTTTTCTTGAAAAAAACTTACATATTACAGAGTTCACCAATCTGTCAAATTGGTGTAAAAAATTAGTATTTGAGATCCCAATTTACGTCATATCAATAGGAGGTGAAATGACTAATGCTTGTTCGAGGAAGAATGAAGTACTAAAGACCGCACTATCAAATTTATTAACTAAAATCGTACTAAGTTTTGCTTTTTATATCGAAAATAATTGTATGCTACGGCGCTGATTGTTTAAAAGGTTAAAAAATTAATGATATTAAAATACTTAAAAAAAAATTTTAGTATGCCTAACTAATTTTAAAAAGACAACTTCCAGCTGAAAGAGTCTTTCACGAACAACTCGACCAGTAGTCCTGAAAATCACCAATCAATGTTTTGAGCCGGGCAACCAAATGGTCGTGTGCGATCCCCGCACCGGAAAGTTTATGGCATGTTGTCTTCTGTTTCGTGGAGACGTCATACCGAAGGTAATTTATTTAAAAAAAATATATATATTTTTTAATTCATTCAAATATAGTAAGGCTGTCCTGATTATGCGTTAAGTTTCTATCAGATCTTCCATTTGATTAAAAAATGATTCCAAAAATGTCACTCACACAACTAGACCCGTTGATTATTCAAATAAATTTTGGAGCTAGAGAAGAGCAACAATATTTTCTAACGCATGCACATTATGCATGGCTACAGTAACCACTTCAAAAAAAATGATTAACATTTAGAGAACTCGGTGCCAAGATCAAATAACCTATTAAAGTCAATTTTGTATAGTAAACAATGCCACAACACTAAAAAATTATAAACAAAATTTGGTTTTTCTTTTTATTATTTCGCAAAACAAAGCAAAAGTGTTCGGTCACATCGTCTGTTTTCTTTTTTTGGGCAAATGCAATATCATCATATTCCAAATTTGAAAACAACAACTGCTTTGGAAAGAAAAAATTTTAATGCTAGAAGATGACAAAACCTGAAAAATTTCTAGGATGTAAATTCAGCGATTGCAGGAATCAAAAACCGTCGAACGGTGCAGTTTGTGGACGGGTGCCCGACTGGATTCAAGGTTAAAACTATACAAAACATCAAACAGATTGGAAATTCTATTCACAAAATTGCAGATAGGCATCAATTATCAGCCTCCTACAGTGGTGCCAGGTGGCGATTTGGCGCGATTGCAACGCGCCGTCTGCATGCTAGCCAATACGACTTCTATTGGAGAGGCGTGGGCACGACTGGACTATAAATTTGACGTGATGTATGCAAAACGAGCATTTGTTCATTGGTATGTGCACTGGGATGTCTGAAGTGGTTCTGTGAAGCCTTCAATTCAGAGACAGCTATATTGTTAGTGTGGTTCAAATTCTCAAAATTAACACCCTACGTCTGAGCTCCCATTCTCCAAATAGAGTCACAATACTTTAACTAAATGAGACTCAAAAATATAAAATTAGAATGATGCCTTTTGGTTCTGATGCCTACGTAGTAGGAGCCTGGATATATTTATATTGTGTGTAAGCCAAGTTTTTGTATTTACAGTTTATATACATAATAATAATATTATACAGGGATCACTGCGCCTTTGTCCTTTTTCGAAGAGAGCATCTTATTTCCTAACATTTCTCCTTTTCCCAATTTCCATTGGAAAGGATAAGACTGACTCCTAATGTGAAAGAGACGGCTGCCTTTTATATGTTTTTATGCGGCTGCTATCTTTCTCTTCTCTCTCCAAGACTGTTCTCGGGCTAGCTTTGAGAACACTACACCTATATTAAAGCCTAAAGGCACTTTTCTACTGGTAAGTTCACCCATTTAAAGAAGTAATAATAGTTTGGATTTGGTAATCACCTAAAAACGTATCCTTTAAATTTTAGGTACGTTGGCGAAGGAATGGAAGAAGGAGAATTTTCAGAAGCCAGAAGAGGATTTGGCCGCCCTTGAAAAGGACTACGAGGAAAGTCGGCTTTGATACATACGAGGACGATTATTGAGTCTTAAAAACACAAATTACCAAAGCAATTTTGTCTAATTCTGTCAATTTTTAAAGGAAGATTTTTAATGCGGAAAAAATTGAAACTTAGTACCAAAACAATTACGTATTAAAGGGTAAGTAGAGAGTAACCGTCTGTTTTATCCGTGACTTTTTAAACTATATTTTTTACGCATAAATAATGAGTCATTATTTAATGTAAATGTAAATGCTTATGACTGGAACAGCAAAACAAAGAGATCAATGATCGTAATACTGAAAGTTGGTAAATAACCAACTGCAGTTTTCTGAAATAATGTTTAAGACAGTTAATTAAATGCTGCAAACATGGTCTTTAAGAATAAAATCCTATAAACAATTGAAAATCCATAATTAATAATAAAAAATAATAAAGCAACACAAAGCTGCAAAATTTTAAAGGAGAAGTCGCTTCACTAAGTTTAAGCCTGATCGAGATTATTATTTTTTCCAAAATACTTTGTAAAAATTTTAGTCTCGTAACGAAGTTCCTTCAAAAACAGTTTTTTTTTAAAAGGCCAAGAACCAAGTCGTCCCAGACAAAGAACGTTTGATCTTACTTTTTCCCGTTCTTTCTTGCTTAAAAAGCTTCTTAACAGAAAAAAGAAGTCATTTTTTACAGCAAAGTTGCTGTAACTTTAAATATTTTTTACTATTTTAAATTTAACATTTATAAAACACATTGTATCAAAGAATATGAGCGAAATCAGTAGAAAAATCTCTGAGAAATAGAGTGCAGAAGTTAAAAAGGTTTTAAATAAGAAGGTTTTAGTTAAAAATTCAAAAAAAATAAAAAAAAGTGTTTAGTGAGAAGAATTCTTCTTGTTTCAAGATTTCTTCAAGAATTTTATAAAAAAACGTTGTTGTTGCTGTTTTTTTTTTCTTATTTTTGCCGCACTTTTTTAAATTTGAATTTTTTTTATTTATTTGAAATTCTGGTGTGTAAAAAAATTCTTTTTCTTGTGTTAGCTACTGCTGACCGAATGCCCAGTTTATTTTTTTTACGGCTTTTCAATTGATTTACAAAGATGAAATTAGCTATAGAGTAATTTTGTAGAAAATGATACACGTTTAGTTTTATATTTTCGTTTTTTTTAGCATTTTGCTTAGCTTTTCCCACGGAATTTTAAAAATTGAAAATGCGCCAATTTAAAATTTAAACAAAAGTTTTCTACGTTTTTTTTAAACATAAATCGGTGTATAAAGGCATACTTATCTTTTGAAATAGCCTAAAAAACAAAAATCCGTTCGTAAGTATGTTTCTTTACAACATTATGAAACACCTATCCGTAAAAATCAATACGTAGATTTTATAATTGACTTCATGATTGTTTTCAAAGCTTAATTTCAAGCTAAATAGGCGTATTTTGGCCTTATTATTTTGGTATTAATAAAATTAATTTATATTGACGCTCAGCTTATTATTACCGTAGAAGTCAATTAAATATTAAAGTTTTTTTGAATTTTCGCATTTTTTTTTAATTTTGTGTTTTATTTATTAATTATATTATTTATTGCAGGCTTAACATCTATGCTTACTTATTGTTTTTGGTGTTATATTGCTTATATGGGCCAATTTTTTAATGTTAATTAACTAAGAAAACTCTGCTTTAGATTTGGTAAAAAGATGTCGAAGGAAGACTATATTCGAGTATCCGCTAGAGTGCGGAACACTCGCGGAACGGATGCAAAGGTTCTGTTTGCCGACGAGCCATCGAGCACAATCTCGTTTCGCATAAATAACGACGAAAAGCTTTTTTCGTTTGATAGCGTTTTTTCCGAGGCTTCTTCGCAAGCAAGTTTTCATTATATATCTATAATTTTATTATATAAATATCTTTCATTTATTCTTTTTGGTTTAACAGCTAACCAGCCAAAAATGTCGTTAAATATAAAAGCTTATGAAAATCTGAAATTGAGAGGCATATTCTATACATTTTTATTCCACCATGATTATAGGAAAGCGTTTTCATGCAAATTGGCAAACGCATAATTGACGGTTGTCTTGCCGGCTACAATGGAACAATTTTTGCGTATGGACAGACTGGCTCCGGCAAGACGTACACAATGTTTGGCTCACAAAACGAAAACGGCTCTTTTAAGAAGAACTTGCAGGGTCTTATCCCGCGTTGCATGGATTATTTGTTTGAGAAACTCAACGCTGTGCAGCAAGAGGTATTTTTTATTTTCATTTTTACACGTATTTACTCAATCAATAAACATGTCCTAGACTTTTTTAATAATTTACTTTGTTCATAGGACTATAGTTGATTTACTGTGAAGTGTGAAGATTGTTTTAGAAAAGTATTTCCAAATTTAAGGAAGAGCCATTGGAATAATTATCTATTTTTATCTTTATCTTTTTTTTTTGAGTCTAATAAAAATGTTCTCAGTCGTACGTTATATTAATGTGTACATAAAGAGCGGAAAATTGGTTAAATTAAGAGTCGTCATTATTTGCATGTTTTTTGGTTTTAATCCAAGCCAGAAATAGAAAGCTGAGTGATCCAAACCAGAAATAGAAAGCTGAGAATTTGACAATTTTTGGTTTTATTTTTGCAATGATTTAAGCTCTGTAGTGTATATCCGATTTCTTACATTTGTTTCATTTTTTAATTTCAATTAATTGAAAATTTTAGGATTCTGAACGATTTTCTTTCACTGTCAATTGTTCCTTTGTTCAATTGTACAACGAAGGTCTTTACGATTTGTTGGACAAAGTAGAGGAACGCCTTCGAATTCGCAACAATTCAAAGAACGAAACTTTTATTGATGGCGCCGTTGTGGAGCAGGTTGAGTCGAGTGACGAAGTCACGGAACTTTTGCGAGTTGGTTTTAAGAACCGTCGAGTCGCCGAGACGAGTATGAACCGCGAGAGTTCACGCTCCCATGCTATTTTTGTTGTCGATATTACGACACAACACATCTCCGACGGTGTCATCAATAATCGAAGTGCACGCTTGAATTTGGTCGACTTGGCTGGCTCAGAAAGGCAATCCGACAGTCAGACAACGGGAAACCATTTAAAGGTTATTTTTAATTTTGAGTTAATAAAATTGTTTATTTCATTAAATTTACCCGAAGTTCTCGCCAAAAGAAATAATTATTAAAACAGATAATAATTTAGTTTACTGAGTATGGAATTTGGTTTAATCGGATTGCGTTTTGCTAAGTTTACATAACCTTTTTTTGCACTCAAAATTTTCAATTTTGCGTCTATTTTCATCTCAATTTTTTTGCGTTGAAAATTTGAACGCAAACTTGTTTCGAATTTAAGGCGCTGATAGGCATTTTCCAATGCTAATTCAATGTTGTCAACAAGCGACAAGCTTTTAACAAATACTCATGATTTTTCAATTGCTATAAATTACTAAACTTGTTAACAGACGGCAAAACAAGTCAATTTTGTTTTTCCTATTTTGTTTATTTTTTGCATTTTTACTCTTTTTGTTTCTCAATTCAATGTTTGTGAGTGGATAATATTTTTTGAAACTCTCATGTCATAATAACATCGCAGACCCACATCTTTGTAAAAGAATACAAATATTATTTTGTTTTTATTTTAGGAAGCAACATACATTAACAAATCATTGTCCGTATTGACTCGTGTGATTCGAACGCTATCGAAAAATCCTAATCAATATCCGGGGTACCGTGACTCCCAACTAACCCGCCTTCTACAGGACTCTCTTGGCGGCAATACGCGCTCTTCTGTGATTATCAACTTACATCCAAATATTCAGTATGTTTTACGTTTATTACCTAACATAAGTCAAACTTTGGCCGACAATTATCGGATCTATTCTTTTTGGACATAATATGCGCGTGCGATAAGTCCTCTACACTAAAACTTTTACAAATATTGATTTGGGAATTATCGTAAATATCTGTGGATGAATTTTCATTAGTGAAGCTCAAAGACGCTGTGGCTCTTTTTTACATAAACCTTTTCATTATACATGCATAACGGACTTCAATACATATATTATAGTTTTTGAGAAGTGCGTTGTGTTGAAGGTTAGCATTTCCGATTATTCGTTTTAATATATTTCATCGAATTTCCCCCGGCTGTGCATTGATGTCTAAGCATTGTTTAGTTAAAGAAAGATATATCTTCTACCATTTTTATTAGCTGTTGCCTTTATAATGAACTTTTTAATTGATTAGAATAAGAAACGAATTATAATGTGTTTGACTGTAAATGGCATAGCTAAATAACTTTTACGAGTTTTTCTTTTTATCCATCAATTTTTTTTTCAGACACATGGACACAACTGCTTCAACGTTGTACTTTTCCGACACTGTCAAGCGCATTAAAAACAAAGCAACTGTTAACGAAAATGTTGCCGGCGAAAATGTGGAAGCGTTTAAGAAAGAGATTTTGCGCCTCAAAGATTTAATCGATGGCTTAAAAGGTTATTTTAACTCGATATTTCTGTCCGTGTTGGGGGAGGGGGGGGGGGAGGGGGGCTAACTTTTGACGAATCAGATAATAGTTTTTTTTAATTAACTCAATTTTGTTTAATCTTTTTTAAGGCTCTGGCAAACGCGTTGTTGAACTTGAAGGCGAAGTGTCGACACTCAAAGAATCGTTGGTCGAAAAAGAAGAAGAAATAGCCAAAATTCAGCTTAGCACATTTAAAGTAATTTTATGAGGCGAAATTGATTAGTTTATTATGACTGGAAATTGATTTTTTTTTGTATTGAACATAAGAATGAATATCATTTCAATGTTTGATAATTAGTCTAATATTTGTAATCTTAAGTTTATTCAAGTTGTCTGGCTGAAATTATCAAAATGAACGTCCAATTTTTAACAGTAAAAATTTTTCTGTATGCGCTGGCAGTCGACATAGTTAGTAAAAAAGGAGCGGATATCCATTGCAATTTTTTTGGCGCATTCTAAACCACTTATGGCTTGCTCATTTCTTAATCAGCTCAATCTTGTATTTTGGTAAACATAGCATAATGCTAAACTTTTTGATTTGTCTAAAGAAAACTATTTTCTAATTTGTTCCGTTAATGAAATTGTTCTATTGGATATTTTTTTGCTGTTTAATCCATTTTATACCCCTAAACAAAACCTTGACAAAAGTTTGTATCTTCAATGCTTGTTTTTCATAGTTATGTCATTAATTTTTATAGCAATGTCTTAATCAATTTACGTATGTGCTTTCCATTAATTTTCACTTTTTGCAGGAGGCCATTGACCTCGAGACTAAGTCGCCGGCGAAAATACGGAAAAAAAAGTTAGAGAGCGGCGACAATGCAACCAGCAGGAGCGAAAACAGTTTAATGCAGAATAACGGCGAGACATTGAAGACAGAAGTGGACGTCGACACTTTGGCTAACAAATTAACTGAAGCCGATCAGCGAAATTTGGGTATTTTTTTATTTTGTCATCAGAATTTATTTGAATTCTTTATTGTAGTGTTGGAAAAGCGATTGGCGGAGGCGGAGAAGTTGTATGCGGACAGCAAAATCCTTCTTCAAAAGCGTGATAGCTCGATTGAGGAGTATGAGCATTGCTTGGCCTACAAAGCGAAACGGGTAAAACTTCTTTTATTTCGTTGTTTAGCAATGAGAAGGCTTTACGATTTGATAATAGTTTAGGAAAATATTAGCAATTCAAATTCTAAAAGTTTGCGAAATTGTGATATAGGTCTAAATGATTCTTATGACTCCGTATTTGACTCTGGTTCACCAAATAAATTTAGGATTATTTTTTATTTCGATTACAGATTTTAGAATGGAGTCAAATTTTTTTGGGGTTTATATTTTTTAAGTAATTTATTATACTGAAGCATTCCGAGTGTTCAATAAAGTAAATTTTTGCGTTGTGGTTTTGCCGCTGTTTATAAAAATCTGAGCGCTTTTTCATTGGAAAATATTTTAGTTGGATAATATTCGCGGTGTGCTTGACGAGATGCAAAAGAAGGTTCTTGGTTTTGAGGAAGAGAATGAAACGTTGCGCAAAGACGTCGAATTCCAAAAAATTCTTTTTAGAGAAAGAAAAGATGGATTTAATAAAGGATTCCCAATCAAACAGCCGCGAAAAAATTGAGCAACTGAAATTGGTAAGCTTGTTTTTCCGTTTCTTTTGTATAAACTTTAACTGCCTTCTTAATATTTGCTGTAGAAACTTGAGGAACTGCAAGAAGAATGCAACAAGGAGAGGGAAAAGCGTGAAGAGGCTGAAGAAAAACTGGCCGAGTTGTCCGGACACCATAACAGCAAGCAAAAAATCAATTATGTTAATAAGCTGCGTGAAAAGATTGCGAATTTGGAAACCGTACGTTTTTATTTTTATATATATATCCAATGCGGCTGAATTTTTCTTGTATTGCTTCATATTAGGTACATTTATTTTTTGCGATAATCACAGTTCATAAAGTTTTGTATGAGGCATAAAATAAGTTTCTAAAGTTTTCATTAAAAAAATTTATTTAAAATTCTGCAAACTATTATTTTAGGTTTATTGGTGGAAATTTTTAAGGGGCTGTGGAAGAGCTACAAAAGTAGGGTTAGGAATACTGTTATTATTTTTACTCAATTTAATTTTTTATGCAATCAGTTTATTATGCGGGAAGTAATGAATTGGAATAACGTCATGATGATGCGCTACCGTTTTTGGGCAAGACATCCCTGGTTTTGGTATGGATATACGAGGAACTGTACCAACATTTTATCGGGCATTTGCTGCAACTATAGCATTTAGTCAGGGACTAATGGTTTATTTGACTATAGTTTTTTAGATAACTAAAGATATTTTTTTGTGTTTTATTACTTTATTTAAGTTAGTTACAGAACCTTAACAGTTTAAAATGAATTCATGTGATTTCATCTTGCAGGCAAGTAAAGTTTAATCTGCAATGGCACTTGATGCTAAAACAATTTCTAAATGAGTCCGCAAATTACTGTTAAAGTGCCTTCTGAACTGATTTTGGACTCAAATGAAAGATGAGTCCAAGTGATTTCACCAAAAAAAAACAAATCTACAAGTTCTCAAATATAGGTCAAGCTCGATTTACAGTGACCTTTAACTACCGTTTTGATTGTAAAATTATTTTCAATTAAAAACATTTTGTCATGATTGAATAATTGTTTTTAGGACAATGCAAAGTTGCTGCACGAGAGCTCTAGTTTTAAGTTATCAACAGCGGGGTATACAACTATTGCGGTATTTCAAATTGCACTTCTTAATATTTTGCGTCAATTATTCATTTATTTTACAGGAGACAAGTCTGAGAAAGCGGCCTATTCTACGATCCCGCGGCAACTCCCAGCCACCCGACAAGCAAGCGGCCAACAATACTTCTGTGGCAAAATGATTTTGACAGCACGTTGCTTACTGACTTTTTTATGTTAGCGACCAGAATATGAAATTGGGTGTAATGTATTTCAAGACTAGTTGAATTTTTTTACACAGTTTTACAATAAACATTTAGCTTAAGCAGTGGTTTAAGAATATTTTCAGTTTTGTTTTAACCAAAAAATTGCGTCGTATTTTTCTCAGTTTTATATTTGTAAATTATCCATGTCAATTAAATTACTTGTATTACTATGCTTTTTTTTATGATGACAGTTGATATATTGGGTTGGTAGATAAGTTCGTGCGGCTTTTTCTTTATTACTTTTTGTTTCTTTATGAACTTTGTTTTACGCAATGTTATATATTTTTGTAGCTCTCGTTTTGCTCTAGAACATGGTATAAAGTACGCAGCTTTTTTTATGGGAAAAAATACGTTATGCTTCAAGTTGATAAGAAAGAACACCTCCGACATCTACTTTTGTCCGAATTCAATCGTAGTTCTGCTGAAGCGGCTTGAAATATCAACTCGACCTATGGTAATGGGTTGTCAAGGAAAACTGCTCAGAAATGGCTTGCCCATGCCCATTTTAAGCAAAACGACTTAATCTTAACTGACACACCCCGGTCGCCCCGTTGAATTTGATGTAGAACAACTGGAATCATTTCTTCAAGAATACAGTCGTCAATCATTACGAAAATTGGCGGAAAAGATGGGTTGCACTCATCCAACTTTTCTCGAACATATAGATGAATGGGAAAAGTGCAAAAATTAGATGCATGGGTCTTGCACGAGTTGAGCCAAGCCAACATAGATGATTGAGGTTAAGGCTTGAAAATTGGTTTACTTCAAAAGGGGTAGAATTTTATCAACGCTTGATTGAGAAACTTTTGGAATGATGGCAAGAAATATATGATAAGGAAGAAGAATACTTAATAGTTGTTTTCTATATTTTTGAAAAAATTATAAGTGTTTGATACTCAAAAAACCATATTTACTAAACCTAATAGTGATTCGGCGACGGCCATTAGTCTTTACCGTTTCTCGGCACACTATGTTTTTATTTAGTTTTTTATTTTATGAGTAAGAGATTGTGTGGAATCCATTTGCGCGATGGTCAACTATATGAAACTAATAACCGATGAACTTTTGATATTTTAGTTTTCTAATTTCGAACTTTGAACTGGCATTTGAAAATTCATAGCAAATACCAACTCAGGACAGTCAGCCTGCAATAAGTTATTGTGATTTCTGCGACTTAAACGTGACGCAAATAAATGTTCGTGAGTTGGCATTTGTTTGTAAGGGATATGACAACGAGAACTTTATAAAGTACAGTGCTGCAACATGTCACCAAAGTGGAAGATGATTTTGAGGGGAAATTGGTCAAAAGTACACTTAACACTTAAAACTTGCACACTTTTTTGTGAACGTTTCTTTATTACTTTTAAACGCACCAAAAAAATGCAAGACCGAAAAAATAGTACAGTGGAACTCTAAAAATGAAAATTGAAGTACCACTGAAATTGACCACGGCGAATGCTTCATCGTATGATGCATACTCCAACTGATTTGTCGATTCTAAATAGCGGCTTTGGCCAGAAATATCGAACAATAAAAAGTCGGTTTTGCAGCCTAATAGTTCGAACGAAGGTGGTTTGCTAGAAACGAAAGGTTGTGATTTAAAAAAATAAAATTTTATGATGCAAAAAAACATGAAATTAATCAATAATAAGAGTTATCATAATCCATAATCATAATTTTTTTTGCAGGGAATAATTTCATATTTTTCAAAATGGTAAAAATACAAAAACCAGGCCACCATTGTCACAAAGCAGAAAATCTGATATAGAAAAGCACAACGGTAAGTGAAAGGAATTCGCTTCAAAACCTGTAAGTGCATATGCCAGGCGCCGTAGAAATTGAGCAACGAAAATTGCAGTTTGTTCAATTTTTTCTGCTCTTTTGAAAGGTGTCATCCATTTAAGCGTTTTCTGGATTGACCTTATTTAAAAGTTCAATGACTGCTTTATCCAAAAACAAATAAAATTTGTTTAAACGAAAATTGTAAAACCCAGTACTGAAACAAAGTCAAATACAAAAATAACATCGGCAATTTATCAACCAAAACCACAAAAAAATTTTTTTGGAGAAAAAATTGTTCGAGTTTTTACTTGTTGCATACACTTCCTTAAGGACTCAATTTAGGTCTAGTCAAAGCTAAGTTTTTTGCCCCCAGAAAACCAAATCAAACCTTTTGTATGCAAAATTTTTATGTGGTTGTTTCATAATTGTTTTAAACCGCTAAGTATTTATGCTAAAGTTTCAATTATTTTAAGCTTTGAGAGCCTTTTTCTTCGATAAATAATTCAAGTTGTTTGCAGTCTTCTTCTGACAATCAATTTTTCCCTCCAGTAACCCAGGAAAGTAATCCAGATGAAGCTCAAACACCAAGGAAAAGAAAATATCGCTCTAAATTTGTTATTGCGTTTTTGTTGGATGACGAAGGAGTTGGGACGTGCAAGTATTGCAATACTACATTAACTGCTTATACTGCAGGGACAGCTGCCAGACATTTGTCAAAAAAAAGCTTAACTTGTAGTACCAAGAACTTAAAAATCAAAAGGACTCATTTCCGATAACTTGCGGCTCTAAACGTTTTTTGGTCCTTTTTTGCGCATCATCAACTATGCCTTTATCCTATTTTATGAAATAAATATTTCAAAGTTATTTTTTAACTCACTTAACCGGCCTTTATATTTTTGAACTTATAGGCATTACTGGATATGATTCCCAACTTTCAATGCCCGTCTGTTAAAACGATGAAAGAGATGCTTGAGGGAGAATACAAATTACTTCAAATGCAAATCAATGAGTTGATTAGTCAGGCGTCTACTTTGCTTGTCTGCTGATATTGCCAGGTATGCGCAGTAGCTATTTGGGAATAATGGCTCATCTCTACATAATTGACAAACCCATCACCGTTGCACTGAATATGGCACAGCTGGAAAAATCGCACACTGCTGACTACATTCGTCAAATCATGCTTGCTGTTAAGTCTAAATACAGCATTGCACCGAGCAAAATCTTCCGAGTTATTACAAACAGTGGCGCTAACATAAAGACGGCCTTTTGGTCAGTTTTTTTGAATTCTAAAAAATTTGAATAAAAATTTTCAACAAGTTTTAGCGATCCTTTCACCGACGATTTTGACTATGAAGATGAATTCTGGGAAGGCGAGCGAATTGTCGTTTTGAACCAAGGCGCACGTTTTGATGGTGATATGTAAATGGAAGACTTAGTTACTATTTACGAAGAAAGTGAAATTGACGATGCAGTTTCGACTCCTATTCACGTCTTTGCTCCTCATATTTCTTGCGTCGCTCACACTATGCAACTGGTTTTAAAGATGTAATTGCAAACGGATTTTAAAGTAAATGTTTAAAATTTTAAATTTTAAGAGAAAAATTATTTTATAAAAATAATAGAAAGTTTTTAATTTATTGATGAAGTTTTTGCATTCTCATTTGGCTGTTTTACAATTGATACAATTTACAAATAAAACTGTACTGTTCCCTGCAAATACAAGATGGAATTCTTTGTTCATTTGCTACAAAAGAGTGCTTGAAATTTATGATGCCATTAATTTTGTATGTCACGATAGAGACTAAAAGGGATTGGACGCCGATGATAAAAAAAACTTCTTGAAGAAAATACAGAGGTTCTTGAGCCATTTAATGGTTTTATTGTTAAAATGCAAAGCGCTGAAATCTCTACTATTTCGCTTATATACCCAGAAATTCATTACTTCATTAACACCAGGCGCAGAAGATTTTTTTATTTTTGAAGAACCTTTTTTATGGATCCGATCGTGTTTTCTTATATGGAATCAAGCAAAACTATTGTTCGTTTGTCTATTTTATCTTTGGTATATTTAAATTTTTTATCATTAATATGTTCAACTATTTTAACTGGAGTGTATAACATATTTACGGCATTTTATTTTCGCACATTTGCTCATTAATTGTTAATTTGAAATATTTACAAAGCTACTGCACGGAATTTTATTTTTAAAAATTTGGAATTTTATCACACAATGACAAAAGCACTTTTTGATTAGATTTGAAAATTCATTTTAATTATGAAAAAAATCCTGTTTTTTATATTTTATGCCAAAAAATGCAAAAAAACAGGAAACTCGAAAAAAATAAAAATGCAAAATTTTCAAAAATAAAATGCCGTGCTACTGTCAAATGTGTGAAAAGTGGTGTAGCTAATAAGGGAGTTTTATTAAACTTTAAAAATTTCAATCGTTTTTATTCAGCTATTTAATAATATTTGTTTTGAGCTACTGTCTTAGAATATAAAAATTTATATTACCTAAAATTTGCTTTAAAATATTTTTATCAGCATGTTTTAGTGCCGTTTTTTCTACAGTTAGGATGAGCTTAATAACAATATTACAATTCCACAGTTTGCTGAGCCATCATATTTTTTTTAACTTTTCAATAGCGTTAAATAATGATACCATGAATACATGTATAATTTTTAGAAAAATTTACAAATTTCAGACGCGGTTTGTTGAGGTTGGTTTTTTTTTTATTATTTTTGAATTCTATTTGATTTGGTTTTTTTATTGCAGTTTTCTTGTGAATCATTTTGCAAACCAATTTGCTGAATAACTGAAATTTATTTTTACATGTAACTGTATAACTTACAAATTTTTTTATACAAAAAACCTAAATTGTACTCCTAAATTAACGATTTTTAATAACTTATTTTTTAATGTGGTTGCAATTCATTTTGTTGTACTTTTACAGTTTTGTAAAATTCGTTATTTTTTAACATATTTATTTTTTTTTATTATTTTTCTTTGATTTATGCTTCTTTTCCTTTTTGTACAAGTTTGAAATTTTTTTTTATTGTCAAAAATAATGGCTGTTAATGAAATTAAGCAAATTTGGTGATATGTCTAAATAATGCATTTCTGTAAAATTTAAAAAATACAAATTTTTGCTTGTTTAAAATTTAATGACAAAAAGCGGGATTTTAAAGTCTCACTTCTTTGGAACTTTGTTTCACTTTTTTGTTACTTTAAAGTCTCATTTTTTTCGGAACTTTAAAGTCCCACTTATTTGTTACTTTAAAATAACAAAATTAATTTTTTATATAATTTATATAAATTTTATAAATTATAAAAAAGCCAAAAATCTAGTCATTTTGAGACCGAAAATGTTTCATATCAAAATATGTCAAAAGTCAAATGTTACTTGAATTGTCTTTTTTTTTTGCAAATTTTACATCCTTAGAACTCATTAGGTAACAATCAAATATTTTTTTTGTTTTGCTTTGTTACTTTTTTGTACTGAACAAAAAAAATAATATTTAAAATATTACCGCCAAATGTTTTAAAAATTTTTTACTTTTTGTATAGAAAATTTTTTTTTGTTTTTGTACATCTTTCAGGTCTAAGTGGACTATTGTTATTTGTTTTTTTGAAAATATGTTACTCCAAAAAAATGTGGAACATTTTTCAAAAGTAAAAATTTGGCAACACATTCAATTTGGAACATGAGTACCAAAAAAAGTGTACGTCCCACGTTGCAGGACTGATTAAGTATGACAGTTGCAACAAGTCGTGTACACTTGGATTACATTTAAATTTTCGGCCCACATTAAATATCAAACTTAAAGTTACGGCGCGGCGCATTGATTTGAAAACGTGAGTTTGAATGAGTTAACAAATGTAGTTTGTCTCTTATCACAACTGGTTTGCATAATCGGTTCAAGAACTAATGTATTTTTAAATTTATCTTTTTTAATAAATTTGCGTACAATATTTAATATTATTGAAGTGTTACTATGTATAAGAATTTCTCACAATAGAATCAAATAACTTTTATTTAAGAATTGCTCTTACTCTAAACCTGATTATAACACCAAGCGCGGCGTGCTAAACGCCCGCTTAATATTATTCATTTCCCTTCGTTGACTTTTTTGGTCGATTGAAAGTTTCTTAATTAATAATTCTGATTGATTCGTTTCAAACTTTTGCAATTGATTTGTAAAAACGAGGGAGCTGTTCCGAGGGCATTGTTTGTTAAACAAGGTATTTACATGACTACTTTGCCTGTAATTGCGAGAAATGCTACTGTTTGAGCTATCAACGTCCGACTTTTTGTCATCACTAAGACTATTGACAGATTTACCACTGTTCCACAATTCTGGGTCACTTAAGGACGAAACGATAGCACTGTTGGACGCGCTATTTCTGTCATAAACGTAATTACCACCAGCATGGAATGTGTGTCTAAAATTTAGTTGCAAAGTTTTATAGTAACTTCCTTGAGAATCGTGTCACTTTTATAAAGACAAAAATAAAACTAATATAATAAATAAAAGATTTTTAAGCAATTTTTTTATACTAATTTCTTTGAAAAATGCAATATGGAAAAAATCCAAAATTTAAGCCTTAAGCTTAGCATATTTTTGAACCTAAGCCAATCTGCTAGGCTATGTTTAAACCTTTATCTATCCATAAATAGACGAATAAGCCTTAGTATTAGCCAAACGTTTTCATAATAGTATATTTTTTGCTTAGGTTTTGGCATATACAAATTGATACTTGAGTTTACGCTTAAATTCAAGCATAACCTTAAGTCTTAGCCTAAGCCAAATTATAAGGCCAATCCTAAATCTTACGTTTAAGCCTAAAAATAAGCTTAAACCATTGGAAAATATTAAACCTAAGTAAAAAAATTACCTTGATGATGTCAAGCCATTTATTGACCATCGCTTTTTTAAAAACTCTAAATGCTTTCTTATTTCAGTAGTTTTTTCGTTTGTCTTTTCTGAAAACTAAATAGATATATCCCATTATAATAATATTTCTCAAATACCTGACTTGTTGGAATTCTTGCCAAAATTGCAAATATAATACATTGGAGCTTTTGACCCGGCTCTTCGAGGAAATATCAAAAAGAGTGACAATTGAATGACTGCTAATACCATTCCCAGACTGTTTGGGATCTTAAATATATATTTTTTAAAATGCTTGCAATTCTTCATCTTCAATCACAAAAAGTAACAAAGCATATTGGATTAACAACTTGTGAAACCTCTTGTTTTTCTGAAAACAATAAAACCTACAATTAAATTGCTGTCATTTTTGACGAAAAGACCGTATGCGCACCATTCTGTTGAGACCAAAAGGTTGGCCAAACATAATGGCAATGGTAGGGTTTCACACGACTTGTTACGATACACTACTTTCTGCAAAAAAAAAAGAAAATAAAAAGCCGAAGCCAAAACCATAAATACACGTACCAATCCGGCTAGAGGCGCTCCAAAGCTAACAACATTTAAAACTAAACAAAATTTTCCAAATAAATTGCTTGAACTTGTGCCCGAATTGTTAACACACACTAACATTGTAATAATTGCAAAGAAGCTAATCAATAGTTTTAATATTACAAACTTCTGAAAATATTCATTGTTGTAACACAAATTATTAGGTTCAGCGCAGCTATATTGCAAAAAAGGCGCTTAGGCTAAAGAAACTTGTAGCTTAAAAGCAGGAATATATAGGTGTGGAACAAATTTTTGATTGGGTCTGTTTCTTTAAATTAAATTATTTTCAGAAAATGAATCCAGCTTGGAATGTAACTGGGGACATAAATCATTAAGAAGCTTAATTAGAGTACTATGTCGCATACATATAAGACAACTCTGTAATTAGCCAATGAAAAAGCAGGTTTCGAGGAAAGTTTAATGTCAAACAAAAATCACTAACCCTCGACTTTGTGTAATAAATAAACCAAAGCAAATAGCAGAGCATTAAGGTTACGCCGACAACGTTTATAATAATTACATTGAAATCGGCTGTGCATATTCCATATTGAAACCAAAATGTTCCACTAAATAGTCCAAACATTAGAAGGACAAAGTCGAAGAAAACTCGAAAATCTTACCCCACAAATCCAATAAAAAATGGGAACGATGAAATTTCATCGGAATCTTTGCGCGTCCAAATATTCAAACAGATTGGTCTAAAAAAGAAAAAAAAATTTATAAAAAAATTAAAAAAAAAACATTTTTGCTCAATGACTTTAAAATTTGCTTTAAATTTTTTTACGCCTTTGGCTCTATGGAAAAAGAAGCTAGCAAAAAGATATTAAGATCAGTGTTGTCAGTTAATACCAATTTAAATCCGGTCATACCAGAAAAAATAAGACCTGTATCCATATTACGTGGTGTGTGGTAACACAATTGTATAGTTAATAATGTTTATAAACTGTAATAGAATATGCCGCTCACTACATCTTCTCTCATTCTCCTCTTCCTAGCCGTTCTTATCCTTTTGGCAAGACTGACTGCCGAACACGGCTGTCAGCTCTTTTTATAGTTAAAGTTTTGTTCTCTCACTCTCATTGGCTGTGTAGTGTTTTCATACTCTATCTTTATGAGACGTTTCACTACATAATAAAAAAAAATTAAGGAAAATTTTTAAATCAGAACATCAGGTTGGACTGCATTGTATGGAAAAATTCTACTACCGGTAATAAATGATGTTTGAAGACTTATAAATTTCATAAACTCACTCCATCCAATTCAAACACCAACATTGCGACTGGTGTCAAACGATCTTTATTACTATCATTTAAGACCGGTAGGAAATGGTAGCAACTAGACGGGCAATAAAATATTTTACTTTCTAATTAATTTTTCATAAATGAATTGAAGGTTGTGAAAAGAATTTTTCCACATAGGCGGTGGTTGCGGGTGTCGACAAAAAAATTTTAAGTATCTTTAAAATTTGGGAAAACTGCTAAAACAATTATAATTTAGATCCAAAACGAAATTAATAATTTTGCATTTCCTTAAACTTAATGTCAGTTTATTGCGTTTTTTAACTAATTATAATTTCCTAACTTACAATTCATTTATGAATAATTAATATGGAAATAAATATTTTTGTTGCCTGCCTTATTGCCCGCTACCATTTCCTGCCGGTCTCAAAAACAGCAGCAGGTTAAGAATCTAAGTGAAACCGGTCGTATATACATTTATTCTAAAACCACTGCTCAATTTTCAGTCCTATGTGAAATGATAGCAATAAAGACCGTTTGATACCGGTCGCAATGTTGGTGTTTGGATTTTATAAAATTTATTGGTCTTTAAACACCATTTATTTAAACACCAGTAATAATGGTGTTAAAACGTAGCCGACTCTGTTTGTTGGTTTTATTTCCGGAAATACACCACTTAATACCACGTTTTTCCTCTTCGTTTTCAGACAAGTTGATGTATATTCATTTAGCATAGAATGTTTTTTAGTGTGAATAAGGGAGAGTCAATTTTGGTATGTGGATTCATTTGGTAATACTGGTTAAGACAAGATGTCGGACGTAAGGTATAATTTTCAAGTCAAAATTCTATTGCTCTTTTTTTGCGCCTGTCTTTTCTTGTGTAAAGCCTATTTGTCTCCCATCATTTTGTCCGCGTCTTTTCATTTTTTTTCTGACAATAGTGTTACGCAGAACTGTTCAATGTAATCATTGTTATAAGCTATTATTATATTGTCTAACAACTGAAAAATAGCTTTAAGGTACAAATGGTCAAATGGTCACTACAGAAGGTCACTAAGCCATTTAAGAGTTCTACGGTTGTGTCTTCATGTGTAAAATAATAGCATAACGCAAAAGCATCTCCTTATTTTTTTTTGTATTTTAACACGTTATAAAAAAAATTACATTCCACAGAGAAATAAGGAGATTGTGGTTACAGTAGCAAAAATGATGAAAATCCCCTCGTATGTTATGTCGTTGTATATCCTAAAAAAATCATAGCTTTTATGATTCCTAAGGCAACAACTGATGCGTCGAGTTTCTTAGCAAAACTTGGTCAACACAGAGTTCTTACAGGGTAACAATCAAAAATTTTGTCCAAGTTTACTCTCAAAACTGCTAAAAGCCTACCTCATCATTTGGGAATGTTCCAACAAATAATTAAAATCAACGCACTTTGGTTCATTCATCTAAAATAGGGTTGTATTATTTGTCAACTTCATGGTCTCCAAATAATAAACAATAAAATAATTGAATTTTAATCAATAATGTTATAAAACAAACCTTTATTCAATTGAAAAATTTGGTAATGGAAATTTTTAAAAATTATAATCAAATTTTTCTTTAAAGAAAGTTATTTTAATATTAATATGAGAAAAAATCAGATTGTTGAATAAGCGACAAATATTTTTATGAAACTGCCCACGTGTGTTGTCAGACTTCATTTTTTCTTTATTAAGTCCTACAAATTCTGTTTGTTCATTTTTGTCAAAACATTATTTTTAAAACATACCAAAAATGACTTTTTTTTTTGCATTTTTGCAAATGCTTTATAATGCACTTTTTCGCAGTAATCATCACGTTTTCCACCAAAAATGGAAGTTGTTAAAAAAAAGATTCCTCTATTCTTGAAAGAGTACAAAAGCTAGCTACAAAAATGATCTTTTTATATGTTTTTAACAAAATTTTGAAAAATCACCTGATTAAGGGACATGCTTAAATATTCAGTTATATATTAGGAGAAAAAAGGCTGATTAAATATTTTTCCATAAAAATAAATTGGGTTTAGTAAAATTAAAAAATAACTTGCCTATCATCTACAAAAAAAACTTATCATTCTATGAATACGCAATAAGACTAAATACACAAATTTCGCAAGAGAAAACTCGTTAATGATAAAAGTCACAAAACTTTATTACTCCTCCAAATGCACGAGCGTTATCCAAAATTAAAGACTTTAAGGCGGCTGTAATCTTGATTGTAACAAAATAAAAAGAAAAACAATAAATTATATTAATTTAATTAATCATATTTTTTATTAAGACAATTCAAATTTTTTTATTCTTGTATTACATTTTTTTCATTTAGACGAATAATGACGCAAATAAACGCTAAACTATACATACACTGCTGTTCAAAATTATAGCGCAACTATAGAAAACGGCTAAACTTTTGAGTGAATTACTCAAACAACGTCAAAATTTACCAGAATATATAGTTTGGGACTAAATTATGATCGGATAATTGATTTTACAAATTTACAAGCAAAAAGTTTTTGAAATTTGAGAAATACTGCAAATTAGCTGTTTTTGACCTGTTCAAAATTATAGCGCAAATTATTTCGACACTTATTACATTTTATTATTTTTTATATTATATTTTTTTATTTTAAAAGTGGCCATCAAATTACTCCATCATAATTTTAGTTCCAAACTATATGTATATTCTGGTAAATTTTGACGTTGTTTGAGTAATTCAGTCAAAATTAAGTCGTTAGTGGCGCTATAATTTTGAACAGCAGAGTATATAACAGGGATGTGTTCTGTAACCAAATTAAATACGAAACGGCACAAAACAAGTCTTCCAATTTGTTTCATACAAAACGGTAAAAGTTCAAAAATTTTTGGGAAACGAAACGATACGAAATAATTTCGAAAATTTATTAGTTATAAATATTTTGACAAAAACAAAATTCATGTAAATTTCAATATTCAAAGTTATAAATAATTAAATTATGATGAAGAAATAAAAGCTTTTCTAAATTTTCGGGCAATAAACGTTTGCGCAAATCGTTGGCAATCAACCCAGCACTGCTAAACAATCGATCACTTTCTGTTGACGTAGCGGGAGCACATAAATATTTCTTTGACAATCGTAAAAGCAGTGGAATTTTTTTGCTAATTAAATACCAATAATTATGTGGACTTTCTTCCATCGAAATACGGCCTTCAATCAAATAATCGTTCAGTTCTACCTCAGCTTTTTGTCTATTTGTTAACAAAACAGGGTTGGAATTGGGCTTATCAAACAACGATTCCTCTTCCCACATTTTTTCATATTCAGCAAATAATTTAGTAGTGCCTTGCGAGCTGACATTTTCTGAGCTATAGATGCGGGTCACTTAACTTAAAAACGTTTTCCTTCTAAAAATCTATTGATGTATAATTTTGAGTTTATTTTCTATTTAAAAGGGTAATTAAACAGTTGGAATAAAATATCTCAATTTCGTTATTTTTTTCTCGTATGCAAAAAGCTCCTGCACTAAGTGATTATCACAAAGAGAGACGTTTACTTTTTGCGCGAGAAAACATGAATCGTGACTGGACAAAAGTAAGAACAATTTTTTTGTTAAAAATGGGCTATGATTTCGTGTTATGTGCCGTTCATAACTTTACAGATCATCTGGTCGGATGAAAAAAGATACAAGTTGGATGGCCCAGATTAAGCAGTTCTTTAAAATATTAAAAAAAATTTTATTTCTAACATGCAAATTTCCAAAAATTTTAGATGAGATTTTATATTTTTTCGCGCATTGTATATATTTTTTTTTTCTTTTTGACTTTAAAAATATATAAATATTATGTACTGCTATTGTGCAATTACAGTAACATAATAGCAGCTTTATGTACGACAGTAAAAGAAATATAAGAAAATACTGATGACATAATAAATATTCCTTCCCAAAACTCTTTCAAACATAAAAAAATATATATCAAAAATGACAACTAAAAAGTCGATGCTTGGTGTTTGGTTTAAATAAAATTATTTGGACGAGAATGCGACCTTAACCCAATCTTCTTCCACCTGAAAAAAAAAGATTAGTTTAATACTTTGAATAACATAAAAACCAAAATGAATGAGTTCAAAAAGGGCTTAATGTAAAAAGCAACAGCGTCAAGAATAATTTTTTGCATAATTTTATAAAATGAAATTTATTTTAATTTTTTTATCTTCTACAACAAAGCAGGTCACAACTCCGCTAGGCGCCAACTTTAGTTAGACGCTCCATTAATAAAAGCCAAATTGGTAAACTCATCCGCCAACCTCAAGGATTTAGAAAAAGCCAAAGCTTCAAAAAAATGGGTCAATTCGATAAACCAAATAAAAAAAAATAAATTTTGGAAAAGTTATACAATAAAATAAAATTATGCAAAAACAACGTTCGGGGAAAGATTCTGTCAATTGAAAGTCCTAAAACGAGTGAGAAAACGCAAAAAGAACATTTTATGTTAAAGAACGCATTCAAACACTTTCTAGATTTCTTTTAATCGATAGAGAATAGCAGCAAACAGTATTTTATCAATCAATTAGTTAAAAAATAAATTTTAATATAAAAATAAACTTACGTTGTCCAAAGTCAAGTCGTGTTGACGTTCTTCCCAAACAATTTTGTGAAACTCTTCAACAATTTGCAAATGCAATTTTGCGTTGAAGCCGTCTAAAGCCGGGCACAATTGCAGAAATCGGTCAACAATCACATTCTAAAAACCGTTTTGGGTAAAATGTCAATAAAAATCGTTTTAAAATCTTACAGCCACACAAACTTAAATTACGATATATACCTTTTGTTGCTGCTGCTGTTGTGTCGGCTGCTTTGTCGTCCCCGTAATACGATTAATCAATATACAAATATTATGAACGGGACGCTCCAAATCGAGAAGCGCTGGCTGTACCCCAGCCATTATACACAAAAAAACAATACAATAATCGAGTTTAAACACATTTGTCACAAAAAGGTTTTGTGTACAAGCACCGCGCGCCGTCCCGAAACTCAATTCCTTCCAGCCTTTCTTAATACGGGAATAAGGCAGGCGACAGTCGAGGAGGGCAGCCAATTGCTCACACAACTTTGACAATAATAATAGGGCGCCAAGGTTTTGTCTATATTTGGAACAATTTTTAATTTTTGGTTAATCCATTTTACAAACATTGAACTAAATTTTATATGCGTAAAATCTACCAGAAATTATATTTGAGGTTTCAACATTGTAGTCAGATTGTCTTATCAAAAAATGACTTTTGGAAAATACCTAATGATATTGATGAACAGAAATAGGTTGCAAATTGCACTCACATCAATAATAAATAAATACAAATTAAAACGAGCCGTATGATTTCACAGAAAGAATAACAATTACCTGCTCGATGACGAATGTTTAACGCTGACTGTCGCCAAAGAAGAGGAAGACGAGGTAGTTGAAGAGGAAGATCCCAACAGTGAAGTTGTTGTCCGCGGTGTTGTGCAAAGCTCCGTCAACAAGACGCCATATTCACAGTAATCATTAATGCACAAATTTTTTATCTAAAAAAATAAACAAAAGTTACTGTAATCGTCAAACTACTGTAGATAAAAAATAAACTACTGTATAATAAATGGAACGTCGTTTGTTTGGATGACCGCCACGCCATGCGTCCGGAGGCTTCACGTCGACCGCACCAAGCGGTTCGAGTTTTTCGAAACGTTTTATTGGAAATATTTCCAGCAATTCCGTCGTTGAATGCACAATACTTTTTGTTAACTAAAAATTTCGGATAATCAAAATTAAACAAATACCCTTTTAATAACAGCCATCACACGAGACAGGGTAAAAGAGATTAATGTTGTATTTGGGTCTGTCAAAGTTGGCAAAAAATAGCCCGAATAAAATAGTAACTGGAAAATTTTCATAAGATGTGTAATAAAAACGCATTGTTAAAACTTACAATACGTAAGTATTAAGAGACCTCGTTTAAAGTTACGATAATCATAGGTGTACAACAGCTACTCAAAACGGTAGATGATTGAACAATAACAATGAAACGCAAACAACGGGTTATAGCTATGTTTCATTATTCCGTAAAAAGTAAAATAATTTTCATTAAACTCCTTAACCCTTATGTTTATGCTCACACAAGTTTTTCAAACAAAAAATTTTAACATTGAAACGTAGCTTACCGCTTTTAAAGTAGTTGTTAATGTATCCCGTCTCCGCTCAATGTCGGCGTCTAGACGAGACAAACGCTCCGAATGAGCGCACAATTTCCTCTGTAAACGCAAAAAAAACATTTTCAAAAATAAAAGAAAAAATTTCAAACCTCAAGTGAAATAATATTTTTTTTCGTTGTCACATTATTTACATCAATGTTTCGAATACGCAGGAAAATCCTATTCAAATGGTCGCGTTTAGCCTTTATTTTCTCTTTGAGCAATTTTACTGAGCATTGCTTACTGTACAAATCAATTTGAAAGTTGGCCTATAAAATATAGGTGTTAACGAAAATTACAAAGTAACAATACGATTGCAGGAAAAAACATGGACAATATATTAAAAAAGTGCTTTTTTTCGTTTGGACACTCCCTTGGAAAATGCTTCAATAAAAAGGGGCATTTAAAAAAAGTATGATGAATATAAATGTTTGGTTAATTTAATCGAACAATTTGTTTTAACGCTAAATTATTGACTGATATTAATTTAATTTAGAAATATATTTGTTCCTCTAATTATGTAATTGACGTATAAAAATTGTGAAATGTTAATTGTTACAAAAAAAAAAAGAAAAGCAAACCCTCGGCTTTAACTGCTGCTCAATTCGACGGCAGAGGTCGGCTTTTTGCAGGAATAAAGCGCGGTACTTCTCTCGTACTTTAACAACCCGTAATTGTTGTAATGCGCACACAACACAAAGCAATTTTGATGTGCTCTCACGACAACAAGGACATCGACAGCTGGCATTGTCGGTCAGCTCTAAGTTTGACAACGCGGGCGGGTATATTGGCTCGAATGTGGGTGCACCAAATTCTCTAAAATTTTAAACGCATTAAAAATTCTTAAAATAATAAAAATTAAAAGTTAATGATGTTAACAGGTATCCACAAGATATTTGATGAAACTGCCTCACATTGAATAAGTCAAACTATATTTTTTGATTGATATATCAATCAAACAAAATTTTTATAAAATAAATATAAACAAAATGTCAATTATTACTGCAAATTTAAAAATGTTTTCACTCTGTATAAATTTTAATAATTTTGTTTTAGTGTCTCCTCTATTTATTACATGTGTTTGTGCATACTTCTGTCTTAAGTAAATAAAATATAAACTTTCTATTGATTCACCTTTCGAATTTTGGTACCAATTAAATAAAAATATAAACATTATCGCTTTGTTAAGAGGTTCTATAAATGATCATACATGCTGATAAAACATAAAGGAAAAAATAAATCAAAAATCATTCAAGTACCGTTTTCTCGAGGCATAAAAATTGGTCCTCTTAAATCTATCAATTCAATAATATTTTCTATTAAAACTAAAGCAAACAATCAATAACGTTAAATAAAGCATATTCAAGGATCATTAAAGTCAATGTTTTATTGCATTGTAAAAGAGTTTTTTCCATTTTACTGCAATACAAGCACATATTAACATCGGCTAAATCGTTTAAGCTTAATTTTACAAAAAAAATATTTTAGGCGATAACATAATTTTACCAAAGGCTAAACAGAAGTTATTTATGCAAATCAAAAAAAGCATACTGAGATAATGGGTAATGCTGGAACGAAAAGTAGTCATTTTCCAGTCTGTGTACAATTCCCGGTGAATTCTCATAGCTTGGCGCCCGACGAAGCGGGTCCGGCTCGCAACCGTCTTCAGCAGAAAAAGCGTTTAGTTCAGTTAGCCCTTTCAGAACAATGCCATCATTGTGCATGGCTAAATTGGTCTGCAACGACCCAACAAAAACCATTCGTTTTACAAACGACGTTCGGTGCACCGCTGTAGTTGTTGTATTTGCAAGCAAGTATGAGGGCAATCGACTCACATTTCCTTCAAATCCATCACAGTTCATTTTAAAACAAATTTCATCGTTATGAAAGATAAAAAAAAAGGTTAGTTGTAAACTAATAAAAATTATTAAGTCATATGATTTTCTAAGCTGAAAAAACTTAAAAAAGAATTTTTTTGGCGTTATGTCACAGATATTTTCAAACCTTTTTTATTTTTAAAATTAAAAAAAATTCAAAAATTCAAAAAATATTTATTTTTGGTTTTTTAATTTCTCGAAATTTTGTACACTTTTCGCTACTCAAAAAATGGAAAAGAAAGTTTTCGTTGCGCAACATTTGTCAGCAATGTGTGCGGCAAAGTTTCACAAAAGTTATTTTAAAATTTTAAAACGTTAAAGGCGTTGTATATTTTAGCCATTTGTTTTTAAAAAAAGCTTTTTATTTTTGAGTCAGATATCACTTGAGAACTCAAATTTAATATCATATTTGGAATCAGCGACGTAAAAAACTCTCAAGTAAATTAATTCAGACTGAAAAACACACTATTACTACTGGGTGGACCGTGTTATGTGTAATTATTCCAAAATTTTGTTTTAGTGTACTGTATTTTCAACAACAAAATTAGAAACCTTTTATTTTTATCTTAAGTACGCTGATTAAATACATATTGTTTCTCGATTTTTTTTAACGGCAAATTCTCCACCGAAATTTTGACTATTTTTATTTTGTTAAGCTATTTACGTAAATATGGAGAATACCTTTTCACATACTCAGCGATTTGCGCCTTTGAGGATATTCAGCAAGTATTTTAAAAGTTTCTTTCAAAATCAACGCTGTGTGACGTGAGGGTGCCTAAACTGAATTATTCCAAAATTTTGTTTTTTTTTTCTACAAGTGGGATGAAGTTTAAAAATAATTTATTGTAATTCTGTGCTAAAATTTGTTATTTTTTTACCCTTTTTTTAATATTCTTTCAATGCCAATTTTAATTTAGTTTTTTTTGCGTTATCATTTTTCAGATGAAACAATGAGACAGACAGTTTGCCTTTTTCGTACTTCCTCTACGTCTTTGCCAACTTTTTTAAAGTGGCCGTTACAGGTATGAAATATTTCTGGGCGGTTTAATTTTAGCTTTTTCAATTTAAAATTTATTTTTTATAGTTGTATTTATTGTTTATTTTTTTCTATTATTCTTGATTGTTTCCCATTTTTTAGCCCGAAGTTCGTCTTTCACCGCAATTGCTAAAGGTTGAGAATCACTGGAAGGACCACACCAATTATGTCAGACCGAAGCTAGACAATGTGCATCTATTTTTCCTTATTTAATATTGAAAAAGTAATATAAAACGTTTAGGCGCCAACAAAATATGTGTTGGCCATGTTTCCCTATCCTTCTGGTCGCCTTCACATGGGCCATTTAAGGGTATACAGCATTTCGGACGTTTGCGCTAGATATTACGCGCTGAAAGGGTTTTCAGTTATTCACCCTATTGGTTGGGACGCGTTTGGCCTGCCTGCCGAGAATGCTGCTTTTCAACACTGCATTGATCCCAAAATTTGGACCTACAAGTTTGTCATTGTCCTTAATTTTAACGCCAATTTCATTATTTTACTACAGAAACATTGATGTTATGCGCGAACAATTTAAGAAGACCGGAATACATTTTGATTGGGACAGGGTATGTCCTTTTCTTTATTGTAATTATCTGACTGCAGTCTTAGCAGTTATAGTCGAGAAATGTTACTGTATGGTTGAGGCTACTTAACGTGATTATATACAACTGGCGCATTTGACTATTTGTCTTTTGCAGCCACCATAAATCGCCTGCAAGCCGTTTTTGACCTTCATTTTTTTGTTTTTAGGAGATTTTGACTTGTGAAAGCGATTTTTTTAAGTGGACTCAGTTCATATTCCTTCAATTGCACAAGCATGGTTTGGCGCGCCGAACGCTATCTGAAGTATTTTGGGACCCTGTTGATTGTACAGTTTTGGCCGCCGAGCAAGTGGACGCCAAAGGACGGTCTTGGCGGTCCGGCGCAATTGCGGAGAAGCGCAAATTGTGCCAGTGGGTGGTGGAAACCCCAAAATTTGCCAAAGTAAGGTTTTCGTGCGCTTTTTAATTTCTTTTTCATTTTTTATAGCGTTTATTAGACGGCTTGGACGGCCTTCGGTATGATTGGGGCGAGATTGCGGAAATTCAAGCAAATTGGATAGGCAAATGTGATGTGTATCGATTTTTGTTGCCGATTAAGGTATTTGCTTTTTTTTGCAATTTATATTTGCAAATTTATAAATTTTTTTGTTGTAAAATGTTGTATTATTTACGGCACTTTATAACATTTCTGACAGCTGAAAAATGTCAATTTCTAGTACTGTTTATTTTGCAGTCAATCTGGTTCTGGAGTCAATACTCTTAGTGTAAAAGCCGTTCGAGAGTCTACTTAGATTTTTTAGTTGGCGTCCAAACTGTTTTAGAGTCTTTTTAACTAACAAATGCTGGCACCAAAGCTGTTCTCAGACTAGTACTTTTTTTGGCGAATGTTACGTTTGGCCCAGCGTTTGATTTTGCACCTACCTTTGTCCACTTTGCTGTTTTTCTAGTTTTCTTACATTATAAAACATTTGAGTTTCACTTTTAGCGCCCTCATAGCATTCTTAGCGCTTTTAAACAATTGTGGATCAAATTTCTCTGACAGTTTTTATTATCATGTTAAGGTGATTCTGCCAATTTAAGTATTACCAAATACAACTGTGTTTTAAACAGCATAATTGAAGTTTTTGTGTTTTTAAACTCTTTTTTCTTTCAGAATTTGTTTTAGAAAAATGGCGAACCAATTAAAGAGCTGTTTGATTTACGTTTGATTGACCCAACCAAGTTGGCTAATGCTCCTTTTGTTATTATTACTGCCGACCATTCCTTGGCGACTTTGTCTTCAAGCAATAAAAATGAAAGCTGTAAGCCTCGTGTTGAAACAAAACATTTAATCAGTCGGAATTCACTTATTACTTTTTAGACGTTCTGGAGGGCACAAAAGTTTTTAATTTTGTGACTGAACGTGAAATGCCAATTGTTGTGCTCGGAGAGGAGGACAGGCAGTCTTTGGCTGACGATAGTAATCAATTTTTTATGAACTCACGCCTTGCCGACACAGCCAATTGTGATTTTGACGTCAATATAATTAAACGGTTTTCATTGCAAAATCACTCATTGCCAACGCATTCAATTGAGCTGGCAGCGATCCAGGCGGATGCAAAGGTTTTAATTGCTTTTTTTCTTTTTTATTTTAAGGTATTTTTTATATTTTTATTTCCTCGGTTGTCTAACATTTGGTAATGTAAACTCTGAGATTTATTTTTTTTTGACAAAACAAAATGTTGTTGCCAAAATGCAAATGAGAGGTAGCAGTCAACTTAGTTAGGCAATCCAACAAATCATAAGCGAACCCCAAAAATTGCTTTAATACCTTATCGGATTCTCGAAATAAGGGTAAGTGAAGTGGGAAATGAGATTGCTTTGACACCGTATATTTATAGAAATCGGAGATTTTTTTATTAATGGCGATGTCATACCAAACCTGCAGCATTATGCTTCTTAAACCTTCAAATCCATTATTTTTAGAAGGGAAATTATGGTGGCTATTTGACTAGTCGAACCCTACGCGATTGGGTTGTATCAAGGCAACGGCGCTGGGGCACACCAATTCCAATGTTGTTGGACGTCGATGACTCCGATGCGCCAATTCCCGTTGATAAAGATCAATTGCCAATTTTGCTTGAGCAACGTGGCGAAAAAATTCCATGCAATAAGTAATTTTTTTGTTTATTTTACTTCTTTTTGTTGTTTTACTGTAGAATTTTTTTTTGGGGGAGGGGAGGGAAATTTGGAAGGGGTATCTCATACAATGTATGCGTTTTTTCCTATTAATTTGATTATATTTTACCAGATTTTCTTCTGGATTCGGCCTACTGGAATCAGACACTTTGGATACGTTTTTTGACTCATCTTGGTATTTCCTCCGATTCCTGGACCCCAAGAATCAGAATGAGTTGGCCGGTCGTTCACTTCTTGACAATAGCATGCCGGTTGACGTTTATGTGGGCGGTGTTGAACACGCCGACGTCCACATGTTCTTTGCGCGATTTATCTCCCATTTTTTGCACGACCTAGGCGTTTTGAGTGTTGAAGAGCCGTTTCGCCGTCTTATTCCCCAGGGCATTGTGCGTGGTCGAACGTTTAAACTCGTCGATTCGGATGTTTTTGTAAACATCAACGACGTTGTTGAAGTGCCTAAAGGTAATATATTTTAAACATTTTGCGCATGCATTTATTGAACTAGTTTTTTAGTTGATAGGATGATGAATGGTGTGAATACGTTTATTTTTGCTTTAAATTTTTTTTTGCAACGTTAAATGTCCGATTTGGAATTTAATCTTTTTAGGCATTTGTTGCAAACATTTGCTATTTGCATGTTCTGAAAAAATTTTAAGCGGTAGGGCGTATGATTGAACATTATGAGTTAATCTTCTCCAAATATTATTTTTTTTATGGTTTTTGAAGTTGTTTTTTTCCTATAGGCTCCGGCAGTTTTCAACAAAAGTCCACAGGGCTTCGAGTCGATTTAAATTTTGAAAAGATGTCAAAGTCAAAGATGAACGGCATCGATCCTTTAGAAGTAATTGAAACGGACGGATGCGACTTGGCGCGTCTTCAACTGCTGGACGCGGCGTCCCCACGCCAGCCCATCAACTGGGGTCAAACACAGACGTCTGGTAATTAATATAATTTAGACAAGATTAGTTTAATTACGGCGCGAAATTCAGATGTTCGCGGTTTGAAACGCTTTATTGATCGCTGTGCGGCAATTGTTAGCACTTATGTGGACGGGCGCCAGCGGTTTTCTCTTGCCGATGAGAACAGTGAGTTTATACCAAAGTTGGATGAGCGTGTTGAACAACAATGTCGCGACTTGCGCAATGATTGTTCTCGGACAGTGAGTCTTCAATTTTGTTTTTTACAACTGTAAAATTGTGTTGTGGCGTTTAGATTTCGGTTGCCCTTGAAGTGATCAACGTCCATAACACGGCTATTGAAAGGCTTCAAATCTTTGCTAATGGCTTAAAGGTTTGTGAGTAAATTTTTAATGTTTTTTGCTTTACAGGCCTTAGGCTTATTACTTTAACGCATTCAAAGCTATAATCTGCAACCTTATTTTTAAAGAAAGTTAAATTATAATTGAAATGTTAAATCTGCCAAACAATCTTTTTACTGTTGACTTATTCGGTCAGGCAAAGCATTAGACTGGCGTTATTTAACAAAACAATTTAAGTTTCAAAGCACTTTTTTATATTTGTTTTACAAATTGTGTACCAACTGTACACAATTTGTAATGCCAAATAAATTTACATTTTTAACACAAAGCGATAGTTGCACAACACAGAATATTCGAGAAATAGTTTCTATTGTTAGAGATTGTATTATTAGGAATATTATTAAAATTGGTTTTTAATAGGTATTTCTGAAAATGTTAAATTTATCAAATTGAATTTCAGAAGATTGATGAAAGAACAGCCGGCCGAAGCGTCGAATTCGAAAGGGCCGTGCACGCGCTTGTCATCATGCTTCAAGTACTTTTGTTTTGCAATGCTTTTTTAAATTTTTCTATTATTGAAGCAGTCTTTTATGTCTGCCATACTTTCAGGTATTTGCACCGCATATTGCCAGTGAATTGTGGACGGCGCTTCATACAGTTGAGAAAATTGTGCCGGACGTTTGTTTGCCTAACGCACCGGTTGGCGCTCAAAATTGGCCGATTGTCGACGAGGACGCTTTGATCGACTTTGTTGTTTGGGTAATACTGTTTATTACGTTAGGTTTACAGTTGTAGTATATTCTCATGCATGCAGTTTACTACACGAACTCCATAAATTTTGATCTAAACAGTATCCATCAAGGTTTATTTTTATGCTTCAACATTCCACGACTTTACGTTTTTTTCGTAATGTAATACCCAAAATATTTCTTTTATTGAATTCCAGTGCATCATGCACCAATAACATGCAACATCTTATTTTACTGAAGTATTATAATGTTATGTGCTAGTTTACTGATGAATTTTGTCTGTGCTGGAATTTAATAATTAAGAATAAACATGATCGATTTTAGCTGAATGGAAAGACGGTCAAATGCGAAGTTCGTCGACCAATCATTGAACTCCTTTCGTTAGATGAGTTGGCTCACTTGGCCAAAACCAAATATCATGTGCATTTTTTTCAGCTTCTCGACGAGAAACAATTGGAAGTAGCTGAGTTTCAGTTGGAAAAGCGTTTGGGTAGATGCTATTTTTTATTCTGTTTAATCATCTTGTATTTATTTTTTGTTATTTAGGGATGCACACCAAATTGTACGTAAAATTGAAGGAAGAGGTCAATGATTCAGTTGTCATTGATATTCTGCAGGGAATTCGCAAGAAAAAATTGGCGGATTTGAAAAAGCAAAAATGGAAACTTCTAGTATAACTGTAGGATCGACATACTGAAGCTTCGTTATACAGTAAATGTGCTAAACTGTAAATTCATTCTACGGTAGATTTGTGATATTGCTGTATATGCATCATTTTGCAGATCTGCCATGCTACAGAATGTTTTTTTTTATAGTATAGGCCCATGATAAATTTGTCTTATTGTAGTCTTTTAATATTGTAGGTTTTTTTTTGTTATCATGCTTGATATTTTGAGCACTTATTGACAGCTAGAGCAATGTGAATGATGTTTTATAAAGTTCGCCTAGATGTCTTTTATGCTACGATTATTTTTTTGGACTTTTTTGTTCCTAAAATTTTCAGGTTGGCTCAAATTTTTAATTTAAAAAATTTTTCGCGCCCAATGTGTCCATTTATAAACGCAATTATTTGTAACTATCTAATTATTTACTGAACTGGCTTTACATTTTTAGTGATTTAGTGGAATATTGGCCGAATTGTGCATAGCTTGAATCTGAGGTAATTAAAGAAAAAGTGTTCACTTTGCTTTAACTTTTAACAAAAGTGCCTAATCCAAGTTTTTTTGTTATATAAATTATATAGCAATGTAATTTGTTATATAATTTGTTATTTGTTATACAATTTGTTATTTGTTATATAATTTGTTATATAAATTTTTATAACAATGTAATAAAACTTTCATTTAATAAAGCCTAAGTGTCTAAAACTAATTGCTTAAGAATTTGAAGAGTTTAGGTTTTTTTTAATTTAGTTTTTTTTTAATTTACAAACTTAAGATATATTTACACATATAAATATATATATATATATATTTATATAATTTTTCTTATTTACTTGCTTTTGAAGTTGCGTATTATACACAATTTTCATACATAAAATTAAAGAGATGTGCAAATTTAAGAATTTGTTACATAAAGGTTATTAATTTAATAATAAATTTAATAAGCCTGTATATCGAAAAATTCTTTTGAACTCGTCGAGCCCCACCTGTGTTTATTAACTTTTATTTTTGTAACCCTTATGTTTTACTCGAAAAAGAGTTATTACATTGTTTATGTGTATAAAAAAAGGATTTATTCTATAGAAAGCTATAATTTTTTTTCAAACAGCACATAAAATTAACATAGAAAAAAAATATAAAAATTATACCCATTTTGTACAAAATAGAAAATTGTTTTGATGTTAATTAGTTATAGAAATCGGTTTTTTGCTTCAACAGCTTTTTAACAACCTGTGAGAATTACGGGTGGTCCTAATTTCGCCTAATCTATTATATCAGTTAACAGTCTTATATAAAAATATATAGCAGAATTATGCTGGTTGCTCCACTAAGCTAAAGACCCAGTATACTACTGGAAGCTTCAGTAGTAAGTTATGATAATAAAGATGCTTTTGACGTACGCTCCGGACACCAGTGGTCTATAGAAGCCGGACAGCCCAAGTCAACTTAAACTTATTTAAAACGCAATCACTTAAGCATTTACGTTATTATTAGAAAAAGAAGAAAGTCTATAATGACGTGTAATTCATTAGCTCGACTTAGAGCATATCTGAACCGCGGCCTAGGTGTACGCTAAGCCATGAGCAGACAATTCAGGATAACTGCTTGGTAAAAAATAACAAGAGAAATGACTCAAATAATAATAATAATGTAAGATATCTTACATAAAATAAATAAAAGTCGAAAAAATCATTTCTTCTATGAGAGAATGGCAAAGTGAGGTGAGAACTGACAACAAAATAGAAAACCGAATGCTGAAAAGAAAATTCGAACATTATGCAAAGCATTTTCGGAAAAAGTTTTTGAGCATATTATACATGTGCCAGCGTCCCGACGCCAGGTTGTGCGAGTCGTCGGTGTACACCTTAATTTTTTTTATTACCTAATACAGTCAAACCTCTCTATAAGATACTTTTTAAAAATTTACTCCGGCTATAAGATACACCCTCTTAGGTGTATCTTATAGAGAAGTTTGACTTTTTTATTGGAGTATTATGCGAATGGCGTTATGTTTATTTTTTTCGACCCTTTTGATTCGTTTATTTTGCCTTCCCATTTTTTATAGTTTTTTTTGCAGTCTTAAGTCTTGCAACAAATGTTTTCAGTTGAAAATTTGCTAATTTTTTGTTAAATAATTTTCCACCTATAACGCAACTTATTGTTCTTTTGCAGGAAAATAATTTTGGAACACGTTATACGGTATCTATACCAAAAAATTATTTTTCTGGTAAATATATATTATGTGTATGTCGCCAAATTGAGCTACTTGAAAGAGCTAACAAACTTTTTGGCTCATTTTTTTGATTTTCGATTAAAAATTTTCTTTTTGCTGGTTATTGGTATTATTAGACCTTACACCCTGTTCTTTTCTTGCGCTCTGGGCTTAATCTTTTTCTGGCTGATTAGATAAGCAATGTAATTTTTGTGGTTTTTTTAATTTTTACTATGCTTTTTTTTCTTCCCTGTAGTTAATCCGTATTCTAATCATAATCAGCAATAAACTTGTACTAAAAACGGCCAAGCTCAATACTAGAAAAGTTGCCACAAAAATTCTGCTTACCATCAACTCAAATTGTACGTTGTCGTCGGTCAACGAGCGCACAAACTCGGCAGTGTTTTGAAAGTGAACGTTATCTAAAAATTCAGAACACGTAGTACAATACACATTTCTGTTTCAAGAATAGCAATTACCATCGCCAGTGCCGTGCACAAGCATGTATGACGCTCGGTGAAAAGCGCTCACGTTGCGTGTCAAATCAGTGCGCGCATATGCTTCAGAATCGGCTGCGCCCATGTAGCGTTCAGTGTATGTCGCGTCTGAAAAAAATTAGATCAAGACATAGTTCTATCGGAAAGTCATTAAAAATGAGAAGGTACCATAATACTTAAAGTTGGTGACAGGCGCCACACTTGCCGCGCATTTGTAAGTCGCATTACTGTCGCGTTCAATAGTTTTTGCCGAGACAAATCCACCGTAGGACTAAAATAAAATACAAAGTTAGTAAAGCGGATTTATGTTGCAAAGAGGCTTAAGTGAATGCTAAAATAGTTTTTGACTGAATCCCCTTACCCAGCCCCAAATACCGACGCGATCTGGATCCATAAACGGGTACCGCTTCAAAAGTGCTCTAAAAACAAAATTATCAAAACTAAACATAAAAAATAATACGGTAGTTGAATGCAGTAGCTTACTAAATACAGTACTTTATGTTTCATACCATACTTGATTCTTTTGAAAAAATTATTAGATCTGTCTAAATATTATACCTGACAGCCGTAATCTGATCATCGACTTCTACTGTTCCAAAACTGCCGTACAACGGTTGTTTTTGATGCCAACCGCGATAGCCCGTCCCGCGTCCATCAATTAACACAACAATGTATTCTTCGCCGGAGGCAAAAAACACGTCTGCCATATTTGACAGCCATTCTTCTGTAGCTTTTTGTGTTCCGGCCCCGCATACCTAGAAAATAATAGAAAATAAAATCATGTTTGAAATTTAAAGCCATAATTCTAATGCGGTTGTAACTTTGTTAATTATAACTTCATGAAAATTTGGAAAAATATTATTCATCCTTTAGCGGGTTTGTAAATGATTATAAAGGGCTATTGAATCAAGGAGCTACATGATAGATTTACTAAAAGAAAAAAGAAGTGATTATGCCAAAGAAGAATTTGAGCTTTATACAATGAAAAAAGTCATATGCTTATGGCTATGACTCAAAAATATTATTTTACTAAAAAAAAATTAAAAATATATATATATATATAAACTTTTTTATAAGTTTGTCCTGCAGAAAAAAAGTTTCAGCGCGCCACAAAGGTTAGCGAATGGGCAATTGTATTGTATTAGGGAATCCTAATGTTTTATTTATTATATATCTTAATTAAACCTATTGTGCCAGCTTATATTTGCATTTCTAAGATTACTTTTCCTTATCAATTTATCTCTTTAAACGACTTTACACCTCCCAGTTAAAATTTTCCTTTTTTTTAGTTAAACTTTTCTTTAAAGACGATTTCTGCAATTTTGTCAAAAAAATTTTCAATTTTGTGGTGTTGTTTTCTCGTATGTGGAGACTGGAGGAATTCGGAATTATCGAGGAAACGGAGGCAACAATTGACGAACAAATTGACCAACAATTCGAAAAAGATATTGAATGTAAAGACGGCATGTACCATGTGAACTGGTTGTTCAACGATAAACAACAACAACTTCCAATCAATTACGATTTGGCATACTACAGACTCCAGTCTTTAATGAAAACCATTAATCGAAACGCGACACTTAAAGAACATGTCAAAGCGACCTTCGCGGAAAAAATCTTAAAAAGGATTGTTGAACAAGTCACACAACACGACAAAACGTGATAAGTTATATGCCGTTCCAACTGGTTCACAGACCAGATAAAACTACAACCAAATTACGAATAGTCTACGACGCCAGCGCTCACGCAAAACGTGCATATTCGGTCAAGGATGTAATGCACGTGGGACCCCTATTATTACCATAACTCATAGGATTATCACTCAGATTCCGAATAGAAAAATACGTCGTCATTAGCGATATTCGCGCAGCATTCTCATTTCTTAATCAACAAAATAACAGAATGGCCAGCGGTAATAATCATTTCCACAAAGACGGAGAATGCAGAAGCAACTCTAACAACGCACACACACACAGCCACGGCTACGCTGGCTCAAGCATTGAATCTGCCCAACTGCAAGTGGAGAAAATTACCAGGCATAATTCGTTGTCTTCTAAAAATCGGGATTTAGAACATCACCACAGCATCAACAAACACTCTAACGCCCTCAACACTACTGCCGCAGTTCGACAAGAAATATGGGTCACCTATCGCACGGTCAAATCGGCCATCAAAACTTGTTTCCAGTGTCGCATGCACAACGCGAACCCGTACCCCATAAACCATTTTGCACTTTTACCGACACAACGCATTCAACAGAGCAACGCCTTCGAAAACATTGGCATGGATATCGCAGGACCCATTCACACAACGGAAGGACCCTACTACTACTTATTGATCACGTGTTTAACATCCAGAGCAATCCACATCGAATTAATTAAAGACCAAAAAGCACAAACAGTTATCGAAGCACTCAATTTCTTCATGGCACGCTGCGGTACGCCTACATTCCTATTAACGGACAACGCCACGTACTTCCATCTAGTACGCAAGATTTTTAAAACAACACATCCGGAAACAGAATGGCACAAGATAACGCCACATACCCCACACGAGGGAGGCGTTTACGAACGACTAAACAAGTTGATAAAAGAGAGTCTCTACCGCACGCTCAGGCGACATAAAATAAAACCCAACAAACTGCGTAACTTATTCGCAGACATAGAGGCCACATTAAACCGAAGGCTATTACTTCCTTTGTACGACACACCAGATAACCACGAAATTATAAGACCAATTGATTTAATTCAACCAAAAACAAATACATGGAACGTTGGAAACACCCTTTCGCCAGAAGACCTAAAGGATCCTGATTTCGTAATACTGCAAACAACGAAAGACGAAATCCGACAGATTTACGCTCAACAGCTGAAACATCAACAAAAATTCTGGGATTTATGGTCAACCCAATATCTCACACTGTTACGAAAACAATACAGCGCCAAAAAATCAAACGCAAAAAAAACCAACACTCCACAAATAGGCAAACAAAAAGTGGAAGAGGAACGTCAACTGCGGTTGGAATAAAAAAAAAAGAAAAAAAAGTTCTTTTGGAGAAAGTGTTTTTAAAGGTTTTTATTAATTTTTAATAATGTAATGATTATAGCATGTATAGGGGGTGGATTTAAGTAAATTAAATAAAAATTTGTGTAAATAAAATTGAAAATTCTGTTTAATAATTATTTTTTTTATGAAACAGCCAATGTTCACAAAAGATTTCAGACCTCTATAAAGAATTTTGAAAGACTCGTTTTTTTTTAAAATAAATTTTATGTGTTTAGGAAATGCTGCTACGCAAATTTTTGATGTTACAACGCATCATGACAGACCAAAATTTTAGAAGACAATTCCCAACAATTGCACAATGCGCGTCGAGCAAACAAAAACTAGCTTTTTTTTTAAATTATTGAATTACAAGTGAATTCTAATTATATTTTTGACCGCGATTAATTTTTTAAGTTTGTTGTTGCAAAAAAAAATAAATCGTTTTTGTTCGAAAGTTAAATTAAAATTTTTTTCTCCAATAGTAAAAGTATGTCTTACTGTACTTTTCTGATTTTGCAAATTTTGTAGATTTTTTTGTAGCATTGGGCTTAGCATGTAAAGAAACCCTTTGGTGGAAAAAATCATGCCATTTGCATTTAATATAAAAAAAGTTATAAAAATGTTTCACTTTTCCTGAAGAATTTCTGAGCGCCGTGACAAGGAGGGAAGATTTCTTTACCTCGTAATTTAGATAAAACTACTAAATGCCTATAAAAAATTTTGCTTAGGAGTAGTAAATAGTTGACTTAGGAGACATTATGCACCCCTTAAAATATTGAAATGTCACAGAGCTCTAAAAATTAAAGTCAAACATACACATTAACCAGCACAGGATAGCGTTTCGTCACTGAATAGGGCTGTTTCAACGAAATTTCGTACGGTACAAGCATTTTGCAGTAGGCAACTAAAATTTTGAAAATATTAATAAAATATTTTTTCCAACAACCAAAAGTTTACCCTGTCCATTTCCCAGTGAAACATTGTCGAATTTGACTTTTGGCAAAAAGTGTGTCGTCAAGGCCTTTTCCAAAGCCCGGTTCCTTCCGTATTCCGCGACTGAAAAAAATACAGTTTTATGTAGCAGATTTGAAAATAATTTATGTCGTAAACTCTTTAATATAGAGTTTGCAATATTATAAATATTCGAAAGTTAGACCTTTTCGGTTTTTAGCATAACACGATGGTATGTTGCTAATACTTGGTTTCATCCCTATTCTCTATTCTTGTTAAACCCTAATTATGTTATAACACATAAGCAAAGTTACCAAAAGGCTTTCTTAAAACACATTGCTAATACTTTTAAATCTTGAAAAACGCACTCGAGACAAATTGTGTTGAATTGTCAATGCGGGCAAATACAACGTGCGGTGTACCTGGTCCTTTACAATTCAAATATAAATGATGTGACGCCGGTGCGCCGTTGCTATTTCGAAACTTTGGCGCAAATATTGTGTCGTGGTAGGTGCAATTCTTCGACATATTACATGTAATGCATTGCGCTTCTTGTAAACTACCCGTTTCCTGTAAAGCAAAAAATTTTTATTTTTGAGAAATTTAACTTATTTAGAAATGGATTTCCGGAATTTAAAAGATAATTGAAAACTACCGCAATAACTGAAGTCACATAAAGATGCCGCTGAGCGGGATTTGGCGCCGCAGCTGTGAAGTATCTAAAAATATTGCCTCAAATTAATTAGGCAACTGAATTGGTAACAATGGACTTTTATACCTCATCTTTTCGGGTCTAGTATTACCGTCTTATACTATGTAGCAATACTCACTTTCTGTTGAGTCTAACAATCAATATTGTTAAAGAGCTTATAATTTTAGTCGGTAAATGAAAACAATTGTAAAATAACTAGAGAGTAATAAAATTACATCAAGTTGTGTTCGGAGTCAAAACTATCAATGCGAACAACATCGTAATCGCCCATTGCCAAAAACGTCTCACGACCGTCGCTCAAATCACTCTAAAACAAAAACAAAAAAAAATTAATTGGAATATTTAAAAAAAATTTGTTTTTTTTGTTTAGACTAAATGTTTGAAATGTATTATAATAAGCACAAATATTATATTAGGCCTTCAAGCAAAACTTTCGATAATTTACTCATAAATCAGTCAGTTTTGTAGCTAATGTTATAAAATTTATTTTATTGTTGAAATTTCGGTTTTTTAAAATACTCCTTTATTTTTTTTAAGTACCCCTTAATGTAAAACAGATGTTTATTTGAAATAAAGACTGCTTACCTTCACATTGACGCGCGCAATTTGCGTAAAAACATTTTCGTTTGGGCGCCGATGTGGCAAAAGTGTAAAATATGCGTCTTTTGAATAAAAGCGGACTTTTGCGTCGTCGGGCTCGGCCCACAGTCGGAAATTGTCGAAAGAATATTTTTGAATAAAATTCTGAAAATTTTTTTCTTAAACTCATTTTTGTGCAAACTGAAAGTTTACCGGGACACATTCGCCCGAGGCAAATGTGCACAATGAAGTAACGGTTGTGTTTTGATAGCGGTTTGCCCACACAGCCACTAAGACGTCTTTACCATACAATTCAATCCAGGAAGCCGAAAACAAGTACGTCACCAGACTAAAACATACGATAAGTAAAAAAAAACAGTACACAAAAGAATTAGACTTAAGCTTTGGTCAAAAATACACTTGGCCACATTGCCGATTGTCCGCCGCAGAGACATTTGACCTTATTTAACATTTTTGTTTAAAAGTGAATTACAGTATTAATTTGTTATTCATTTTTTCTTCAACAGTTAAAATTTCTAATATTCTTAGGCATTTTGTTTAAAAACATTTTACAAATTTTGATTTTTGGTACTTTTATAAGCGCAAATAAAACAAAAAACGGACAATTGGCGGCAAAGATTTGTGGTGTTTTGAAGTCAAATTGCAGTCAAGTTTTTGTGATCAGAGTGTCATAATGCATTGAGCTTAAATTCATTCATATTCACCGTATTTAACACATCATTTCACTGAAAACAAAATAGTACCCACCTTGAATCGATTTTGGCTAAGCTCAGCGTTTTTTTTTCACCATTGGCCTTGTGCCAAACGCTCAACGAGACGAGTGGAAGATTGGCAGCTCCTGTCTTGGGATACGCCTGCTCAACGCCGTAAGCGTACTGTCGTTGGGCATAAACAGGAATACTCACATGGCTTACTGCACGATTGTCAATAGTTAAAAAGGCTAAATCATTGCCACTTTTTGACCACCAGAGCGCCTAAAAAAATTATATAAAAAAATTTTATATAAATCAATCGTGGCCGCAAAAAAACATTTGAAAGTTTTAAAAAGAGGCACTAAAACATTGAGCTGGTCCTAACACGAATGCTAAATTAAAAATCAAACTTGTTGAGTCTGTAAAATTTCTTCTTCATATATCCAATCGGCGGCGCCGTTAATTAAGTCAAGGCCGCCGTTGTTTGTGATTTGAAGGCTTTGCTTGGCAGAAGGATTCAATTGGTAATAGACATTGTTGTTGTGGACGTAAGCCTAAAAATATTTAAATCAGATTAAGAATTATTCTCTCTGTATGTGTTTAAACGGCAACAGTATCGCATAAACTAGGCAAATTTTTGAAAAGTGATTCATTTTCTAGCGAAAAGCCGGCTATTTATTATACAATTAAAAAAACTTTAAACTGTAATTTTTAAACTCAAACAAAAGCGCCAATTACAAGCTAAAAAAAATTTGACGTACAAAATCGCCTCCTGCCGCATTCCACACCAAGACTTTTACGTTTTCATCCCCACTTTTCAACGGTCCAACATTTTCAAATGTCGAAGATTGACGGTCAAAAATTCGGTAGACATTTTTAGGCGACTTTTTTGTTGCTGAATACGCGACGAGAATGTGTTTTTCGTCCGGTGAGACAGACACGGAGCTAGCCTTGCCTGCAATTCAAAGGAGAAAAGGTTGCAGGTCTTTATTTTGTTTAAATTAATTAATAAGTTCAACTCCAGCTGATTATGAGGAAATGCCTTATTATAAGAGCACTCAGAACGGTTATCATTGTTTAATCGTTTTGTTAAACTTTATTAAAAAATTTTTTTTGCTTATTAACACTAATATAATGAGCTTTTAGATTTTGGGAGGAACTGAATTGCCACAAAGTCAATTGCAAAAGCAAAGTGCAAATAAAAAGCAGTGTAACACAATATTTTTTGGTTCATTACCCAAAACCTAGAAAAAATTAAAAAACCGGATGCCTTCCGCGCAAACTTTCTCACAATATAACTATTAATTCCGTTAAAAAACGTATTATTACTCATCAAACTCATATGTTAAACTAGATTGGTTAATCAAAATCTAAAAAAAAAGTATACCATAACGATACAACGCTTCAGAATCCAAAATTCTGGTGGAATTTGACACAGGAATTTGTGTCAAATCAATCAATTCAAAAGCGTCTGTGTGCTTGACGACGAGACGCGAAGAGTCCAACCATTCCATTGATTCAATTGGACTCAAAAACCCGAGTCCTATGACATCGTTGAGCGACACCCGCAAATGCGGCGCATTGGCGTCAACATTTACTAAATAATTTTTCGTTAAACAAAAAAAAATGAAATATTTTAAAAATAATTTTTTGAGTTTTGCTATTAACTGCTCATTAAATTTGTGATGTCTCCACAACCGAGTGTACGCATGTACTCACAATCTCACTACGGTGTAGCAAGGTTCAAAGCTATATATACAAATAAACTCAAAAGGCCATAATTTTCAAAGAAAAAAGCAAGAATCAGTTTAACACTTAGGCCTGATGATAAAAAAAAAAGAACAGCAAACAGCAAACAGCATACATCCTTTCTAATTAATTAAATATTGACTTTTAATTTCTTATACAATAGAACAGTAATTTTTGGCAGCGGATTTTATGCTGAAGATATTTTATGGAGAGGGTAATTATCGGATATACCACTTGCAGATTTTTTATTTGCTTAATTTTATTAATGTTTGTTTTTTAACACTGTATTTAAAAAACAATTAAATTTTAGAAAGTTTAATCATACGGTTACGTTAAACTGTTTTGCGTCCAAAAATTCTATTTTTATTTTTAAAAATTCTGTGTGTTCAGCAAAATCAAAATTGCGCCACAAATGTTGGGCGCAAAATGCAAAAAAAAGACCGCTGTAAGCGTGAAAAAAAAATTAACTCTTAGTGCCTAAGATCCTTTTAAAGTAGGTGAACCAGAAAAAAATACCCATTTTTGTTTAATACGCCATTAAATTAGTTTGAGGATGTCGAGCAAGATGCAGTAAAGTTTATTTGAAGAAAAAGATAATTGCCTTTCAATCAATTGCAACAGAGTTAATTTAAGTAAAGAATCGACAATTCTATAATAAATAAAAAACAAAAAAATAATTTATTACCCATCATTTTTAAACCGCTTTTTTTTTCATGTACGAAGGGATTAAATAAAAGGTACGCTTTTGCATAATTAACAAACAATAATTCGTATTTTGGGTGGGAAATCAAAATTATGCTTATAAATATTGCAAACAGTAATCTGTAATTAGCAAGTTTGAAGACTTATGCTATTGCTAACGGTGTAGCAAAAGCCTAAGCATAAGCTTTAAGACTGCAAAGAAGCCATATTTTAGCATCAGCAGCAAAGATCTTTGTACTGTTGTCTGCTCATCAAAAAAAAAAATTTTTTGACAAACATAAAAATCAGTCCGGCGAGATTTCGTTGAATGAAAAAGCCGTTGTGCCCAAAAATTCTAATCCTATCGTATAAGTTTAAAATAAAAACCAATATGCTCTAATTTACATTAAAATTGGAAACCAACATGGCGTTAATATAAGAACTGCAATAGCAATAATCGAGCACATGACAAAAATTACAATCAAGGCAATCGCTACTCCGCGCCAGTTCCGTTCCTGTGGAATGCTGGCGGCTGCAAGCTCCTGAAATGTTAAATTTAAAAATAAATGGATACATTTACATTTACATTTTTGCCGTTAAATTCAAAATTGAAATTAGACAGAATTTGGTTGAAAAGAGGTCAAAAACTGTAAAATAAGCATCGAAAATGTTGACTCGAGGTTAGTCACTAAGGAAAGTACAAGTCGACTCCAAGTTAAACAAGGCTCACATAGTTTAAAATTTCTATTAAGTTCAAAAAGCTTTATGATAAAAACAATTCTTCTATGCCAAAATTGCGACAAGTATTAAATGTTGTTAAGTGCAAATACTTTGAACAGTTTTTAAATAATGTGGGTCCATGTTTTAAGATATTAAAAACCAAATTAAAAAATATGCATTTTATTGATTTATTTGCATTACAATTTGAAAACGGAGCCGTTGTTACCAATATAATTTTTTTCGCTAATATGACTGGATTCAAATTGTTAGCAATTGACAATAGAAGTGAGTCTATAAAACTTGGAAAAATTTAAAACAAAACAAAAAAATTGTGCAGTTTTATAAATAATCAACAAAATAAGAGAATTAAAATGAGTAGAAAAAAATGCTAAAAATAGGTAAAAATATTAAAAACATGAAAAAAAATTGTAAATTAGGTAATAAAATATGTTTTTTACACGACAAACAACGTGAGATAGCTTGAGACGGCAAAAAAAAAGGGGTTTCAAAGAGAAAAGGTGTGAAAAATTACATTTTCAATTCACATCAGAAAAAAAAACCGATTGCTCACCCAATTTCAAAAAAATGATCAATTTCAAAGAATTAAAGGACAAAAAATGAGTGAAACAGATTCGAAGATGAAATTGATTTCATTATCAATTTTATTTTTTTATTTTTCTCGAAAATTTCGGCTGATTTACACCGAAAAAGAGGAAGTCTGCGGTCACTAAAATGAAATTATTTTACCGCGCTAATTGTCTTATTTACTCGTCCGTCCTGTTTTTGTAGGTAAACATTAAATTTTTTTATTTAGAATTGTCGGCTATGACTATTTTTGTATCTATTACTTAAGACAATTATGCAATAATCGTGTTTTACATGGTTAAAAAAAAAATACGCAAAAAACTTTGGAAAAAAATATAAGAGATAAAACAATTAATCAGAAAAATGTTTCTAATATTTTAATATATAGTATATTAGAAAAATATTAGAAATATTTTTAAGCCCAAAAAAGGAATAAAAATTGTTTTGAAAAGCTGAAATTAAAAAATGGATCAATTCGAATGTCAACTTTTTCGGTCCCAAAATATTTAAAAAAAGTTTAATTTCCAAGAATTACTATTGTTTTTTTTGGAATTGTAAATTTTGGAATTCCGAGTAAACAATTTTTTGCGAGGGGAAAAGAAAAAAGAAAAAATAGAAGATCGAAAAATGATTAATTCCTGCTTTCTTCCACTTTAAGCTCTCGCTTTTTTTTTCTTTTATTTTCAAGGACGCTCTCGTGGGATCTCCTCTCAAGTTTAAGTAAATTGTATGAAAATTTTGTTTAATTTCTTCTTGTTTGTCTTGGAAAAAAGAGTTGGGAGAGGGAAAAAGTAAATTTTTTATAAGTATTGACTTCGAAATATTTGAAATATTTTATGAAAGTGTATTGGAAATCTCAAAAAGCTATACGCAAAATGGTAAATGTGTGAGAGAGAAAGGTCAATGAACTCAAGATAAGATAAATATTAGAAATTAAAACCAACAAAAATGAATTAAAAGCTAGAGCACCAAATAATATGGTTTGAGGCAATTGAGTGTCGTTTGGGATCAGCTAATATTGAATTACTCGGCCATTAACGAGCACTTCATGACGAATTACTGTTATGATTTATGTTAGGTAGGACAGCTAGGACAAATTAAAATTTAGGTTTCCCTTCAACAAAAAGCTTTAACGCGCCAAGTTTGTATAATATAAAATCTTGGCTAAATGCCAGATATTAGGACAATAGAACACTTGGCTGTTATAAATTAAGATGTTTAGAAGCTTTGCTAGATAAATGTCAGGATGCTAAAATCCTTGATTGTCAGATATTGGGACGTCACTAGGACGTCAAATTGTGTAAGACAACAAAATCTTAAACACGCCAATCAAAAATCTCAATCTTTGTCACATTAAATTTGAATTTATTATTGTCATTTTTCCATTTTTTTCCATTATCATAGCTTTAAATCAAAAAACAAAAAAAATATTGGCAATTCTTTTGTCCGATTCAATTTTAAAAATGGTATGCTCCAACAAAAACATTTTTTTTTATTGCAAAAAAAAACAGCATTTTTGTTGACTAAACTGAAATTAGCAACAAAATAGAAGTCACGCATTTCCATTTTCATTTATTTGCTATCGGCTTAGCATCACGCTCAACTAACAATGCGTCCAACGATAATTGTGTAACTTTGAGCAAATCACTAGTTTTGAAGAAGATATGAATAGCATCATCAAAGCAAAATATAAGATCATAAGTCTCATTTTGAAATTTCCAAAAAGACAAAAATACGAAAAAAAAATAAAAATTGTAAAAATTAAAAATAAGTTAAACATTTTCTATTCAGTACACAACAAGATTACCAAAAGATTAATTCAAAATCCTGTAGAATAAAAAGTAAACAAAAATAAATATTTTAATGAAAAAATGAAATCTTAAACTGACCTCTTCGGCGCCGTCCAGCAAGTCGACGTCCTTGAGCGCCGACATTTCGCTGCTTAAAGACTCCGTAGTGATTAATCGTAATTAATTTTCACCTTTTCACATACACAATGCATTCCTTTTTGGATTGACAATTGGTTATAGGCAATATTAATATAAATATCCAGGCATCCTAAACACAATTTAAGAAATTAGAAAATACAAAAAAGGCAGGAAAAATTATATACTAATCAAACGTTAAATGCAGTTTTCTGTGGCTGAATAATTGAAAAACAAAAAATATAATAAGCTAAAATGATTCTGGGGAAATTTTTTGTTCTAACTCTACCGGAAAGACCATCATTAACAAAAGCGTTGTTCAACAAATCATACTTTATCGATACGTTTTCTACTTGAAGTTAAGCCTCTCAATGCGACCCCACCGCTGCGGAAGTATACCATAAAGGGTGTAATGAAACGTCTACAATTTTTGCAACAAGCCAAGTTAAATAAGAAACATGATTAGTGGCACACACATTGTACAAAATTAATAAGCCTAAAATCTAAAAAAAATAGCTTCAGAACCGTCCTAGAACAAACTTTCCTACCCCCACAAAATCAAATAAAATAAATATAATATAAGGCGCCCAAACAATAATTGTTAAATATTAATAACAAAATAATATTACATTGCCTTTAAAACATGATAAACTGTCTAGTTATTCCATAATTAAAAATTGAATCGTAATAGGTAATCGTAAAAAAATGAACGTATTAGGTTAATGCAAAAGTAATGGCATTTATTTTTAAACTTAAAAATGCGTATGTAATTGCAACGAAATGTTTGGCTCAACGTTCAAAAAGAAAATGCTTAGCAATTGCAACTTGCAATATCGATCATTACACTACTTACAATTATATGAAACTTACGCTCAATAAAATGAAGTATTACGCTATATTGAAACATTACTCTACATTTGACTCTGTAGTGGGAGTCAAGATCAAATAAAGAACATTTTTCAATGCAGTAAAAACGTAAAACAAAGGTGAATTGTTTGCACAATCTAATTTAAACATCGGCAATTTTAATCTTAAAGGCTATATAAGGTTTTAGCTTTTTAATCAAAATTCACTCTGAATCAAAGGTTTTAGCTTTTTAATCAAAATTCACTCTGAATCAAAGGTTTTAGCTTTTTAGTCAAAATTCACTCTGAACTTTCTGGGAATGAAGGAAAAATTGTAATTTGTTGGTCGGCGATCCAACGGAATAATTAATTAAATTATAAGCCGGACAGAATCAAGACAAAATCAAAAGCCATTCAAGCAACAATTGCAGTTGTCTTCTTATACACTTAAAATCAAAAAAGAAAAATTAAAAAAAAACAATTCAACAAATAAAAGGTTGAACGGCTAACTCGAACGAGCAAGCCAAAACAAAAAATGTAAAAAAAAAGTAGGACTAACAAAGATTGATTTCCCAAACAATATATAAAAAAATTTAAAAAAAAACAAAAAAGCCCAATTATTATGATAATCGTTATAGGACAAAATATTTATGTAAAATAGAAAAAATGAATGTTTGAGTTTGATATAATAAATGTAAAAAATGTGCCAAAAATGTCTCATTTTTCTGCGCTCTCCGCATTGACCGATATTTAATCAGAGGCTATTTTTGAATATTGAGTGCCATCTGAGTAACAGTACGCAGCATGAGCCAATAGAGAGCAAATTGAAAAAACAATATTGATTATTTGGTTGTTATTTTTGTTGAAAAAAAAATAAAAATTACTTATTTATTAACGTTAGATGCATTTTTGAAGCACAAAGCGCAGAAAAACAAAAGTATAACAATGAGGGATTACTTGGTATAAAATTTTAACGTATTAATAAACTAGCTTTAAATAACGCGTCGCATTAAGTATGATTTAATAATTTTTTTCCTTTAAAAGTCATTTTTAATGCCTTCAATGAGCATTAAAACTATATAGATTTTGTAAAGTGAAGCAATGATAGCGCCAGCGGAAAACACATTTGGAGAGGAGGAAAGAGGGATAATAAAAAATGTGCGGCCGACTGGCAAAAAGGCTTTAAGCCGGGCAAAGAGCTGCCAGCTAGCCAACAACAAAAAGAATGGAAATAATGCATGAATAACAACAATAACAACAACGAAAAAGTCGAGAAAAATGCAAAGCAAGAAAATGTGCCAAAATTATGTAAACGCATGTGATTAGGCAATTCAACAACAGAGAAAGAACGGCTCTTAAAAAACAAGAAGATGAATTTCTGATTATTAAAGACAGAACTCGAATAAATATATGCAAAAAATATTAAAAGAAAAACGAAAACAAATTGGCCAATATGATGGGAGAGCAAAAGAACAAGAAAGAGTGCTCCAATCACGTAACATTTTAATAACCTCGATAGACATTTAATGAGTGCAATGGAGATAATTTCGAGAAAAAAAAAGTTAAAAGACAAAGACAAAAAAAACCAAGACAATAACAATTGAAAAATAAACAAAAAAAATTGAAAAAATGATAGCACAAAAAATAGGACAACAAAATTTTTAATCAGAACAAAAAAAATGGACGTGAGTTGTGCAAAGAAAAAATGTTAACAAATACGTAAAGTGTCTTTTTTAAAATATCATTAGACAGATAAATAAAATATTTGGTTGGTTTTGGCCAACTTTTTTGTGTCATGTAGCAGAGAGAAAATGGAAATGTGAAAGTAAAATATTATAATTTTTTTTAATTATTTGATAAAAAAAATGTTTTATATGGTTTTCACACATGCTGAAAAAATTCAATCAGTTTTTAGACCCTGTTCATTGAGACCCTATTCAGAGTCTCAAAATGAGCCTAATTTTTTTTTTGAAAAATTTAAAACAAAAACAGACCAGTTAAAAATTCCAAATTACCAATAAGCAAATAAAAATAAGGTTACGTATAAAAAAACCATTTAAAAAAATATTGAAATGTTGGTAAGCAACAAATAATAAATAAAAAAAGGCAATTGACAATGAAAATTCCAAGTTTTGTTAGACTATTTCCAGCGTCGCCTATCAAACAGAGCTTGATCAGATGAGCAGACCTTTCATTGAATGCGAGTTAATTGGAACGCAAAAGTTCAATCAAGCGACATTACATGACGCCCAAAATATCTCTCCGTCGCAATACGTGAGTTTCTTTCTTCATCATAACCGACTTGAATTCGTAATTATCATCTTTATGAATGCTGTTACGAAGAGCATTTATTAAACCGTGAGTTGGAAAAATACCGGGAACATAAGGTTTGAAAAACTTTTCAGCATGCGGCGCCAAGAGACATTGTGCTCAACGTAAAATTTTAGAAAATCAACCGCCGTAATGACGGGCTTGTTTCTGCGTGAGCGTTCAATAGTGGCTTGCAATTGTTTGCATTTTCGTGCGTAATAGTTCACCTTTTCTTTCAAAACGGTAACTGTACTCTCGGCTTTCTCCAGTGATTCGGATGATTTTCTCAGAGATCGAGCCATATCAACACTTCGGACGGTCTGTGTTTTTTGGCTGGCTTTCTTTGGGTGATCTGTTTGAAACGAAGTGTTGAGAAATTCAGAATTTGTTTGCGTTGAAGCGTCACAAAAAACAATGAAACATTTTAAATGTATGCTTAATAACCCCACAAATTTATCAAATTAGATACATATGAAATCAAAATATAAACAAAAAAAGAAAAAAAAATTAGACAAAAAAAATGATTTTTTTTTCACCCTTGTATAGGTCATATTCCTACCCCCATTTCATCGCGAAAAAAAGCCCAAACATGCTGAAACTTTTCAAAACTATTCCTAACAATCCCATAAATAATATTTAGAAGGCAAATGTAGTAAATTAGATCTATAAAACTTTTATATTGCATTAAAAACTAAACAATACCTCAAAAGCCTATAATTAAAAAACAAAAAATTAAGACCATGTATAAATTTTACACAACATTACTGGGATCATATTGATCAAGTTTTAGAAGGCAAATTTTATAAAAAAACCGAGTTGTACAAAATAAAAATTTTTAAAAATGAAACAAAAAAAACCAAAAATTCATTAAGTTTGATCAAAAAAAAACACAAAAAACAAAAAAATAAAAACACAATACATAATATAAAAAAATACAACAAGACGGTTATTTGAAAAAAAACCGCTAAAAATTCATCCACGCAAAGATAATCCACAAGCTTGCAAAGCTTGTTGCAAAAGAGGTATAATTTTAAAAATATTAAAAAATAAATAAAAACACATCGCTAAACCACAATTTGAATGACAAGTTTAAAAAACATTAACCATGTTTTAAGAGCCGTGAGTTATGAATAATAAAATCTTTTTGTGTTAGTTTTTACTTGAGCTAATCTGTGGGCTTGAATTTTACTTTTGTTTTGACGTTGGTTTAAGCTTGGATTTAAACACAAAACAAGAATAAAACGATTCAAGCTTAAAATTAGATTTTTATAATGGACGTAACAGCAGTTGACATAAGAATTTCAAAGAGCATTTAAAATAAGCTAATAAGACAAATCACATTTTATAGCAAAAATCAAAAATTGGTAAACGTACATTGTTTGTTTGTTTACAAAATTTTAACTGAACTAAAACAAAATATGCGGAAAGCATAATTATCAATGAACATTGTAAAGTGTTCGATAATTAAAAATTAGTAAATAAAATTTGTGATAAAAAACAACGTATTTATCATTGCAATTAATGTCCAATCGTTTAGAGAATGTAAATAAAATTTTAATGAGTACTTTAAAGTTTTTTTTATATAATAACGTTTCTGTCGCAAACCGGTTGGTAATACACTGACGATAAGTCTTTCAGTTCACAATTTGCTCAACAAACAGTCTTTTGACAAAAATTTTTTAGCATTAGATTCATCTGGCAAATAGTCGGAGCAACGAAAAAAAGTGTTTTCAGGCAGCCTTAGCACGGGGTCCTCCAATAAGCAATCCAATTATTAATTGACTTATTTCGTAGCTAACCATGCACTAGGATTTTAAAAGAAACTTTAGAATTTTATTTGTCTTAAAATTCCCAACTCTTACTTTATTAGGTTTTTCATAACATTGGATGAATTCTTTATATTAGATGCGCAAGTATGGCTCCGCGTTTTTTTTTGAATTCATTTTTTATTTGAAAAAAGTAAATTTTACGTTACATATTGTTTTCCCACGTTTTCTACGTGTTAAAATCTATCTTTTTGTATCTAATATTTCATAAATAAGCTACTACACAATTTTTATTTTAGGCTCTCAAAATGTCTACTTTTGTGCCCGAAAAGTCTTATTTGCAGTAAATTTTGCTTTTCCTCTTCAATTTCAAATTCAAATAAAAAAATTTTAACCGTAAAAAAACGCGGAGTCATACTTGCGCACCTAATACTTTATCGCAAGATGGTTTTTATGATATTGATAGAATTGTTTGGTTGACAATTTGATTTGGTTTGAGTCTAATAAAACCTCAAATAAAATTTGTTTCAAAATTAATCAGTGAACTTTTCCGACAAGTAGCTTGGCCCACAAAAAGCAGCAATCTATTGGGCTTGTTGCAGCTTTACTGACATGAAATTTTGCAGCAAATTGACTAATGTTTATTGACATATTGCAGGTTGGCGATATTTCCACGAGTTGGTAAATTACCTCACAAATTCCACATGGCAATGAATTAGTGTGATGTATGACAATTTTTGACAAATGTCCTTATTGAGCTAGACTTTACTAGGCTTAAACTATATAGAAAATAAAATTAAATGACAATTAAAATATGATTTAAATTAATTATAAACATTATTATCGACATTGCTTACTTTCAACGAATGACTGCTTTGACTGATTAAAAAAACAATTTTTTTTGGAAATTACGCGTTAGTCTATTGTTATATGTAAATTTCATATTATAGTGGCTAATAGTACGACAGCAAAAAGAATATAAAAAAATATAAGAAAATAACGATGACAATGAAAAAAGATATTATTTCCCATTGATTAATTTCTTTAAAACATTTGAAAAAAAAAAATTTCCACTAACAAACAATTTACCAATTCTAAAATATTTTAGGGTTAAAATACAAACTGAAAAACCGTTTGAGCATTTGATTGTTAGTTATATTGCCTTTTTTATTTATTTGGCAGATAATTAATTAAAACGTTTGGTTTACAAAAACAAAATGAGTCGTTAACGTTTTTAAATTTGTTATTATTGTTATTAAAGTCAGTTAGACAGAAAAAAAATAATTACAGGACAAAAACTATAAATTAAAGGATATGTTTTCTTAGCATTTGTAGTCAATTGTAAAAGAATAAACATTCTGAAAGATGCTAGTAAGTAAAAATCAGACCAGAAAAAATATAAATGTTGAAGTTTCCCCCTAATAACAGCCCTCCTTTATTTTTGAATAATTGAATTCTAACACTCCTCTTCTCTTTTACAAGTTTGTATAAAACTTAAAAATGACAGGTAGTTACTAATTGCTTTATGTGGTAAGCCTTCCAAAAGTTGCCAGCCATCTCAATACTGTCACAACACACCCTGAAGTTTCTAAAAGACTTTTAGGACAGAAAATTGGATGATTGCCATACATATACTATCTTGGGAATGACAAAGCGCATCAGGATTGCTGAACGCAATTTCCGTTGACAGAACATAAGACATCAGCATTGCCACAATTAAAAAAAATTCTTTTACTTTTTTTTTCAAATAACAGAAAATTCATGATTTCCTATTATGTATCATTAGTATCAAAAGTATAATTTCAGAACTATTTAAAACCGACTTGATTTTTTGATACTTAATTTTTTGATTCAATTTCAAACAAATTTTGCCGATTTATTAAAGTAAAATCTCTAGTTGCAGACCTGTACATAATTGACATTTTAAACTATAATTAGCAGAATAAACCATACAACTCCTTTTAAGATCTAGCCAATTTTTGGCATGCTAAGCCAATTATTTTTAAGACATTAACTTCATAATTTCGATGATTTTTTTATAATTTTTAAAACAAATTTTCCAGTTGCGCCCTATTCCTTGTATTCAAGTGTGTTCAAAGTTAAAAAATATTTTTTTTGTACCTTTTCTTCTTATCTGTTGGAACGATTACCAGACATTTGAGCGCGCGACATTTAAGCGCGCGACATTTAAGCGCGCGACATTTGTGCGCCATCGACTTAAAAAATTGAATGTTATTTGGCAACACCTGCAAACTGGAAAAAATAGATAATTCCTTTTACGTCATGTATTTGGCACGAAAAATATGAACGCCTAAAAATACTTTAAAATTATTTAAGTTATTTCGCGCTCAAATGTCTTCATTTTTTTGCAATGGCGCTTAGAATGTCTCGATTTTTGTGTTGGCGCCCAAATGTCTCCATTTTTTCGAGACATTTGAGCGCCGCTAATTTTGCGCTCAAATGTCCGCGTTCAAATTTCTGGTTATTGTTAAAACGGCATTTTTCTTGTTCTCTAATAAAACAACATACTTATAATTATCAAATTGTCTTTGAAAATTAAATGTAAAGTGTGCCCAAAATAAAACGGGTTTCATACTTTGGGTCCCAACATTTTCAACTCGTCTTTGTACCTCCAACTATTGGACAGTGCTTTCAAAAATTTAAATAAAAATAAATTTTCTTAATTTATTCTTCAACCTTTCCTTTTTTTACATTATTTTTTTATTTCATGTGGACACTCAATTGTGGTTTCTGGCCAAAAAAAAATGTGCCAGTTTTAAAAAAAAGGCAAAACTTTATTTTGGCCAAACGAATAAAAAGTTTTATCTATTGCATCATTTTTCTTATTGACATTTAGCTCGTTTTGTGACACTTTTTTTGTGGCGCATTTAACGCTTAGCCATTTTTTGGAAATTTTTATTTTGCCTATTTTATATTCAGCCCATTGCATATATATGTATATACTAATATATGTAACTGTTGTGTTGTGTTTGGCGTCTTCGACTTTTTAGTTGTGCATGAAAATGTAGAATTTAGCAGAAAATATCCAATGTAGACAGAGTAATTATTTTTTTCGTTTTAACAGCGTGGTTGTGGTACAATTGGTTGTTGCAGCATAAATATGTTTAAGGAAAAGAAAGTAAAATTACCTGCGTTAATTCTGCTTGCCTAAAAATGAAGAAAAGTTGGTTGAAAAAGCCGTTTATTGAAAATCTGTTATATAAAAACGCCGTTGAAGAAAAAAAATGGTTCTAGTAATGACACTTAAGCATGTAAAAAAATGGGGAGAAAAGAGAGATATATTTTACGCGAAATTACATCTGAATAAATTTTGAGATAGGAATTACCAATGAAGGGGTAGATAACACAGTGTGTACCGCTGCAAATATAAGGTTTAATGTTTTCCAAAAAAAAATGAAACCAGCTGAGTAAGTTAGAATGCCAACTAAGGCACAGGTATAAAATTATTTGATTGATGTCTGAGAATGAAGACAGTTCAGCAAAAAGGTTAAATATTAATGGGCAAATGAAGATATATATATATATATATAATAAAAGTTCAATGAACGCGGGTGATCATGAAATACTGCAATATGTTTTTTAAGCATTTAACCCAACCAGTCAGTCAACAGAGAGTGTTAAGCAGATTTCGTTGAAGCATTTATTTGTGAAAACGTAAAAATATGTGTCAGCTGTTTGCCTTAAGTAAAAGTTAAAAGGAATAGTTATATCGAACCCCCCCTCCCCCTGAGAAAACAAAATGTAAAACCCAATTTATTTATTAACGGAAAAACCCACTGTCGGGACAGCAATGAAAAAACTATAATTTAATTATTTTAGGTAATAGTTGTAGGCTTTATTTAAAACAAGAAAAATAATATAAAATTCAGAAAAGAATTATACAACGGGTAATAATAAATCTCTTCGAACAACAAGTCAAAAATAAAATAAGGTAATGCAAGCTAAAGCACATAAAAACGCAAAATAATAAAAAAAAAACTTATTATAGCTTGCGGAAAAGAAAATGCGAAAATATATGTATATGAATAAAAATTTACGCATATATGATGGGCTTATTAAAAATAGTTTTTTTTAAAATTTTTTTTGCTTATTTTCATTTTTATTTTCATATATATTTTTTGTTGTTTATAAAAGGTAAAGAAATAATTAAAGTTAAGTGTATCAAGAGTGTAAACTTAGGTCTATTAACTGAACTTAACCATACGCCTGAGTCAAGTCTGTGATTAAACCCAAACGTAAAGCTAATTTTTTTTTCTTGCTGCCCAAAAACCGCAATAATCCAAGCAAAAAGTTTCTTTCTGCGATATAATTAATTAAAAAATTTTCAGCCATACTCCTTTCAAGTAGACACAAAAGTGTTTGTGCGGAATAAACAATGTTAGTAAATTATTTGTCTGAAGAATGACTTTTGAATTATAAAAGATCAAAATCCACCTAAAAATTTCGATGTTAGAAAATGTATTGAATGAAAAGATTTGCTTATAGCTTAATTACACAACAGCTTTGATGATCCGCCAAATGCGTCCACACCAACAATAATACAACTTTAGGCTCGTTTATCTTTAAAAACTATTGTATTTAGCACAAAAGAATGTATGATGCTCGCCAGTTTCTAAAACATTTTAATCCAATAAATGCATTTTAATTGCGATTAAAAATTTTTTTATCTCTTTTAAAGCGATTTAGCGCCATAACACCTTATTCTAGCATCGCTGCAGTTGTTGCGCTAAGTTTTTTTTTTGTCAAAATACTTAAAACAAGAGCCAGCAAATAAGTTTATGTCATTCGGTCACCATTAAGGCAAATACTATGCGCCAACACATAAAGTTTGCTGAAACAGTCACACTTTTCACTATAAAAAAAGAAAAAAGCTCATTGCCATAAAATTTGCCAATATCTTTATATTTTACGTATAATGAAATTATTATTTTGTTTTTGAAATTTTTAAAACAATGGGCTAAGCAATGGAAAAAAAATTCTCTTTTTTTTTAAGGTTTTGTTAACGTAATTTCGTTTTTATCCTCCTTCTAGCCGTTACATACCAAAATTAGGGCTTAAATGATTTCCCCGGTGACTTTTATGTTGCAGTTTATCAGTTTTTGTGTGTGTTATAAATTATTTATATGGTGTATATAAAATAAATTTTATTCTTGCGCCATGTAATTGTTTTATGCATATAAGGTTTACGCGATTTTTACTACTTTTCTTTCATAAAATATTAGTTGTACAATGCTGTAATTTAAATTTTGTTTTGAATTTTATGTTTGGAAAAATTGTTTTGTTTCGGAAGTAAATTTTATATAACATTTCTAATTTATTGAATCCATAATTCTGGAGTAACATACTTTATTAACTTTCTCATATTTAAACTTTTATTCAATATTGCGTTGTCTTACCAAAAAAAACACGGGCTTCGAGCCGTTGAGTTGACTCATGCTAATAAGATGGCGGTCCTTCAAATTGGCGTCAATAATTTTAAGAAAACGCTTTTTTTTTGTTTGTTCTGCAAAAATATACCTTTTGATGAACCTTCTTTACAAGAGACGTTTACAGAAACATTGTCCTTAAGTATAGATTTTCTGATCAAAAATTCAAAATTTCCAATAGCTAAATGCGCAAACTTTGAATTTTTTGCTGTAAAAATTATTTCTTATATTTTCTTTGTTTTACAGCTCTTTTATGCATTACTTCTTGCTTGCGCATGGCTGTTTAATAGTTTCTATCATTGCCTTTGGCCTATGTATTTTTGTCTTTCTAAATAAAGGACAAGCTCTTTCACTTTATTTTTTGTGTTTTTAAAAATTAATTTTGAAAAAGCCTTTGATTTTTTTCTGGGAGTAATTAATTCATACAACACAGATTCTTGACGTTTCATTATCGCAAAGCTCGTTCTCAAAATGACCAAAGAGCTCCGCTGCAGCACTATTGAAATTAGTTTTAATTATGCAATAATATTAAAGATGATTCTTTTAGCTTTTTAATCCAAAAATGAAAATATTCTTCAATATTCTTAAGCATAATAAATCGAAACTTAAACAATGACCACAATTACTTTTTTTTAAAACAAGTTTTAGTTGAATCATGCAAGTGTACTCCAGGAATTTTTCCCTTTTATTTATATAAATGCTGTCTACTACTTTTGGCACATTATTTTATTTGTTCTTTTTCGTTTTATTACACCGGCAAAAAACAGAAGGGGTGAGGATTTAAAACTGAAAACTTTATACACTCAAACCGCTCTGACGATATTGCTTAACTAGCCTTATTAAGATCGTATGTTTTATCTCAAGTGCAACATGCTAAACAATAACACCTAAAGGTTTTTTGTCATCAAAACTTTGCTGATGCAATCATATCCTTTGCAGTGAGCGCAAACAGCTTTTTTTCTTTTTATTGCAGATGCATTCACAGTTTCAACATATAAAAAAAGATGAGAAAAAGCTTAATAAGCTTTTTAAAACCTTTTCACATATTTCCCGGGGCTTTTTAGCCGTTAATTATTTCCATAATTTGTCAACTTTATTTTTTTCATAAATCTTTAATTAGAAATACAAGATTCCTTTAAAAAAAAGACTCAAAAACAAAAATCTGTCTAATCTCGTTTTTTAATTTAAACAATTATTTTATTGCTTGACTTAGCTTTTATTATTTCCAAAAAAATAACAAAACAATAACATAGCACAAGTAAGCAATAAAATATAAACTAAGATGGCAACGCTTAAATGAAGCACCCCGATGCAAATACATAAACAAAGTATAAATGAAGGCAAATTATTCTATAAAATTCCCTTTGGCGCTCACTCTTTTATGTCTTTTTTTGACGCTAAATTTTTGCATAATTGCATTTAAAAGTTTTTCATTCTTTTCGCGGCGCTTTTATTTAGGTTCAAAATTAATCCAAGCAATTTTATAGCTGAAGTTCGAATTTAAGCTAGAATTTAACCTGTGGAATGGTTTATTTGGCTTTATAATTTTGATAATTTTAAAGTAGTTGTGGCTCTAGGAAAATTGACGTGAGGAAAAGACTCGGATCTAAATTTATGAAAAAAAACTCCATTATGTTAGCTTTTTTTTAATATGATATTGCGTTTCACTTCGTCCTTGTTACCTTTCACACGAGATTTGTACTATCGGTTGTTTTAATCATTTTTAATTTGCTGTTTAATTTGTTTTGACATAAGAAATTATACTTTGTTTTAAGTTAAAGATATTTCTTGTAAGTATGTTTGTAATAAATAATTTTACTTAGATCAAATGTATAAGCAGAAAGCGTTTTTGTTGAATTATATATTTTCACATCATCTAGAAGAGTTTTTAAAGAAGGAATCAGTCTTTGTTTAATGCCTAATATTCAAGCTTTTATAGTAGATAATAAATATTTTGTATATTATGCAAAAGATGTTGGAATACTTAAAATCTCTTATGCAAAGCTTAATCATATGCTTAAGCAAGTAGTTTTTCCAGTTTCAATTCTAAGCACAAACTATTTTTTAAATTTAACTGTAAGCATACAATTGAGCCTGAGCATGCACTTAAGTACAAGTCTTGTTCTTAGTCTTAATTAAAAGCTTAAAGACATGCACATGCCTCAGCGTTTGTCTAAGGTCAAGCCTACACAGGCCAAGTAAGACTACATCTATAAGTTATAGTCTTAAAAAAGAATATTCCATAATTATCAACTTTTTTTCATTAAGTCTTAAGCTGAGACCGAAGTCAATGTGTAAGCATAACCTTGGCTTAGGAATGCGCCAATACCTCATGTTTAAAACTGATATTTTTTAGGCGTTTAAGTGCCTTCTAATTTTTTTTCTGTCAGCAAAAATATAAATTTAATTTCACCAACAATAGTAAGTAAATTTTTTTTTCTTTAATCAATTACTAGCCAGCCGTTAGCAATATTATGTTATGTATTTTTTAATTACTGTTTAAAACTGCTTAGAAGTGTTGTTGCAGTGGTTATTTCAATGCATTTATGTAAAAGTTTGTTTCACCGTAAGTTTTTTGCTTTATTTTTATTTATGTTTGTGTTTTTTGGGATTTGCTACTAATTGATTTTTTATTGCTTGAGTTAACATTTCTTTTAAATTCTTCAAACTGCCTATTGCCTGCCACATTCAAATTCTTTGATAGAGCGCGATGAATCCTTTAAAAAGCTTTAACAATTTGCAAAATATCATAAAAGCTCGTAAAATTCTCTAAAAATTTACTTCAACAGGTGCTCATAATGTCTGCCTTTAGCCGTCGCGCAAGTCTTCAGGCAGTTTCAAAAGTTGCTTGTTTGAAATTTTTGTCAACTCTCTTTTTAAGGACGCTTTCAAACTTTTTATCGATTGGTGGTTTGTAGAGAAAGCTTTTTGCTCCAGAATTGACCAATTTGAAAAATCTATAGGATTTAAATTAGGCAAATTAGATGGCCACAAAGATTTATTTCAAAAAATTAATTTTGTTACCTTTTTTAAAATCGATAATGGTGCGTGCAAAATGCGCCAGTGCCCATGTGTGTTCTCATTAAGTTTCGTTTAGTTTGATATTTGCAGAGAGAGGTTAAGGCATTTTTTTCCATGGATTAAAGTGTTCAAAGTTTTTGAAATTTTATTAAAATATGAAACTGATGCCTAAAATGAACTATAAATCAATTTTTGTTAGTTCGACAAGAAGATATTATGTATTTTCTGCATATTAAACCTTTTATGTAATAATTTGCTCAAATAGTTCGAATTGCCGTCTTAAAAGGATGTGATTATATTTTTGTTTGATTTTTTACATGCCCTGCTGTATTTTGAGTTATGAATTATGTACATATATGTTTTACAAAATATTTTTTACGCATGTCAATGTTTTCACATCTATCATGAGAAAAAAAATTTAGGCAGATATTTATACGTTTTATTTTAATGGTTGCAAAAAAAAGACAAGTTTCCGACAAGAAACCCTCTTAGTGAACATTGGCAATATTGCATAACCAACAATTTTAAAATGTAAGTTTCATTCCGGAGAAAGGCACAACATCAAATTACGCTTTCACATTTGTGTGAGGTTTTTTAATACAATCAATAAGCTTTGACTGGGACTGCAAAAACCTTATTTCCTCGTAACTCAATTTTGATCCAAAACATAAATGAGTTGTTTGTCTAATTTAGCGTATCACTCTAAACCCCTCACATTGTCAATAACTTAATAACCCATGCGCCGTTTATACGCTTTTCCCACTGCATTTTCATGGTTGTTCATCCACAATTAATCAAAATATAATTTTAGACACATTCAAAAAATCATTTCAAAAATGCTTACGATTAATTCGTATCAATGAAAAATGTCAATTTTGTATTTTCTGCCTGAACTCCGGTAAAATACTCATTAATTATGGAAGTCGGATAAACCGTTAAATTCTACGAATGTTTCGTAACCGCAATCAAAACACCTCAATAGCCACAATTTCGGCCGCAACTCTGTCGACATCGTCGATGACGAGCACAGGGAGCGGCGGTGGTGGCTTAACCTCAAACTTTTTAAAGTCAACAAAATCAAGAAAGTTATCTGCGTGCGCGCCGGGCACTGAAACGAAGTTGACGCCAACGGAGGTCAATGGATTTTTGTCGGGAAGCCTCGTAAATACACGCAACTGTCGGACTTTAATTATTGTATTTTCGACTTTAGAAGGTTGGCTTTTTTTAGGTTTTTTTTTTTATGACAATTATCATTGGCTTTTTAAAGCCTAAGTCTAACTATTGAATTTAGACTAATAAATTAGTCTTTTACAAGTAAGTATGCTTACTGTTTGAGGGTTTCATTAAGTGTGTTTAATTTCATTCTAATATTTTTTCTAATTTTTATGCGCTGGAATTGCAAACATTTTAGAATTTGCTGCTGAGCGTGAAGTCTTGCGCAATGCGGTGCTGCCCGAACTTCAGCAATATTGCTCGGAAAGGGACATTGACTTGGAGTTGATGACGTTTTATGAAACCGGCGACCTGATCGAAAACCATGAAAACTACTCATTATTGTCATATCTCATGTCCGGCGAGTCGTCTACCACAACTCACGCGCTAGTTGGATTCCTTTTTGAATATTTTCCGATACATACCAGATATGTTTTAGTGTTTTGTTGGCGATAAATATGGAGAGACTATGCTTCCAATAGAAATTAGGCTTGATGAATATACTGGAATACAGACAGCGGCTCTTGAGTTTTCCGGCGGTAATTTTTTTACATGTTTTGGTTTGAATTTTTTGAGCATAGGCTTTTTTATACTTACAATTTTAATACAATTTTAAGCCTAAAATTTAACATTTTAGTTGCTTAAAGGTTTAGGTTAGTTCCGAGTTTATGGTTTTTATAAAGCTGGGGCTTTCTTTTGTTAAACCCTAGAGCAATATTGGGTGTTGTACTTGAAGTTAAGCTTATGCTTAAACTTGGGCTCAGGTGTAAGCCTGCACGTAACGTTTTTAGATTAGTTTAAGCTTAAACTCAGCCATTTGTTTAAGCTGAAATTAATGTTTTTGCTCTATATTTATGTAATTTGCACGTAGAGTTTATATATTTTTAGTTTTTTTTTTTTGATTCTGAAAATATTTCTATTGTTAAAGCCTTCAACCCAAAATTTTTCTCACTAAACAACTAGCACTTTTTAAACTCAACACTTAATTTTAGATTTAAAATTGTTGGACCAATTTTATACTCTGAAAAAAGATGCCACTAATCCGAGTTTAAGCTATTACTGTTTAAAGCCTGTGACTGTACGCGATCCGAATGCCGCAAAACGCTTGTGCAAAATGTTACAAAAAGCTGTCAGAAAAGCATCGAAGGATGGTTCTATTCAACAGGCAAAACATTTTTTTAATATATTTTAATTTGAGTATTAATAAATGACCGTTTTTTGAAATTCTGAGAGAACAATTATTAATGTCATGTCTTCTACTAGCTCTTTGTCTCACACTAATTAAAAAACTGAGTAGTAAACATAAAATTTTGCGCAATTTTTTGAGCGTAAATCGGTCGGGCACAAGTTTATTGAAGATCATTTACTGTAATTTAATAATAATTGTAGTTTGTTTTTAGGCCAACACAAGTCGGCAAGAATATTTCTCAAAATCCTTTATTGAGTTGTTTGCTGAGAAATTGCTTGAAGATTCGGCAAGAAATTTGTTTGTGACTCGAAAATTGTTGGGTAACTTTTTAATATTTGACACTACACAGCAAAGACATGGCGTGATTGTTGTTTGATTTTCTGGATTCGTAGTTTGTACAACGATATCAAATAAAGAATTAAGGGTAACATAACAACTTACGGAAAGCAAAAAGCTTAGAATGTAAATTTCAATTTTAAATTTTCAAAAATCCGCATATCGTAATTATGTTAAAGCCATGATAGATGTACAATCACTAGGCTTTCTATTTTTTACATTGTTCTTTTTCTTCAAAGATTCGTTTAGGTTACGAATTACAAAACGCAAGCAGTTCTGGTGATCGTTACTATGACGTCTGCAGCGCTACGTACGAAAAAGTTTCGGCGCTCAAAAATCAAATTAACGCCAAGTATCGACAGCCGTACAATGAAAATTATTTCCCCTTTATTTTTAACCTGAATAATTCGTCGGCTGCCATTTGGCTGAATTCGAAGCAGTTCGCCGCTTACGAACTACAACTGGCACAAAAGGTTTGCATTGCAGTTTTAGTATTTACCTTTCAAGTCATTATTAAACTATTAAGTTGATTCAAATTTAATGTTGGTTTTTAATCTTTTTTTATTTTTTGACTTTTCTATTTGCTTCAAATGGCGAACAACTGTTGACTGGTCAACATTGAGTTCTTCTGCAACTTCTTGTGTTCTTTTGCGAGGATTGGCTTTGATTAAGACTCTCAATGGGTCGTTATCAATCTCGGGCGGCCGCGATCCTCTTTAACTTCCAGGCTCTCGTCACCACTGTGGAATTTCTTAAACCAACGCTGCACTCTACGTTCGTTAATGGTTTCTGGGCCAAACTAATCGTTGATATTGAGAGCTGTTTTGGCGGCGTTTCGGCCTATTTTGAACTAGAACGAGAAAATTGTGCGAATTTACCTGTTTTCCATGCTTTATTTGTAGTCCTGTAAAAGATGACTAAATTGATATAAAACAAAACCAATACGACAACTAGATAGAGCGAAAATACGCGCTTTAATACGTTGACGCCCACGTGCATACTCGGGTATGCAGGCAGTAACTCACGTTTCTCAAATTCGTGCATACCCGGGTATGCATAAAATTCAAAAATAAAATTTCATGCAGGCGGCAGAGGTGAAAATAGTGTGTAAAAAATACAGGACGGTTTTTCTTTTATGAGAGAAAAAATGAAATGAAAAGATGGAAAATAAGAAAAAAAGTGCATATGCGTTTTTTATTTTTTAAAGGACGTCTTCAAATGCCTAAAAAGTTTTTGCTAAAGAAATCTGCTGTTTTAGTCAAATGTTTCATTCTCTTTACGCACCCGTTGCCTCTTTTGCACTCGCGTGCATATCCACACCAAGTTTTGTGAATTTTTTTACGCACCATTTATCTTTTCTGTCAAATGTTTAGCAGAAACTTTTAAGGCGTTTGAAGACGTCTTTCTCTCAAAAAGAAAAACCGTCCTATTTTTTTACACACTATTTTCACTTATGCCGCCTGCATGAAAATTTTTCATTTTTATCAAAAAATGGCAAAAAGTAAGTTTCTCAAAAACATTATCAGGCGCCAACGTGTTAAAATGACAAATAGCATGAATTAGTAATGAATTCATTCAGAAATTCATACAAAAATATAAACAATATGAGAAGCGACCATATACTTCAACAAGTAGAATTGTTTATATAATATACCGAAGCAGCTTGTTTTGACGCCGCCGTTTTGACGCAGCTTTTTTGTGAACAGAAGAAAAATTATGAAAGGTTCATTAAAAAATAGAATTCAAACAAAAAACAACTAAATATTGTTCCTGTAACGAATATTTTTACATATTTTTCAGGCTGATTGAAAGCCCCTTCGCCACGTCAAACAATTTTTTTTTTTTTTGGTTTTATTTTTTAAGTTTGATTTAAACCTATTTCAAGTAAATTCTGAATAATTTTCTTTGTTTTTTGATCACAAATTATCAATGGGTTTTTTGAAAATAATAGTTGATAAAAATTATATGACGTTATTTTCAAATTTTGAACTTTTGAAATTTTATTAAATTGCAATAAAATTGTCATAATGCCTTAGATTCGTCAAAATTTTAGTTGACAAATGCTACAATTGTATAAAAAAAACTCCTTCAGATTTTAAGGCCTTGACGTGGCCAAAGGGATTTGAACCAACAAAAAAAAACAATACTTACCGATTATATACATATGTCTCGTCTTCTGCTTATTTATAATGACGTATTTTTGCCGAATGTGTTTTTTATGTTCAAAGCTTTTTTGTTTGTCGGTTCGTCTCGGTCTCTCTTGAATAAGTAAAAAACTTTTTTGTTCTATTGTTTTTTAACGCATGTCTTGTTTAGCTGACCGATCGGTTAAAACAAGTGCTGGCTCTGCCCTCCCTACAATGCTTGCCGCCTATCGTAACAAGTGCTCAGCAAATACTCGACTCCGAACATCTGGCACATGAGATGGCATTGACCAAAATCAGCCCAAAACCCTGGCTTGCCCGCGAGGCAATTGACGCCAAATTAGAGGATATTGTAAGGCGAATATTTGAGGTTGAGTCGCCTGCAACTTACGTTCAATTTTATGGCGGCGCTGGTGTTGGTAAGACATCAACATTGTGTCAATTACACCAACTAATACAAGCTAAAATGGCTTATCCCGAAAACGAGGTTAAATTGGATAGCAATTTGTCTGACCAAACAGCAGAGAAAACCAACACAGTGGAAGGGACTGTCAAACCAGCACCAAAGTGCGTTGTCATAACGCGATTTGTCTCTCAAACCGAGTGCTCTATGTTTGCAAATGAATTGTTCAAAAATATGTTCATGAAGGTAACTTTTTTTTTTGGATTAAATGAATTTTTTCCTTCCTCAAGAGATTTTGGAAGGAGAACCTTTTGTCGGGTGAACTGCTAGACAGAAAACTTTTTTGCGGCAATTTTTTTTCCAAATATGCTAGCTACCCGGCGGGTAGTTGGCCTGTTTGCCAAGGGTACCTTTTGCTAAGTGAGCTACTCGATGAAAGACTTTTTCCAAATAGGGACGGGCAGAGGAACAAAAAATCTAATAAATTAAAAATCTTATTTGTCGGACGGACTTTTTGAAGAAAAAAATTGACCAAAAGTTAAATTTTTTAGATTGATTAAAATATAGACAAAAAGTCTTTGGTAAATTGTCCTGCTGCCACTTTATGGCTCTAACATTTTGCAGAAACGCCCATTTTTAGCTTCACTATTTTGCCTTTTAAAATTCTGTCAACAACTTTTAGGCTATGCTTTTGGGAAATGTGGAAGACACCAATGACGCGATGCTCGAGTCGTTTCAACTTTTTAATATTTTGACGCAAGGCAACTTGATGGCTGAGCGGTTTACTTGCCCCATTGTCCTCCTCATCGACGACGTTCATTTGTTGCGTTACGGCAGCGTCTTATCCAAACTAGAAAAGCCGGCTATCGACAACCTGCATCCAAACCTTTCGATTATTGTGTTTTCGGCGACATTGACTCCGTTCCACGGCATAAGTTCACTGCCCGAATTGTTTGCAATCCCGGCGCCAAGTCAAATTATTGCCATTGAAATATTGAAGAGCAGGAGTCTGGAAGGCAAATCACTTGAACCATCTCAGCTTTTCTTACTAAAGCAAAATGTATGTTTTTATTTTATTTTTTGTATTTTGAACCGCCGTAAATATGTATGTAATATTTTCGTTGCCGGACATTATATACTAGTTGTCCCAAATTGTAATTTTATTTTTAAATTTTTTTTTGTTTTTTGCAATATTTAAAAGCTTTTTTTCTATAATTTCGATTGATTAGCGACTGAGCAACATCTTTTTAATACCGTTTCAAATGTTTTCAAACACTAAATTGAACCTGTTTTAAATTCGGGTAGTTTTGTTGCAATGGTTGGGATTAAATTACAAACATGGCATTTTGTGTCGGAACATTTGATTGTATCAATTTCATTTTTTAAACGTTACTAATTCGGTTCCCATATCAATACGTCGGAAATTTCTTATACTTAAAGTGCCGGCAATTTAATTTTACTATATATAACGGGTTTTACATGATGCCTATTGATTTTTCTAAAAATTTAAAAGCAGCTTTTTTTGGAGCTTTGTCCTTGGTAAAAGTGGCAAAGCCATTTGACCAAAGTTTTTTTGCCGTTTCTTAAATTTCTGAATAACATTACCATTATTGCAAGCGCCCATGTTAATACGAGTCACTGCTAAAATTGTTAAATGAAACTCAAATTTGGATATGACCAAATAAAACATTTTTTATTTAGGAATCATTTCAATACAAAAAAATTTGCACATTTGGTTGTAATCTTTCAATTTTAGCTAGCGTTAGCGCAAAATCCCTCCCAAACGAAAAACAAAAAGAACAAAACAGCGAATGGTGCAATACAAGCTTTGAACAACGATTTGGACAACGCTTCCATCGGCTCAGCGAATGGCGACGCAACAGGTGGACTTATTTTGTATGAAGTGCAGTGCGACGAACTATTAGCCGGACAATTGGAAGTGAGCGCAAACATTGACGCACGCTTCGCTTTAATCGAGTTGCGGTGTGGGGCGGAAAACACGCGAATCGTTTCGCAGTTGTTGTGCTGTTGTGAGCCGTTTGGCATTACGCGACTGGAATTGCTCGATGCGTTCCGACTCCGCAAGAGGACGTCCGGCATGGAGTTTGAGCCAGATGGCGTACTGAGCGCCGGTGCTGTTCTTGTTTTGAAGCAATTTGGTTGGTATTTTTAATACAAACAATTTGCAATTCAAAAATACTGGGAAAGAACTGGGGAAGAAAAAAAAAAGGTTTTTTTTTTATTATGTAGTGAAACGTCTCATAAAGATATGAAAACACTACACAGCCAATAAGAGTGAAAGAACAAAACACTATAAAAAAACAGCCGTGTTCGGCAGTCAGTCTTGCCAAAAGGATAAGAACGGCTAGGAAGAGGAGAATGAGAGAAGATGTAGTGAGCGGCATATTCTATTACAGTTTATAAACATTATTAACAATACTATTGCGTTACCATACATTACCAATTATGGATACAAGTCCTGAAGAAAGTGCTACACTACAATTACCTATCAAAAAAAAAAGTTCCTTTTCATTTGGACAAATTTATAAAACATTTTCTTCTTTCTCTTCGAAAATTGAAAAATTGGACGGCACTTTGACTTTTTGACGCTAAAGTGACAGCTGTCAATCAAAAGATTGCCGTTGGAAAAAAATGAATAAAAACACAGTTCGAAAAAAAAGATATTTCAACATAAATTCAGTTTCTTTTATTTTAGGCTGCCTTGTAATCAGTTTTTGTGTAAACAATCGCGAATTGTGGAATTTTCGACATGCGTCGGTTCTGCAGTTTGCACGCCAACGTTATTTACAATCAGCCGGTGAAATTAAGCTAATCAATGAAGTATTGGCGCAGATAATGAACTATCCCTCGCCTAATGAAGACGAAGAGAATGATACGGCGGCGTCCTGCCTCATCTTCCCCCAGCCAATTAACCATGAGAATGGCGCTGTCAACTTACGCCGTGTGCGATTCCATTGGTATTATCTGCTTTATACCGGTAAATTTGTATTTTAAAACGTTCTGCGGATTAACTCGGCAAATATTTTGCTTACTGTACTTCCTTTAATTAATTTTAGACACGTCACTTTCGATGATTGATTGAACTATGTTGTATATTAGACTTTTTACCATATTTTGATGTATTAAAAGATACAATATTTCGCAAAGTTTTTTTTTATTTAAAAGTCATTTATTGAAAACACTATGTTAAAAACAAATATACAAAAAGCTCTTTTAAACAATCAAAAGGAGGCTTACCCTAGTTATCAATTGTAAAGTATTCTGATAAAAAATGTTACTATATATGACTAACTATAAAAAAGTAAATGACTAACTGGTAGAAAGAAAATTCCCATGCCGGGAATCGAACCCGGGCCGCGTGGGTGATAACCACGAATCCTAACCACTAGACCACATGGGACCTGTTATTCCTTTCTCACAATATTGTTGTGCACAACATCACACTTATGATTTTCTTTTAAAAAAACGTAAAGAAATGTGTGCTTAATTTTAATAAAATTGTCTTGATTGTTGTAAATGAAAAAGCATTGATTATATGTTGTTTAGAATAAATTATTAGTAATTCAAAAATTTATCGTGATTTTAATAACCTGTGTTAATCAAAATCAAAATTTTTTATGCACTGTTCATTGTTACATTTATGCTACTATTATTTTGATTTCTATATACGACTAGTTCCTATGGTTATTTTTGTGAAAAGACCATAAAAAAGGTCTAAGACAAATCCATATCAAGAACTACTTTCAAGAATCTCTTCTCACTCTTAGAAGCCTAAGAAACCGAATCGAAAAAAGAGATAATAGTGATTTTTTGAAATTTTAGGCAACATTGAAGCGCTGAAGTCGTTGACTTTATGTTCTTTTGAATATTTGGAGGCGACGTTTCGCGGCTGTGGGCTTTCACATTTATTGTCAATTTTTGAAGAGTGCCTTCAGCAAATTCTCGACCATGATTTGCTTGTTATATTTGAACAAGTTCTACTACCTGTGATTCCTACCTTGATTCGTGATGGACGCCAGCTCGTTTCCGAATTTCTCAATCGATTGCGCTACACAAGATGTAATTTTTTTATTGTTTATAAACCATTTTTTATTAGGAATAATAAGTATTTAGCTTAATGAGAATCGAATAGTTTTGTATTTTTGATCAATCTGTAAAAATACGCCTTTATTGGAAATTAAGCTAAGTGAGAAACCAAGACTTAATATTTTTATTTGTCTTAAAATTATAAGAAATTAAAGTTCATTTTTCCTTAGGTACTGTAACATAGGACTTTTTGGCGTAATTCTTTCGGAGTAAAAATTATTACACAGCTTCATAATAAAGACAACTAATTTCCTTGCTCTCTTCCTTTATTTACTTTTAAAGAATTTTGACCTATTGCAATATTGAATGAGTTCATTATACCTTTAATAATATATTAGAAGTGACTATAATTTAAAGTGACAAAAGTTATCGCATAAGCTTTACTCGTTGATATTGGCAGTGTTTGATACATTTAGATTAATAATCCATAAAACTTAAACCCAATATTGGTATATTGAATAACTAGTTTAAGACAAAATTTTGTTTCTGACTGTCTTGGTCTACTGCAGGAAAATAAGTTTTATCTAATCATTTTTAGCAATGAACAGCATTCACTTAAACAAATTTGTCGAGCAGGCCATGCAATGGACGGACAATTATAGTGAAGGTCCACTTCTCGTGCCTTTGACTTGTTGGATTCCGTCGCCCAAAATGAAACAGGTTACTATTGTCAAAAAAAAGAAAAGAAATTTCAATAATGTTTTTTTAGGTGTTATCCCTGACAATTCCCGCCTGGAAAGCGGCCAAAACGATTATACAGACGACTTATAACCATCAACACTTGCTGGTTGCAGGCAACGACGAGAGCCCAGGCACACTTTATATGTTTCACATCGCCTCGCAGCTTCTCGTCAAAACATTAACGGGTAAAGCCAAAATGTTTAAACACACAAATAAAAGTTTAATTATCAAATATGACCAGTCACAGAATATTATCCTGAAAACCATAAAATTGAAATTGTAAGTGGCTTGTGACACTCAAACGTCCATATTGCCAAAACAATCGTTCAATGACGCCCCAACAGAAGCGCCATAAAATTCAGTTAAGTACTCATGATGCATATATGTATATTTTACTTTTACTGGGCACATGGCTCATGGTATGCTACCAGCCAGATAATAATATGAATAAGTTTATGTTAATTACTTAAAAACAATAATATAAGTAACTGCGTGCCACTTCTCTCTTTTTACCCCTTGTACAAGTTATTCTTGTCCTAACCGCTAGACTGAATGCCGAACACAGCTGTTTTATAGTATTTTTTGCTCCGATTGGCTGTGCTGTAATCAGAGGTTTTATTTGAGCCTAAAATGAGTTAACGTGGTTTCACGCAAGCTCGCCTTATCTTGAAAGCAGATCAAACTTGACTTATTGAGATACTAAAACTATCTTCTTGACGCATAAATTATTGCCATTTGAATCTCCAATGTACTGTGAAAGTCTGAACAAAAAAAGAGTCGTATGGACTCATTTTAGACTGAAATAAAAGCACTTGTGATAATTTTATACGGTATCATATTTTGGCCTCCTACTATAAATGGACTTTTCATTCATTTACTGCATAGCAAAAATCAACTTTTTCTGACAATAAGTTGATTGGCATTTTGGCCAAAATTTTTTAATAAAAAATTTCAATAAATTGCACACAGCCATACGCTTACGGTATTTCTGTAAAAATATTCCAATAATTAAAAAAAAAGAATTGAAGGAGAATACAATCGTATTTAGGACACCAAAGTTGTGTTTCATCAATTTGTACTTCACGTGACGGCCAATTTTTCGTTAGCTGCGCTCATGATGGAAGCATAAAAGTTTGGAATTTCACACAGGTCAATTTTACTATTATTTTTTATTGGAAGCAAACCGGAGTCAAATGGCAATTGTAATTTCTAGGCCGACGAGTGTTTAAAGACCTTAAAAGTGAGTACGGCCCGCATCCTGTGCTCTGTTCTAAGCGCCGACGACAAATGGATTGTCACCGGGTCAGTCGACTCGACGGCTCGAGTCATCAGCATTGAAAGCGGCGCTATCTTGCGCACTTTCCGCGATCATACCGGCTCTGTTGTGGACTTGCAATTGACTTCCGACAACGAATTACTTGTTACGGGTTCCGGCGACTTTATGGTTATGGTGTGGGATATTGAAAAGAGTACTATTATTCTCAAAATGGGCGGACTTATGGCACCGGTCACTTGTCTAGCCATAACTAGGTGAATTTGTTTTGTTTTTTTGAAACTCTATCGTAATGTTTAATATTAGAAAGGGGAGATAAAATGGAGAAAACTGATGTATGAATTTTAAAATAGAAAATGAATTAAATTTTTTGTCAAACAAACTGCAAGATACATTCATAATTGGCGCAGCCGTTTCAACACCGCTAACTTTGTGCCTGCACATAAATTTTTATTTGATTGTTATTCAGTTATAAAATGAAAAATATATAAAGACAACGTTTTGGCGTCGCAATTTTGCGTTTATACATAAATTTTGGTAAATAACCAACTCGCGACAGTCAACTATTTTTCACTTTACAATATCGATTAGCGCCACTTTTATGTCACAATTTTTAACTCACAATAAATGGCAATTTATTGCATTCAACTTGCAATAAGTCAATTTGAATACCGTGACTTCAAAGCGTCACAAATCAATTTTAAAAGTCTGAAATTTCGCGAGTTGACATTGCCGCGAATCGTCATTTGTCCAGCAGTTTTTCTCTAAGACTTTGAAAAATTGATACACAATGGAAATGTCGCCAAAACATTCGGCTGCTTAAGAATTCTGGCGCTGAATAGTCCTTCTGTGTAAACTTCTAAACGCTGAAAAAAATTTTCGTTAAAATGTTGAACACCCAAATGTAGGCGCTGGCAAAATAATTGAATAACTTAATGTTTTGGCGCAAGAAAGTAGCAGTATACACGCAATTAAACATATTTGAGAAATGGCGTAATCTTTTTTTATTTATATTGCTCTAATAAATACAGATCTGACTTATCTTTTAATCAACATTTAAAAAATTTAATACTGCAAATATTACTAAAACATTTGTTTTTAGCAACGACGCGTTTTTAGCGGTTGCATGCGAAGACGAAACTTTACGGGTGTTTAGCATGGTTTCTTCTCAAGAACTACATGAGCTTTCGGTTTGCCTCCATACATATTTTCGTTTCAGCTTTCAAATTTACTGTTTAGGGCCACGACTCTCGAATCAACGCTCTTGTTGTCTCTTCCGATGATTGTCAACTGTTTGCGGCAGCGCACGGCAAAATACTAACCTATGATATCCATAACGGACAGTTGTTGGAAATTTTGCATTGTTTTCACTCCTTACCGGTGACTTCAATCAAGGTTGGATTCGATTAATATCTTTAAAAATGGCGACCTAAGCTGTAAGCGAGAGGCTTTTTATAATATGCATATTCTTTTTAGTTATTGCATTGTATTCAAAAATACCCTCTTTAATAATGGACAGGCATTATGCCATCAAAATGAAATATTAGACACAAAAACATTTGGCCTTCCGGACGTCTCATCTCATAGAACATTTTATTTATAATTTAATTTTTATTAGAAATTTGGCGTTTTGGGCGCATTTTTCTTGGCTACAGTAAAATGTCTTTATTTTTTTTTATTATTGTCCTAAGAGATCTGAGGGAAGGAATATTTATTATGTCATCAGTATCTTCTAGTATTCCTTTTACTGTCGTACATAAGACTGCTGTTATGTTACTGTAACTATAGCAGTACCAAGTACATTATATTTTATACGTCAAGAAGAAAGAAAATATAGTAGTGTTTATCTGCGTCATCCATGTTCTATCCTTAGTCTATTATTACAGTTTAGTTTCTACAGTAACGTCTTTTTTTATCTTTTTCATAGGTGAACTTAAAAAATATAAGATAAATTTTAGTGGCGAATAAAGTGCTTTAATAAGTTAAGAAGAGCTATTACGGTAGAAAAAAAAGGTCTGAAGCAAAATGATCAAGAATAGCGCAATAGTAAAAAATTTTCTCAATTTTTTCTTAAATCGAATGTCAGAAAAGAAACGTCTTTAGACCAAATGCCTTGAGATGAAATATTTTAGGACTATTTGGAATGAAAGTGATGGTAAAAGACCCTTAAGTGCTTTAGTACAATCATCCGTCATAAATGACTAAAATTACCAAAACAAATTAATTTTTTTTTTAATTTTTATTTCTTTAGATCAGCGACGACAATTCGTTTGTTTTGGCGGCGTGCGGCGACCGCGTTAACATGTGGAACATGAACTCTATCGAGCGCGAGGCGTTGCACAATGATAAAAGCACGCTTGTCTGCGTTTGTATGTCGCCGAACGAGAAAGGCGCCGGCTGTGGAACAATTGATGGAATCCTGGCGTTTTGGGATCTGGACGTTTGCCAATGCTTGTGGACGGTAAATTATTTTGATTTTTTCTTAACGGCCGCCAAAAATGACTTAACCTGCTAAACTTAACCAAAAGATTTGGCTTGGGTAAAAGACTCTAAAGAATTCTTAAAACATAAGTCGACTCGCCGACTCATATCTCTTTGCACCTTTTTGTTTAAACTCAAATCTTATAAGTTGACCTTAAATCGCATTGAATCACTGCGCTTCAAATAGATAGCTAAAAAGGCGCAATGACTCCAGGGCCCCGGCTTAATCCATTTTTTTAAGCTTTTACTCAGTACTCTTCATCTTCTTAAAACATATGTGGTGTTTATCTATTAAGAAATGCCCCAAACCATGTGTTTCTTAAGAAACTCAATTTTTTTGTAAATGCATTGCCAAACGATTTTGGCGCTTATTTATACATTTAATTGCAAAACCTTTTTATTTCTTTTTTGCAATCTCTTTTTCATTGTTAAATAATTATTTGAAAAAAGTTTCAAAAAACAATAACAACTTTAGACGTCCCAGCAAAAGAGTGGCGCCGTTACTGCGCTCGATTTCACCGTCGATTCATTGTATTTGTTGAGCGGCAGCGCACAAGGCATATCTATGTGGGAGGCGTCGAATGGTCAGCTTCTTAAACAACTTCAAGTTCACAACGGCAGTGAAGTGGGTTTTATAAAAAAAAACCGTTATGATTTTAAATCTACAAATAATGACCTTGTATTACCGTAAGAAATGTTAATGAACTGTTCCAGTCAAAAGCTGAAAAATAATGGGAAATTATTCGTTACAAAATTTGAAAATAACGCTTCTTGGACATAATTGTTATTCAGTTTAAAGGTGCACTATTAATGGCTTTGAGTCAGATCTATCGTTGCAGGACCACTCAAAACATTCAGCCAGCTCTGCATCTATCAAAAACATGCAAAACTTTTGAATAGTCCTGCAACGATTTTTTTCAAGTTTCCCATATTAATTTCAAAACTATTTTTGTTTAGGTCTCCTCAATTTGTTGCTCCGATCGTTTCCGCGTCCTTAGCGTTGACAAATCCAACACTTCTCATCTTTGGTCAATTTCGTCGGTAATGGACGAGCGGTTCTACGCTGGCGGTGGGCCGAGCAGTGCCGTTAACAATTTCGGACAACACGGCTATCAGCCGGGCGCCGGAAATTTTTTGTCCAGCAGTAATATGCACACGAGTGGTGGCGGGAACGGCTTGGCACCAAATGTTGAAGAGTTGTCTGCGACAATCCCCGACTTAAAGCCGCCAATCTTTGTAAGGTATTTGGCTTCCGCCGACACGTTTATTGTTGTTGGCCAAAACGCTGGACACTGCAAAGAGTACGTTTTCCTATTATACGGCAAAGTGTAAAATTCATTAACAATAAAATTTGGGACTGTTAACATATATTTGTAATTATTGTATACACTGTAAACGCAGACATTTTTTTTCTTTAGGGTCAATATTCTTACGGTCGGCGGCGACAGTCGCGTCGTCTTAAAATCAAAAGCGCACCATAACCAAGAAATTGTATGCTATCATTTAAACAAATTTGGCACAACCCTCGTCACGGGCTCTCTCGATCTCTCGTTGAAGGTCTGGCAGACGGACTCCGGTTTTCTGACACAGGTATAATTTATGCCTAGCAAAAGCTTTTTAGAGATTTGCGCCTGGAGAGTTGCGCCCATACAAATGTCTTTAATGAAAAATTATTTTATATTAAATGTTGTAAGCAAACCTCTGCAGTTAAATTAATAAATTGCGCAAATCTGTGAAATTTTGTTTGTAATAAAATGTGCGCAAATATGTTACACCGTTTATAAACTCTAATAAAAACAAGCATTTTTTCTAGGTGCTTGTTGGACACGTCGACGAGATCACTTGTTGCTGTGTCTCCGACGACACAAAATTGGTAGCTAGCGGCGCGCGCGACAAACAAATTATCATTTGGGACGTAATAACAGGCGCGATAACCCGTTCCATTCGGACGGCGTTGCCGTTGTGTCTGATTGAGATTAGCCAGGACAGTAGTGTAATTGTTTCAGGTTATTTTGTTTTGCTTTGCTTTTAAGAAAGCAAATTACCCAAATGAAAAAGTGGAAGAATGAGAAGTCCGATAAAAGCTATAGTGCTTTTGCAATAAAAGATGTACTCCCGCAAGGTGAGCAAGAAGTAATATTTGACACACTAATGATTGGAGGAGCATAGAGGAGTGAGCAAGAAAGCCAGAAATGAGAATGTTGAAAAAGACAAAGTATTGCTGTAGAAAGACTCTGTCCTAATTTAGGCGGTTTTTGAATTTGTCTTAATGTGTATGCATAGTTACTTGTCTCTATTTGCTTATTTACTTTTTGTTTTGTTGTACCGCTTCTTTATTTGGAATAAGTTTATTATTTTATGCAACCCAAATACAATTACAATAACAATAATTTTAAATCAAAAGTCAGTGCAGCAAAATAGAACGATTAAGCTACCAAGCAAAACCAAATATAAGTCGAAAAAAGTACCCTTTATGGCTAATTCTTTTTATATGCGTGTGGGAGGAGAAGAGCGGCTCAGATTGATGAGATAATATCGCTCTTTTTTTAGGCGACTAATTCTCAGTGTTTATGTGTTAGAATTGTAATTCAGCAAGTCGATATGTTTTACACATGTTGACTTACAGAAATACAATCCAAAACATAAACATTGGAAACAAATCGTCATGGGCGAGCTAAACAAATGGGAAGTATTGTTTTACAATACTTTCCACCTGCTCATTATTTCATCCAATCTTAGCCACTACATTACACTTTTCTTTTTCTGGACTTTTAGGTATGTTCAGTTTAAACAATTGTATTCATCCCTTTGCTTTCATTTTTATGAGTTTGAGCGTCATATTCAAAAAATACAACGAAAAAAGAAAGTGCTGGAAGGTCAAAAATTAGGCTGTTCGTCAAGTTGCTCCTCACCCAAAATTTGAATGATCAATGCACAATAAAGATTGTGATGCGCCAGTTAAGTTTGGATTCCAGCTAATCTTTTACTTAATAACTATGCCCATATTTTCTTTAATGATTTTTTTTGGTTTTTAATAAGGCTTTTGAATTTAAACCGTACTCTCAAGCCTCACGTTATATTTTTTCTGTTCTCCACAGTTTGAGTTTATTATTGAGAAAATACAATAAAACAAAGAAATGCCTTTGAAGACTTCAGTATACTTATACTTTTTTAGCCGATAAATTTGGTTGGATTGAGGCGTGGTGGACGGATAATGGGAAGTTGCTAAGCTCTTTCAACACTCACCGACACGTTCAACAATTGGTGATGGGCCTGGACGGCAAGCGAATTCTGGCGCGACTCTCAGAGACCGCTCAATTGCCCATTCTTTGCCTCCACAACACTCCGGCGTCTTTGGTTCCTGTTGTTTCATATCGTCATGCGCCGCCAGCACCCGACCTCAAGCCGGGACCTGGCGGCCATCGCGGTTCTACCCATTCCCACCTGCAAAGTGCAGCAAGCTTTGCAAGTAGGTTTATTTTTGTTGTTGTAAAAAACAAGCTCATTATTGAATAAGTTTAGGCGACTATAGCGGCGCCGACGACAATAGTGGCGGCAATAGACTAAACCGCCTTAACTCTAAGACCAAAAAATATTCGACGACAACCGACGACGGCGCCGGACTGCGGCCGGCTTCGGCGCTTTCGACAAAGTCAAAGCGACACAAAGATTCAATTGTCAATCCAAACTTTGACAAAGCCGGAAGCAAGAAGGTGAGCACAGTTTCCGGCGGAAGTGTTGCGGGCGAAAAGAAAAGCTCTGGTGCCAACTCAATATCACAATTGGGCAACAATAAAAAGGTGACTATCAACCGAAAGTCAAGCATGTGCTTGATCCTATAGATAAGTGAAAACAAATGGGATGTGAAGAAAAAAAATGTGACGCCAATTTTATAGAATACTGTCTTAATAGATATTGTTTAGGAATTTCAGTTAACTTTTAGCAAACTTGAAAGGATACTTTTTTATTTTACCGATGTTTTTTTTTGGAAAAACACAAGGTTTTTTTTGCTAGGCTTACTGTCGAAACCTTTGGTTATTGATGTACCATTTTGTATGTCAATTTCACCTAAAAAAAAACTTAGAGCAGAATTTAAACCACAAATGTGAAAAAAAATTGTTTTAGTTGAAATGGGTCTTTTAAAATCGAAATAAAACTATTTTTTTTCAAAACTGAGTTTTTGCTGAAGGATTATTCATTAGGTAAACTACGTTTAAGTTTCAGTCGGAACTTTTGCCACTTAGATTTTTTGGCCAGGCAAACTATTTCTCGAAGATAGTTAGAATTTGGTTTTTCTAGTGAGTTGTTTCTTTTGCAAATAGCTAATGATTTTGGGCTAGATTGTTTGACACTTTAACTTTTCAACAGTGATGTTAAATTAGGGGTTTTTTAACTGTCTTTTCAAAAAAGTTTTTTGTTTTATAAATATCGAAATGTTAAAAAAAATTTATGGATTTTTAAATTTAATTTTTGAACATATTTTAAATATTTTTCAGACAAAATTTTAAGAGGCCGTATCCCAAAAGCTTGTAGCAAAGCATATCACGCATTATCAAAACAAATGTAATTGGTATTCTCTGTTATAATAGAATGTTTATAAACGTTTGGCCTTTCTTAAATATTTAAGCATAATTAGGCTCATTCATAACGATATCAATTTCTTGTTTCATTGACTGAAAAGGAGACAGCGATGCACACCTTTTATGTTTTATTATAATTTTTTAAATAAAGTTTTGATTTTCAAATTCACCTGCTTTTTTTCGATAAAATGTTTTAGGCAGAAAGCCCCGCTGGCTTTCTTGGTGCTAACAGATTTGTTGCTATACAGACATAATGTCTCACAGACTTTGGCAATAATAAATTTGTTGCTTTTAAGGTTCAAGGTTCCACAAGCTCTCAGTCGTAAAGCATTTAATCTTCACCATGGTCAGACCGATTGTTATGACTTTTGGTGTTACGTATTACAAAATTAAGACTTATGTGAAAACATTAAATTAATTTAAATATTTATAAAAAAATTTTAGGAAAAATAGTCTCTAGTCATTCGATATGCGATAAAAATAGGTGGTAAATTATATTTATTAAAAACACAATAATTCTTTACAATATAAATAAAGCCTAAGCGAAACGCTTATAAAAAATAAATAATTCTGGTAACGTCCATCCATTCCCCTTTTGACAAAAAAAGTGATAAGTAAATCAACATTAGACGTTGTTATTGGAACCAAACGTCAACTAAAAAAAAGATAAACAGACCAAACAATGTTGTTTGGCAAAAATCGAATACGAGTTTGCGTTTAATAAAAAGTTTTTCCTTAAAAAAACAAAAAAAATTTTTAAATTAAAAAAGTGGAATGAGCCAGAAGGATTTTTGGCCCGACTAAATATTTAAATCGTTCAACGACGTTAAAATTATGTAACAAAAAGAAAACGCTGTTTGTATTTTTTCTAATATAACGTTAAAAAGCATGGTTTTGTTGGTGTTTTGGCGCAACGAAACTGTACGACGCCGTTTTTCAACAATTTGAAAAATAATTTTGAAGAAAACATGGTTTTACAGTAGCTAAGATTGTAATGTACACCTATTGCCAATAAAAATGGAAGCCAACTGTTAACAGTAATTCAAAAAAAGCTTAGAAAAGACAAAGAGCGTAATAGATAGTCAACTAAATCAAATTCAGTTATCGCTCAACTATTTCTAACGCCGTTCACTCAAAAAGAAAAAAAAGAGGAAAGTATCTAACTTGTGGTGAAGAACTAAAAATGGTTAGCGCCATCCAAAAAAGCAAATTTTTCAGACTACAAATTTCACTTCAAACTTTTCGTCGTCTAACAAAACCAGTTTATTTTTGAAAAATTAAAAAACATGTAAATCGCTTCAAAACCCTGATTTTTTAAAAAATTTTGTGGCGCACCAAAAAGGTTGCCACTTTTAAAAACATTGCAGACATAAGAAACATTCTTTATATTTTTAAAATTTTTGCTCCATCTGAAATAAGCAACAAAAAAATTTGAAAATTCATTTTGTTTTTTTTGTTTTGAAGCGACTTACATGATTTTTAAATGACTACAAAAAAACAGAAAATATCCTGATTTGCCTTTCTTTTGTCAAACCTCTCCTCAATAGGTTATTTTTCTCCTCCATAGGTCGGCAACTCTGGCTGTAAGACTTGCTATACAGGTCGTTTTAACCAAAATTCAATTTACATATGAAATTAGAAAAATGTGCACTTTCGAATAGCCAACATCATTTTTGAAACTACTACCTTAAGTTTGATGTACTCAACGAGAAGTTAAAGTTTAAGAATATATTTTTAAAGAAATATGTGAGTGATAAAAAAAAAGACGTTTTAATTAAATTTTGAAATAATTAAACGATACACTTAACAAGAAAAAAGACTTAGCAATAGCAACCGTCGTAAACATTATAGCCTTTGTACTCTTTTCTCTTTTCTTTAATTGATACATACAATAGAGAATGGATCTTCGAAAACACCGTAGTGTTCGACATCAAAAAAAATAAATTTTTTACTTTGCACTGTCGTCAAACTTTAGAAAAGGAAAAAGAAAAGCGCCAAAAGGCATAAATGTGAAGTCAATGTTCTGCTTCTATAAATATACATTTATCCCAAAAGAGCGAACTCACTACAAAAAACATAACAAAATAATATAGTGGTTGATAATATTATAGGGTATAACTTTAATACAAAACTGGAAGAAATGAAGTCTAATTGTATTAGGTGATTGCACTCAATTACGTCAGCAAGTTTCGAATTTCGCGATGCGCCTGACACAGGAATTCGACGTAGGAGGTGGAGTTTGCCGCGTAACGATCCTCTACGAGGAACTTCTTCATCCACGACTCCAGCCCGTCCTGTTGTTTGATAATAAACAGTTTAAAGTGGCGTGGGCGTCCCTCATTCATCACTTTCAACAGTTGATGCAAAGCTTTTGACGAATCATTGTCCCGGGGAGGGATGTCGTGCTAAAATAACATGTTGGTGATTAAATGTATATAATTAAAAGTTGGACGAAATCGACCTCCAATTTTATAAGCTTAAGCACGGCCTGCTATATACAAAAAACCTTTAGAATATAGTCACAATGTAGAATATAGTTACAAAACGAAATTTTCAGTATTATTCCATCAAGTTTATTATTCCCACTTATTTGGTAAAAGCTTTATAATTACATATACAGTTGATTTTACATATGCGGGAAAAAAGATGCACGGGCTTAAAGACGCCGGCCAATAAAACGAGGGCAAAAAAACACAAATTTGAAAAATCGAATTGGCAGAATAGAACTTTTCTTTTTACTAGCTTTGGACCTGAATAAGGTAAACAATGCAAAATGTACTGTATTATTATTATAAATAGAAAATATACTGCATTAATTGTGATTTTTTAATTTTGGGTCATTACGACGGAGTGTTTTTGTCTGCGTCCTTTTGTCTTAGAGCCTTTATTCAAAATACACTAAAAAAATTACATAATTTCTATATTTAAAAAAAGCAAATCTTTGCATTTTTGTATGGCAAAATGTATGCTTCTGTAAATAATCGTATTAAAACAAGCTAAAACGACCCGGACCATCGATATATTATAAATTAAACTTTTTTTTTGTTCAAAAAGTTGAACTCGTGCCCGGAAAAATGCAAAGCGCGCAAACAAACACAAAATTGAATGCAGGTAAAATTTTGCTATAAAATAATATTTAAAATTTACAAATTTTTAAAACAAAAAACTGTGTTGTAGCCATTCACCGCAATAAAAAATCAAAAACCTTTTCAGAGTCCAAACTTTGAATTGAATTGACGTTGAAAACGTTTTGGAGCCACTGCTGCGGCGCGCTTAATCCGACCCAAACAAATGCAACCATTCCATTTTCAATGAGATACGCCTCTTCCGGCTGGAAATACTCCATGGAACAGCGAACTTGGGTAGGCATTTGCAACTCGCCGTGGTCCAAAGCCAGTTGTGTAAGTGGATAGATTCGTGGGTAGAGAAAATGCGACACATCGCCAACCGTCATCGAAGGCACCAAACTCATCATCCACGCGCGATCATCCACAATTAATTCACTTCCTAAAAAAGGCTTAAACTGTCAATTGTTAGTTTAAAGAGTGCTTAAAATTAATTCATTATAAAAAAATTGATTATAAAAAATTTATGCGCTTTTAAATTTCAAACACAAATTTGCTTTCCTTCCTCAATAAATTTATATTCGAAAAAAAATGATGAAGTAGAGCATAAGGTCATTTCGCCCAAACTCAGTCTGAGCATAAGCAGCATTTAACGCATTTCAACAGACATGAGTTGACAGGCGTAGGCACGAGTTGATGGTGCTATTAAATAATGCTAAGAAACAAAAAAGTTGAAAATAAAAAATGGTTAAAGCTCAATAGAGTGATTCCATGTGAAAAAAAGTTGACATGGTGCAATTTTGAAACACTTTAAAAATCAAGAGGTTCTTTAAACTTCAATATGAAATCGCTCAATCGAGTCGCCAAAATATAAATTAAAAAAATATGTCACATTGATTCAAGATCACCTTAATAAGTATAAATTATCAAATTAGGTATTAGGAGTAGAATTCGAGCAAAAGCAATGAGATATCAAGCTGCTTTCAAAGCGCAAGTTGATAAAAAAAGAATAGAGGAACCTGAGTTGAAGTAAAAAAAAAACATTAATCGCAGCCACAACCTACGCAATTTTAACTAAGGCAAAACTCTGGTCAGTTTTTGATGCTATTTTTCATAAAGCAAAAATAAAACAATCCCCAAACCAAACGCTTAAATTTAAACCCATAACTTCAATATTGAACTGCTCGATTAAGACCTATATTAAATATCAAAAAGTTAATAAAGTTTATTAACTTGAAATCACATAACATATAATACACAAAGTCATACCATTATTAAATTTAAAAAAATGTTATACCTCCATTAAGGGCATCATTCTTTGTAATACAATTAACGTGGACAGGCATCAGCTTAAGGCACTCGGGCAAAATCAACTGGCCCAACGGCGCAGACTCGCTACACTTTTCGCGATATGTTGAAAGAATGCGGGCGCAGACAAGGACAATTTCTTCACGCATCTCTTTAGACGACTTGTCTCGGACGGCACGCTCCGCTAAACCAAAAAGTAATATTAAACAAAATATTAACGGCTATTTGATTAATATCATAAGAATTAATTAAAATGAAATACCGTGCTTAAACAAATAAGTAATCATTGTGTCCTCGTCGGTCAGCCGATAGATTGGTTAAAGTCGGCGCTCACCGACAAAGACAAATTGTGTAAGCGCAGACGACGCTGTCCACTGCAACTAGTAAAGAGAACTGCCACCTGAAAGAAGACCGGCTCTTTCTCGTCCAATTTGTCGTCGTATTTGATCTCGACTTGAACGGACTTATTGCTGTCGAGTGCGCTCAGTTCAATGTCAGTTGTGTTTTGCATGTAGAATGAACCGTAGAAGCCGGTCGGACGAATTCCTAAACTATTGAGCATATAATTTAGTTTAATCAAAGCAAGAAAAATTGGAAAAGTTTGACAATAAAGAAAAAGCTAAAGCAAAAAAAATTTACCTGTAGAGGTCCTAACACGCATCATAACGTCGAAAATGATTTCTCGACTAATATCATGCTTTAAATCATTTAAAAAGCGAACACCGTCATTAGAACACTGAAAATGGTAAAGTTTAATAATGTCTCTAATAATTGAAATCAAACACAATATGAACTACAAATTTAATTCAACCTCATGATGCTCCATTTTACAATCCAACTCTGCACATGGTGTTATATTAGAGTTAAGGTTGAATTTAAAAAAATACGGTATGTGCTTACAACAAATACAGTACGCACAAACAAGGACAAAAACATAAAAGTGCAAACAAAAAAACGCAAACGACAAAATGCAGGAACAAAAAGACATTATATTAACAAAGGCAACAAAAGCAGTGTCAAACAAAAAAAACACAAAGATAATAAGACAGCGGACAAAAAATGTATAATTATCAAATCAGTTTTAAATTAACTCAAAAATACTGCATTGATAGGTTTGCGTGTCACAGACAGACAAAATTGACATATTATTAACAGACAAAGTGCTTACGTCAAAATACTGGTATTTGTAGATTGAACCGCCCGTCAAATTGGCTATTGGCGCCATTGACGCCACGTCAACAAACGAATTGGGGAATAGAAACAAGTCCACTGAGCAACCATATTTGACGCACTCCTCTCCCAGCTTTGAGTAAAAATCGTTGGCCGGCGTCAGAACAGTCTAAAAAATTAGAAAAGTAAGCTTTTACTTCAATCAAATAACAACCGAAATGTTGATAGTCTAACCCATCAAACCCTAAGCCTAGCTAACACAATATAGAACAACCTTTTCCTTGTCCGATCCCAACACTTTGCGGTCCCCGCGGTTCTTCAATTGGCCCGGACACTCCAAAGTCGGCAGTGAAGTGTTAAAAATGAACAATTTGCCGGCGCGATCGACACTCTTCAAGGCGTCCAGGCCCGACTGAATGACCGGCCCAAGAATGGTTTCAGTGATTCGAGTATCGGAAAAATTCGTTGCAATTTCTTTGAGGCAGCTAAAAAAATATAACAAAAATTACCCATTGCTTCAGCAATTATTCTATATGTACAAAATATAATTAACTTCACAAGGACAATCGATCAAATCAACCAATGGCTAACCTAATTAAAGATGCTTCAGCCGTCTCAAAATTAACTAAAAAACCGTCAGCCAAAGGCGCAAACACGTCGTTAATATCATTGACAATAAGCATTTCCGGCTTGCCCGCATCTCCCAACTTGTAGAAGTGAATCACGTTGTCGTAGGTGGCTAAACCAATTTTAATTGTCGATCTGTCCATTCCGTAGTCTCTACAAACAGAAAAGAGTCAAACAGGTTTTGTGACATAAAATTTTTAAAAAATAACTGAGCAAAACTTTCTGCGCCGTAAAAGTGGAGCCGTAAACTTCCCAACAAAACAAAAGTTACCTTGGCAAATTTTTCAACAGTCCCACAGCATTCCGACAAAACAATTCAACAAGACCGTTGCGTACGGCATTGTAGGACACGTCAAGCATAAATATAAAGGCTGGCTGTTTCGGCTTGAGTCCATTCTTGCAATATTGTTTGGTGGCTACAAACTCATAAGAGCCCAGATAGAGTTCCGGCCGATAGGCAATGTCGGTCCGCCTGCCCGTATGATCCAAATGTGCAAAATAGCTGTCCTCAACTAAAATTCCGCAACAAATTATATCTCAATCAGTTTAGGAATTATACTAAAAGATGCATTTGGTTAAAAAAAAGAGTTTTAAAAAACTAAAAAATTTTTGAGCAATGAAAAATAAATAAAGTACCAGTGCTGGATGCCTTGCAAAATGGGCACTTGAATTTACGGCCGCCATCAATGAACTCCATAAACGGGCACATGTAGGCTTTGCAGCGTTGACATCTTAACGGGCCAAGCTCGCCCAAATCAACAATCGGAGGAGGCACCTGCAAGTAATAAGTTGTAATTGACATTTATGGTGCAATATTCTCCAGTTTTGACTAATTAACTCTTTACTAAAAAAATGTGTATCCGTAATTACGGCAAAATGCACTATAAATAAATATTAATGCAAAGAAAATGATTTAATGGTTAGATAAGCTGTTAAGAAATTACATCCCATGGTTATAAAATCGAAAAACTATAAATTTCAACAATAACAGAAAAAACCAACGCAATTTTTAAAAACCCACAACATTCTACACCTGGCAATTAAAAGCATTAAAAGCACGTGAAAAACCTCGTAAAATTCGTATTGTAATCAATTTGAACAAACTTTCATAGCAATTAAACATGTCCATCAAAAAAGATAGACATATAATATGAAGGACCTCAAATCGGGAAAATATCAATCCAAGCTCAAAAAAATTTCATAGGCTTAGCCCATTACTAGAATAAACAAAAAAAATAAAAACTTCTTGCGGGTGAAGCTCAGCGACAGGAGTGATGGCCAGAGAAATAGGCAAATTGGAATTTTTTACTAGATCCTGGCTTTGTGGGACGACGTACACTGTGGAGCGAATAAATTTTGGATTACAATTTCCTACAAAATGTAATTTAAAGCTTAGGAAAACAACCAAAAAATAATTTGAAACCTTGATCCTGCGCCACAAAGTCGGTCGTCACGAGAGGAGGTAGCTCTGCAGTCGGGAATCCAGTCGGAAAAATGCCCGATCTTGAACTGCGGTCATCCTCAATCACTTGCACCTAAACGCAAAAGCAGTTTTTAACGCTTTATAGAATGATGCTTAGCCAACAGAAAAAAATTCTTAGCCAGCAAAACGGAGCGTATCAAATGGCCGAGACACACAATAGTTAAATAAAGGAAACACAACACCAAATACTTTTTACTACATAAAAAAAATATGCTGTTATAATCTAAAATTATTTCAGCGCCGTTTTGCCGCCCCATATTAATTTGCCTTTAATGGCGCTGTTTTGTCTCAAATTATTATAGCGCCATTATCTCCGCGCTGAAATTTCAGCGCTGCTTTGACAGGCGCATCCAGAATTCTCTACTCAGACGTACCCAAAACAATAGCAAAAAAAACTTTATAAAAAAAGCCGCCTACCACACTTGGCATCATATCCGGGTCAAGGCGTTGCCGTTGTTGTTGCTGCTGCATCCCAGGCCCCATAATGCCTGGCTGCATTCCAGACCCCATCATGCCTGGCTGCATCCCAGGCCCCATAATGCCTGGCTGCATTCCAGACCCCATCATGCCTGGCTGCATCCCAGGCCCCATAATGCCTGGCTGCATTCCAGACCCCATCATGCCTGGCTGCATCCCAGGCCCCGAAATCTGAAAAAATAAAAAATGCTGTATTTTGTTCTATGAGTCTTGCTTTTTTAGGGCGTCAATCCCATTATACCGGAACCATGCTCACCTGCCACAACAGACAACTATTTTTTTTATTTTGCGCCGTTTTGCCGCCCCACATTTATTTGCCTTTAATGGCGCTGTTTTGTCTCAAATTATTATAGCGCCATTATTTCCGCGCTAAAATTTCATCGCCGCTTTGACAGGCGCATCCAGAATTCTCTACTCAGACGTACCCAAAACAATAGCAAAAAATCAAAACAAAAAACTGCCTACCACACTTGGCATCATTCCGCCGAGCAGAGGTTGCTGGAGCAAACCTCCTGGTGGGCCTCCTAAGCTGGGCGGTCCAGGCGGAAAGCCTTGCGGTGAGAAAGCGCCATTCGTTTGCGGAATTGGAGGAAATCCACCAGGATGTGGAAAGCCGGTGGATAACTGTGGTGGGTATCCGCCTGGCTGTTGTGAAGGGAAGCCACCGGGCTGTTGTGGCGCTAATCCTGTTGGTGGCTGTATCATCTCTTTAAAAAATTTTTTTATTATTACATCAAAGAATAGGTGATGGAATATAAAAGGTTCTCTTCAAGAAATCTAAGCTTAAACGATCAAATAAAATCATGTCTTTGCACTATAAATCACGGTGCTTTGATATTGTATATTTTCAAAAATCCACCAGGTTGTTGTGGCGCTAATCCTGTTGGTGGCTGTGGCAGAAATCCATTAGGTTGTTGTGGCGCTAATCCTGTTGGTGGCTGTGGCAGAAATCCACCAGGTTGATGTGGCGCTAATCCTGTTGGTGGCTGTGGCAGAAATCCACCAGGTTGTTGTGGCGCTAATCCTGTTGGTGGCTGTGGCAGAAATCCACCAGGTTGTTGTGGCGCTAATCCTGTTGGTGGCTGTGGCAGAAATCCACCAGGTTGATGTGGCGCTAATCCTGTTGGTGGCTGTGGCAGAAATCCATTAGGTTGTTGTGGCGCTAATCCTGTTGGTTGCTGTGGCAGAAATCCACCAGGTTGTTGTGGCGCTAATCCTGTTGGTTGCTGTGGCAGAAATCCACCAGGTTGTTGTGGCGCTAATCCTGTTGGTGGCTGTGGCGGGAATCCATTAGGTTGTTGTGGCGGCCCTCCAGCCATTTGAGGCAGGAAATTTCCGTGAGTAACTTGAGAATATTGGATTGGCTCCATATGCTGCAAAAATTGAACTCCTGGAAACTGATTGACCTTAATGAAAACAATGAATAATTAATTTTGAAAATTGTTTATACACAAAAAATATAAATTCAAACGGTTTAATCACAATATTTCGAGTGACATAAAAAAGGTTTATAATATTAAAAGCTAAACTTTTAGTGTAAATAGAGTTCTTAAATCTGATAAAAAGTGATTATCTAGGTGCTAATCCATCCCTTTCCAACAGTTATTCCATAAAAATGGCAGCAGCCAACTGTCATAATGTGCCTACAATATCAAAGTACCGTGATTTATAGTGCAAAGACATGATTTTATTTGATCGTTTAAGCTTAGGTTTCTTGAAGAGAACCTTTATATTCCATCAGGACCTATTCTTTGATGTAATAATAAAAAAAAAATTTTAAATAGATAAGAAAGGTTTTCTAAAAAAGCATAATTTAAACCACCTTCCAAAATCAAGGAAATCAACCAAATAATGCAACGTCATTTAAAAGAAACTCTCTCAATAAAAAAAGTCAAAGAAAAAACACAAAACCAAATAATACTTCAAATCCAGGCTTTACACTTATAGCCCACACTCATTCCATTAAAATTGAGCAATTTGAAGAAAGAAAAGCACCCTTCTTGTGTGTGAACTACTTCAACCGAATTGGAAATGCCAACAAAGCAGTAAAAGGCGAGCAAATAATGAAAAAAAAATTAATTAAACGTCATGCGTGTCGTGTTGGGACAACGCACGGTTTGCATTTTGTTTGCATAAAGACGAGCCAAAAAATGAAAAATTTTTTTTGGGAAATTTTGAAAATTTCACCACAAATTTTAGTTCATCGCCAATGCGCTTCGACAACGCGCCGTTTGTGTGTAACGTTGTGTTTTTTAATTTTCGTAATTATGAGCGAATTTTCAAAGCAATGATCTTCCAAATTTTTTTGTTTTTACTTTTATTTTTTGCTGAATGAGTGTTTATCCCGGGTGGAAAACATTATTTCTATATTGCTCTTTTTTGCTGTCTGGATGCAGAGAAAAATTTCGACCGTTTTGAGTGGAAACCGATTTTCGGTGGAGGGATAGTGATGAATTACGGCATTCTGTCTTATTTGAATTGGCCGTAATTAGTTAATTGCAAATTTTTTTCTAATCGATAACAATTTTTCCGTCTTCAACGTTAATGGTGCTGCATGTCTAAATTCAGACCATGTGTTTCGATTCCTTGATATCTTATAGGCTTTTCATAGTTTTCTCTTACGGCTTTATTGATTCCCCGACTTTTGCAGAGCAGCGAAAGCCAGTATCATATTGTCTGAAGTTAATCGTATTTTATCAATTAAAGCACTTTGCTAAGCGCCATAACCCATTTACCATATTTTTCATAATTCAAGATTTTCTCCTTGGCTCTAAAACGAAGTTTTTGGCTTCTCTTATTTTTTTCTTTATTTTATCAGACGATTTTGTTTTGCTTTTAATTTGACAGTTTATGCAATTTAATTCAAAAAAGCAGTTCAAGCCAGCAATTTTTGCCGTCTATGTTTCTATATAGAGACATACATCTATAAATATTTGGCCGACTTATTGGATAAAAAAATTGAAAGCAAAAGCTAACCGCTCTTTTTCTAAATTTGACAAATAACACTCATCTGGATTCTTTTCCGGCTCACTCGACACTTACCTTCTGGCTTTGCATCTCAAGTGTTGTAAATTTTTATTCAACAGGACTACCTACTGTCCGTTGCCAATTTACGACGGGCGGTTAACCATAACATATTTGCTTTAGAGTTTTTGTAAAATATCTACTTGGCTAACTCATTCCGGTCAACTCATTCCAGTTCAAATTCCAGTTCAAAGCGTCGCGAATTGTCTGTAAATCTTTGCGTGTTTGACGCTTTTTGTTAGATTTGAAAAAAAGTTAAAAAAAATTGTGTGCTGCATAAAAATCGGTTAAAGATCTTTCTGCCTGTTATTACAATGCGAAAATTACGACCTAAAGTCTACACGTGAATAATAATTTAAACGTTATTTAGCATTTCTTACATCTTTGTCTTTTTTGCCTGTTTTTAAACAATACGGGGGTCTTTCGCGATTGTTTGTCATTGTATCATCCTTCTCTATAAAATCAAATTATAATTTTCAGATGCATAAAGATGACGGACAAAAGATCTTTGATTCTTTTGCATCTTCCATTCAACCAACACTCCAAAGTGCACGTCCGGCCGGGCGTTTCGGCTCGCGACGCCATTTCCAGTATTCTTAAAAAGCGAAATATTGTGCCGGAAATGTGCACGGTGTGCGTGGGCGCCGATCCGCTAAGCCCGCAGATTGACTTGCAGACCGACCTGGGCAATTTGGCGCTTCAATTGAAACGCAATGAGTTGTGGGTTCACGCCGAGTGCATGGAGCTGTTCAAGTCGATACACCACGAGTTCGTCCAAAAAACGTTTTTGTCAGTGACTAATTGCGGCGTATGCCGGAAACTTATTTATTTTCAGGTGTGAATTTTATATTTTGTTATATTGGGCAAGTGCTAGATTAGGCTGTAGAGGTGTGCTTTTAATTCAGGTTTTATTACATTAACAGATAGATTTGTTCAAAAGTGTAAATTCATACATAACATTGTATGCTCAGAATTTGATGTGGGATTGTCGTGCTAAAACCAATGTATTTTCTAAATATTTTTATTATTTTAAAAAAGTTCATTGTTTTTTTTATATTTTTTAGTTTGAAGGTTTCAAATTTTAAGAATTTTTAAAGGAAAAAATTTTGCGTTACAATTGAATTTTTATTACGAATCCAAGCCCCTCATTTCAAATGTAGTTTTTACTAATAAAACTTGTAAGTTTACTGAAAAAAAAATATTTTTAGTTAGGATTCCCTTTTTCTGTTTGAGAAAGTTTTATGTTTACCCAATTTGACCAAAAGTATTTGTCATTTAATTAAAGTTTATATCAATAGTATAACAATTGTTCTCTATCACAATCTCTATTTAACAACTTTTTTGTATGGTTTTTTTCACTTTTTGCGAAGAAAATTTCCTTTTTTTACCTGTTAGATTTGCACAATCACAATTAAAAGTATTTTATTGACTTTTGTCTACGATTGGATCAAAATTTCTATATAATTTTAATATTTATAAGGTTTTAGCTAGAATTTGAAGGGCTCATCCTAAAAACACAGCGGTATTTTTCAAACAATTTTTATTTTTTAAGGGTTATCGTTGTGACCGCTGCTTATTTAATTTCCACAAAAAGTGTTGGGGCCAAGTGCCGACGTTATGTGAACCGGACTACATTGCTTTTGACTTGGACAAGGCGAATCAGTTGCGGAGTGTATGCGAAAAATACAATCGGGATCCGCACGCCGCCATGGCAACCGATATTTTGTATAGTTTATTGCCTAGCAATTCGTCTAAATCCTCTTCTCCATCTAATAATGCTGCTCATGGTAAATTGTTGTTTGATGCTTTTTATTGTGCTTATAAATAAAGTTCAAACCAAATTATTTGGGTATGGTCCTGAAATTTTTTTTCAGTTGAAAAGTTAAAATTTGAGCAAAAATATTTCCTAATAAATTTAAAAATTGACTAAAAACATTCAACAAAAAAACAATCGTAGCAAAACCTAGGCAATCAAAAAGTTCTAGTTAAATATAGAATGAAATGGAAAATCTATACACAATTTTTTTTCTATTGCAGGACGACCGGGTGAGATCACGCGTCAAGCAGCTATTCGGCACAAAGATTTCCACAGCCAAAGCCCTTATTCCAGAGACCGCTCTTCTTCGGCGCCCAACATCAATGTGATCAAAGATGATTTTACGTTTGGTGAAATGGTGAATTTTGATTTTGGCAATTATACAGGGCTGAGCGAACCGGGTTAATTTACTTAACGATATCAATTTTGTAGAATATTTTTGTATTTTCGTATCAGTGCAATAAAAATTGTTAATCAACGACCAAAACATTTTCCAAAAAAAGTGAAAAAAATGAAAAGGTTGAAAAAAATTAGTAAAAATGTTGGGTTCTGCAACGATTTGCATGAAAAAGATGATAAGTATTAACTGACGACCGGGTTTAACAGTTAAAAAGAAAGTTTATTGTTTAGCAAAGAGTTTACGCCATCAGTTTATTTTTTGCCTCACTTTTTTTTATTAAAAATTTTTTTTTTTAATTTTAAGTTAATTTAACTAAAATTGCTTAGCCCTGCAATTATAAAATATTATTTACTCAAAAATGTTTAGCAAGCACTGCAAACAACTTCATTTCACTTTGGACTTCAACAATATACACGTAAGCCTTTTGTTTTGTATGAGTTTTTTTTGTATGTACTGTTCTGCAACTTTGAGGCTTATGCCTAAAGTGAGAAATAATTAGTTTTTCATTGTCTATAGAATAATAAAGTCCTAAATCAGATTTTCACGTTTTGCCTACGAGATTTATTGTTGTTCACCAGTGTTGCCAATTGATACCGACTTGAATCCGGCTGTATGAGTGGGATACATATAAATATAAATATTTACACTTGTGGAGAATCTATTATTAATTGTCATTTTTATTGCTGTTTTTTAAACACCATTTAAGCCATTGTTTGGTACAGCGTTACATTAAAAAAAGGGGTTTAAACAAAAGTAACATTTTGCTACGGTTTTTTACGTTTTGCGTCGAAATTTTAGACGCAAAAAACAATTTCTTTGTTTTGGAATGTAAGCATGTTGAATTTTGGGCGCTGAAAAATATTTAATGGGACTAGCGTTAAAGTTGAATTATTCCAACATTACCAATGGCGTGTAAAGGCTTCGAAACCCTCTTAATTGTAAAAGAACTAGCACTGATTTCAGTCGCAATTTTATTTTAGCAACATTTGATCACACTGACATCCATTGTCTAAGTTACTTTCCCGATTACGAAGTCCCATTACTATCTTATTTGATAATAATTTTGAAATCAAGATGGTAATTATAGTAAATCTATAAATTTATTGGTTTTGTCTTTTTATCAAACTTCATGATGAACTTTTAAAGACACAATTGAAAATACTTCTTTGTTTGTCAATTTATATTTTTAAATTATTTTATGTTGAAAAAGTTTTTCCCCATCTTTAATTTTTTTTTCAGACGTAAACAGCGAGACACAAATTCAAATAGATGAACGCTCGCAGACGCTTGGCAGCGGTGGAAGTGGCGTTGGCCATCGACTTTTGCCTCATTTACAACCGCAAAGATTTCCGATTCTTATGGTAATATTCTTTAACAGAATTGGATTTTTAGTTATATTTCTTTGTGCATTTTATTGGTATAAATGGATTTTTGGCTTTTATTTTTGAATTTTTCCTTTAAATTTTCCGATTTTTGCCAAAAGATAAAGTTTTCGTTTTACGAATTGACTGGGTTTTTCCATGTGTTCTTAAAGGTTTGATTGAAAGTTACATACTTATAAAATACTAATGTGTTTGCTTTGTATGATTACTTTATGGTCGGTTGAACTGCTGAACTGCTGAAACTGGTTGAACTGCTGAACTTATTACAAAAATGGAAAAATTTATAGTTTAAAACATGATTATTTAGCTTAATATCTTTGATGTTGCACTATAATTAGTTGACAATAAAAAAATGAAAATTTTTACAATTAATACTAATGCTTATTTAGCTAAGACGAATAAGGCGGCCATTTAAAGTAAAAATTTTTTTTTTACATTTTTTCAAAACTGTATTAGGCATTTGGAATGGTTAAAGGTTCAACCGATTTAAATTATTATACAGTTTAACCCTAATTATTGTTTTTAAACTTAAGTTTTATTGTAGAGGAGATTTTACATTATAAGATACTTGATTAAGTAAATCTGTTTTATACTTCTGTAGGCGTTTCATTTTTATTTGTTGTTTTAGTTTTTCTAATTTGTTTTACTGCACTGGGCCGCTTAACAGCTTTTTTAGGATATTTAAAAATGAGTTTTTTCCTGAAAATTACTATTTACGCAAAAATTAATTTTATGAGATGAGAAGTTGACCTTATTGGCCTTTTCATATCACTTTATTTTAGGGTCCTTCCTCTTCCTCTACTTCACCGACCTCTTCATGCCCAAGTCCTGTGACACATCATTTGCTCGAAATTGCGGGTACGTCGTCGTTGAGCGCGAGTGCGGCGCTGACACCGCCTCAATCTGCCCCGCCACAAAAAACCACGCATCCCTTCTTCATGGAGCAGCGAATTAGGATAAAAAGTCCCGGTGACAGCTATTTGCTTATGAGTGCGTCGGGTGGAAGTGGGATGGCGGTGAGTTCGTTGGCTACCAATGCTTTATCGGTAACGCCATTGGGCAGCGCTTCTGGTTCAAAGTCGGACTTGAGCTCTTCGCTATTGACTATTGACGGTAAACTTCAAAAGCTTGACAATTTTTTAAACAAAGATGTTTTTTTTAAGGTGGCGGCATTCGTAGTACAGAGTTTCAAAGGCGCGGTGGTGAGAAATACAACAAACGGAGGTCTATTGAAGACTGGGAAATTAGCCATGACAAGGTCATTTTCAAGGAGCAGATTGGAAACGGCTCTTTTGGAACGGTCTACAAGGCTTATTATTTTGGTTTGTATTTTTTTTTGATTTAACAATACCTCTTAGAATATTATTTTGTTAAAGTAAAATTGGTCCTTATATATATTGCTTTATATTGCAAGGTGAAGATATTTTTATTAAACTCATTTCAATATAACCTTATTATTTTATTTTTTTATTATTCCAATTGAATAATTAGGCAGTTGAATTTAGGCAACTGTGTTGTAAATATATTAGTTTTACGTTGAAAATAATATTTTAAATCCTAACGTAATAAACCTTTTTACCTAGAATGCTTTTCTTCCTAACTATGCATGATTGTGTCTTCTGCTTTTTTTCTGTACACCCAAATTGCTTGAAACGGGCAAGCCTCTATGTTTTGAGTTTATTCTATTTCTTTTGCAGTTATAATTCAATTTTTTATATTTATCCGTTTCCACAAAATCAAATTCATCACTTTTATTTTACTTAACTGTTAATGCTTTTCTTTTTTGTTTTAGGCGCAGTCGCAGTTAAGAAATTGAATATCAGCACTCCATCGCCCTCACTTCTGCTTGCATTTAAAAACGAGGTGACAGTCTTGAAGAAGGCGCGACACGGGAACGTGCTCAACTTTCTCGGCGTCATCCGCGAGCCCGAGCTGGCCATTGTCACCCAGTGGTGTGAAGGCTCCAGTCTGTACAGGCACATTCACGTTGCGGAGCCGAAACGCGAATTTGAAATGCAAACCATTTTGGAGATTTGCAAGCAAATCACGCAGGGCATGAACTATTTGCATTCAAAAAATGTCATTCATAGGTAAATTTCCTATATTGAATAGGATAGCTGAATTTGTAATCTAACCAATTTTTGGACCTTTTGAGTAATTCATAATTGCTTACGAATTTTGCTTTATTTTTATAAATTGTATGCATTTTTTTCAGTTTGTTAAATGTACACATTTTTATGCGCTAATTTAGCATTTTGTTAACGATTTTACTTTTTTTAGCCTTTTTTGATACATTATACAAAACATGAGATCTTCAATTGTTTTTCTTTGGGGGTATTACAAACTTGACTCGTTTCAATATTTGAATGACGGATTTGGCACAAATCATGTTTTTGATATTAAAACTGCGCCATTTGAAATTTAAATAAACTTTGCATAATGGTAAAATGGCTTTTCAAGTAGGTCTCTTTAAAAACTTTATCATTTAAAGACCGCTGTTTGAGTTTTTTTTAATTTTATGAATTCTTTAGCAGCTTTTCGTTTAGCTATAGTAAAAAACGTTTTTTAATGCTTAATTTAACACTTTTATTTTGAACTTTTTTTACATGGAATACAAAAATTCCTCTTATAAAATGTTATCCTGAGGTAGTCGGTCTTTTTTAAGGTGAATTTACAGGCAGTTTGTATGCATATGAGTCACTATTTTAGAGTTATACAACCTTTTTGTTTAAATTAATTTAAAATTTCAGGGATCTCAAAACAAATAACATTTTTTTGACTGAAGGAACGGTTGTGAAAATTGGTGATTTTGGTCTGGCGACTGTGAAGACGAGGTGGAACAATACGCAGAACGGCGCGCCCAACCCAAACCCCACAGGATCTATTTTGTGGATGGTATTTTCCTCTGTTTTCTTTTTGCTCGGCCTTCTAATTTTGTTTTTGACTTTTTTCTTAGGCGCCCGAAGTGATTCGAATGGTTGGCGGTGAGAATCCCTATAGCACAGTCTCCGACGTCTATTCGTTTGGAATTTGTTTGTATGAACTTTTGACTTCAAAACTTCCATATGACGACATTAAGAACCGGGATCAAATTCTCTTTATGGTCGGAAGCAATTTGTTGAAACCGAATCTGAATAATATACGGCGCGATGTGCCGCGCACCTTGCGGACTCTGCTGGAAAAATGCATTCAGTTTAATCGTCGGGAGCGCCCGGAGTTTAAAGAGGTTTTTAATTTCTGCCAAATTTGTTATTGTTAGCCCTACTTTGGGGTTTTGATATTTTGTTATGCATGTGTTTAACAACACTGAAAATAAATTATTTATAATGCGGTCATTTTATTTTTAAGTTATGCGGCATTATATCCATGGGTTGAGAAATCTCTGGCTACTACCCCGATAAATATTTACGTAAAATTAGAATTTTTGACTGCTACGAAGTTGGTTGATAAAACATAATTTTTATTCCTTAAGTAATTTTGTATTTTTTAGATATTCAAAAAATTGGACGAAATACGTTTGCCAAAATTAAAAAAGTCGGTTAGCGAGCCCAACCTCCGAGGTCTGTCTTTGCCGGGCGGCGGCAGCACAACGAATAACCATAACAACACCAGTAACAACAATACTAGCGGAATTTTGACCGTTTCGGTCCGATAAAAGGGCTAACTTCCCTGCATTTTTCGTATTGTTCTACACTCTCACTCACAAGAAGCACTTTTGAAGCAAAATTGTATTTTTAAGAAAGGATCGTTAAACCCCCGGTGATAATGCCAGACAACAAAACAGAAAAAATCTGCTAACTAAAGCTGCTGCCCCATTATGAAGACCCTAAAAATTTTTTATTGTTCTTTGTAAAGGCATCCATAAATCTATTCTTTGTATTGTAATTTCTATATTTATTTCTTGTGTGAAATAAAGCGTCAAAACACACACACATCAAGACAATAGTTGAAGGCTGAAGATTATATAAGATTTGCGGAATTTTATTATATTTTAGCACGAACCCTAAAATAAACAAGATGTTGCTTTAACGAGTCGTAACTTGTCTCCATATAACCAGAACTGTGGCATTATATGCACGCAGTATGAAAAAAGAAGGCCTTCAAATGCTCTTTTTTCATTTTCAGACGGAAAAATTGCACGTTGTGGTGATAAATCGCAGTTTTTTTGGGTCATTCATCCATAATTATATTCCAGCTAATATGGCTCTAAGAGTTTTCGCCGGGCGGACTATTCGCGGCGCGGACTTTTCGCCAAGCGGACTATTTGCCGGATTTTTATTTTTTTATTATAATTATGATGAATATGATCCTTTTTCATTTTTGAAATGCATTTACAGTGATTGAAACGTGAAACCTACTTTAATTTTTTTTAAATAAAAATTTTAAACAATGCATTAAAAAATAAAAATCCGGCGGATAGTCCTTTTACAATATTAGCTGATATATTTTAAGAGTCATAAGTCAGGTATTGTCAGTGCGAATATATGAATACAATTGCAATTTGTCAACAAGTAATAAATTTGAAGTGGCGCAATTTTAATTATGGCATTTGGAGTAATGTTTTTCTCACATACATATAACGTGAGAGGAAATTGAGAATTTTCTTTGGCTAATTTTTCCATTAAACGTCCAAAAGCTTAGGCTTTATTTTTTGTTTACCCAGAGCATCTTTTACATTTTTTGTAACTTTTGTCAACTGCAGTTAAACTGAATACTATTTTCAATTAAAAATTTTAAATTTAGACCATTTCAACTTTTTGGTTTGGAATGGCCATTGTCTACAGACTTTAGCACAAGAAATTGAGCATTGTTTGCTCCGCAGCTCTCTGAATAACTAAATTATGGCGGAGCAAATATGGCTTGAAATTGAAGAGCTTGAGGCGGACGCCTCGCGTGAGGCTCAGATTCGGATTGAGTACCGTGAGCAGCTTTTTCAAGTTTGTTTTTTATACCATTCCCATTTCAACTTATCATTTTTTAGTTAATTTTACAATTGTTCGAAATGAATTTTCAATTTGCAATGGAGAAGGGCGCACATAAATTGCTGTGGAAGTCGCAGCGTGCGCTGTTTGGCAAAGTTCGTGCACAGTACAACAAGGTTAACACTAGATGCACCAAGACAGCGCAGAAAATCAAAATTCGTTGTGATGAAATGAACGCTGAAATTGCCAAAGTTGTTAGTTTCTTTTACCTTATAGCAGTTTTATCGTTTTATTTTTGTCTTTTTTCATTTTAAACCTGAATGAATTGCTTTTATTGCCAAAACAAATTTTGAAATTTAAAATCTCTCTGTGGCACTCAATGTTCAATTGAGCACTTTTTTGTATTATTTTATTTTTTTTTAACATTTTTTGTATTGAAACGGTTATTTGCTTTTTATTTAAAACTATATCCTCTTTTCCTAATTATTCAGCAATTTTTTCAGTTAATAATTTCAAATTCCAGTTAAACAAGTTTAATTTAGATTGAACTACAAAAATAACTTATTGTTTTCTGTTAATTAAAATTTTGATCTGGTGCTTAAAAATATTTCAACTACTTTATTTACCTTTCTTTCTTGGAATGTGCGGTTTATCGCAATTAAATATTATTATTTTTTTTTAGAACTACAAGAACGTCTTGCGGACCGTGGTTTGTGAATGGTCCAAGGTGGCCGTGATTGTCGAGGAGTATGTAAATGCCAATCTCGAAAAATTTGGTGATAACGCCGAGCCCCTTGAACAGCTAGAGTTGTTGCCGCTTTCACGTTCTAGCCTGAAGGTCGTGCTGAAATTCTTTTTTAATTCCAATCGAAATGGCGAGGCGCTGATGCAGTTTGCGACATTTCTACATTTGAGGTTCGGAGACGTGATGCGATATTTGGTTGGTTTTTTGAGAATTTTGGTTTTGGTGTTTTCCACTATTTGTTCCTTGCAATATTTTTTGTCGCTTTTTATAATATTGATTTGTTCATTTTAGTTCTAAGGTGTTTGTTTTGCTCAGTTGAATAAACATATTCTTGTTCCACCTTTTACAAATATGTAGTTGGTTTTAAGTTATTCATGTTTGCTGTCTCTTGAATTCGATATTTCTTTGTGTATATATAAATTTAAATGCAAAATCGGCTGTATCATGACGGTTAAACTCCTATAAGCACTGAATGCTGTATGCTAGTTGCATGGGCTAAATACCGTTTTCACATAAACCTCTTTCATTCGCCATTTTTGTAAACCGTATTTCCAATATGCATTTCTTTAACACAATGTGATGATTACGTCTTTTCTAAGCTATATACTATATACTGAAGTACTTTGCGAATATTTACAGAATGACGCCGACAACACTTATATTTCACTGCAACAGTCTAAAATTGATAACACGAAAGTTCTGGCTAACAATAATAATGAATCTTTACTCACTGCAAATGTAATAGCCGTACAAAGACTGGCGAATGAACTCAAAGCTAAAACTCGGCGTTTGCGGTCAATTATGAGAGATGGCAACACCATAATGAAGGAAGAGGAGAGAATGGGGAAGGTTGATTTAAAGTTTTCTATTCCTTCAAGATTCAGAAATGGTCAACGGAGATCGGACTTGTCTTCCGACGACCTGCTTGAAGAAGATGAGGACGAATTTATTTTTTCTTCTTCCTCTACAGACGCACCCAATACATCCTCTGTAAATACGAAAGACAAAGCGCAAGTTGAACTGGACCCTCTAAAAAGCATGGAAAAGCAGTTGGAACGCTTGACGTTGATCAACCGTGAGCTGTATCATTTTGCCGTCGAAAATTTGTTCAAAGAAATCGATCGAACTTGGCTTGGTTCTAAGTGATAATTATGTATGATTCTCTACCTAATCAAAATAATTTTATCAAATCTCGTACAAATTAAATTTTGGTTTTCTGATGCATTTTTTACATTTTATTTTTTTTAGGCATCAAGGCCTTGCCTAATCTACTTTTTTTTTGATTTATCTGCATTTTTTGTTGTATAAATACACTGTTAAAACCATTTTTTTTTTAGTAAGTAATTTACTCTTTAGGAAAGCTACTGTTAGTTTTTTTTGCAGTAAATATTAGTCGTTATTTTATAACATATAAACTAACTGCTCACTATTAACTCGCCTAGAACTTATAAATTACGTCTTCTCGCTTTTGTATACTATTTTTCTTTTACGTATCATTACTCACCACAGTTCTCCTAGTTTTTTCTTGAAAGATTATTGGTTTTTATTTTTGTTTTTGAGCAGCTGTCAGTTTTTTTTGGAACCCATGGGCTTTGGGCCACTTATTTCCAAAAAAAAAAGTCAAATTCATTTCCAATAATCGTTGACGGATGCTCTTCGACGGCGCTGACAACAGCCTCTCGATCGACTTCTCGGGGGCGGCCAGCCCTCGGATTGTCTTCGATTGTCAATTTTCCGCTTTTGAACTTTGAATACCACTCATTGTACGTTGTGCCACAGTTCCGGGTCCTTTGGCTCGATTAATGTTTTATCTGGCTTTTTTTACGCTGTGACTGTTCATACTCGTATTTGAGCAGTTTTTGAATAATTTCTTTTTTTTCCATATTGTAAACAAGTCTAAAAATGTTATACAAAAACAATAGCTTACTTAGTAGCGTACATTACTGTACAAAAAAAATCTGATTGGAACAAAATATGTTTTATTTAAAAAATTTTGCGGAAACTTATCCGCCAACCTAATATATCGAAAATTGTTTTAATTAGAAAACATATCTTTTTTTCAAAACGGTTAAACTAAATATAACCTCACATGCAACCACTAACATTTTTTTCCTTTTTCATTTTTTATTTTTTCGTTGCATACGAGTATATACTGCAAGATGATCCATTTTCTTTGTTTATAATATTTGAATTTACATATATGAATTTGTACATGTAATATTTATCATTAACTTATTTCTTTGACGACCTTTTGTGTCATTCCTTGAAAGCCTTGATTATGTTATTTTGATGTTTTTGTGTTGTTGAACCCTACGAAAGAAAGTGTTTGTTATTCTGTTTGTTACATTTGTAAACAAATAATATATTTTTGAATGCTCTCAAGAAAAATTTTGTATTCGTATTGAGTTAACCATTTTTACAACCAATTTTATTTTTCCCATTTCAGGAGGACTACGGGCTGAGCGAAAATTTTTATCGTTGCTCAACGGAATTAGCGTCCAGTGCCGATTATGCGACCGCCAAAAAGGATACTGAATATGCTGAAGAACAATTGCAAAAGATTACCCAACTAAAGTTGTAACATTGTCGGCAAACATGTTGGGCTAATTACTCGAAGAAACATGTGTTCAAAGTGGCATTACCGAAAGACCGTTTCTTTTTTTAAATATGGAATTGTTCATGAGTTTCAACAAGACCAAAATACAGCAAAAATATGAAAATTTGTAAAATGAAAAAGTTTTACAACGGGAAGGCGCATAAAATGTCTGAGCGGGATTGCTCACTATTTTTACCACGCCATTATTGTAAACAATAAAGTTTATGAAAATTTATTCTACCTACATATGTGATTTATTTTAAAGCATAAATAAATGTTTATTAATGTTTTGGCATAATGTTTTATTAATACTTATCGACTGACTTACGCGTTTGATAGTCTTTAAAAATATTGTTGTTGTAATTATGAATGCCCTTCTTCAGGTTTTTTAAATGCGTTGACAAAATGAAAATGCGAATGAACTTTTGACTTATTCTGATAACGAATAACAAAAACTAACGCCCGTGCTTTCCTCACTAACTTAGAACTCCTACCTAAAACTCTGTTTACGCTCTACCCAATTACCTGAACTTTATCTTATTTTTTTTTTACCAATTTGCACCTAAGCCCTACTGGTGTCAAAAAAAAGTACAAAATGTGTCTTAAATCGTTATAATTAATAAAATTCTCTATAATGTTTATTTTTTGCATTTGTTTAATTGATCTAAATACAATGATTCCTTCATGACGTCGAGATTAATTTTGTTGAGCAATAAATTAAGTCGATTTTTTTTCCAAAATGTTTTATTTATTTTTTCCGATTATCTTTCGAGAAACTGCATAAACTATTTTATAACCAATAAATAATGTGAATTTTTAAAATTTTAAAATTTAATTTATTTTAGAGGAAAGGAGCAAACTTGTAAACATTAAAATTTGAACTTTTTTGAATATTCCCTGAAACCGAATTTTTTGAAGGAAAAATAGGAAAAAGAAAGTTTTTCTTTTAATTTTCAAAGATGGGGTGAGATCAGTTTTAGGAGAAATTTTAATTTAACGATAAATCTTATCACGTGAGTATAGTGTTTATTAATATATGGTTTTCTTCTCCTTCTTCCTCTGCTTTTTAGTCTGCTCGGTTGGGTTGAACGATCTAGTGAGAGACGCTTCTGTAAAAAAAGGAAAATAGTGTCTTACCGATTCTTTGCCCTTTATAATCACGACGCCAATCAGTCGGCAGCAATTAACAGTGGGAGGAAAAAACGGAAAAGTATAAAAAAAATTTGCTTATTGGCAATTGAAATAAACTGCTTTGAGAAAAAAGGTTTATAGAACGGAGTATAAACAATATAGAGTCTGTGCAATATAAATATTATTACTTAGAGTACCAACTACAGTAAATGTTTAAATCGACATAAAAACTCATGCTGAGCGCTAATAATATTTTGAAGAAAAAATAAATAAACGGTACCGCAAAGATTACTGTACAAAGCAAATTTTCCTTTTTTCATAATTACAAGAAAAACTAGCAGACTCAGCTGTTGCATAAATGTTAGCAGTAGACGCCTGGCTTCTTTTCGAAGCGACCATAAGGAAAAATAAAATTTAAAAGTTTAAATTAAAAAAAAGAGACTAGTTTAGTAGGAAGCAGGAGTGCCATTTAACCATTATCGTAAACAAGTCAAACCAATATACTCAACCGCACAACTATGCAACTTTCTACTCATTTTCAGGTCGAAAAAAAGTGCTTAAATTCGACCCCTTTCGACCTGTAGACTTCTAAACATTAATTTATGAAACATAGTATCAATATAAAATTCATTGTTAAGCTCTTACTTTTCTCCAAACTTCAATTAATTATATTGATTTTTTATATTCTATTAAAAGACGTGTTTGATAGGATTTTCCGATAATACAGTTGTGAGCAAAATAATATGGTTGATTGCAACTTTTTTTAGGAGAACTATCTAATCAAATCAATTATTTTTTCGTGAAACAAATGTGTTCATTTTGTAGAGCTTTTAATGCTCTATCTTAAAACTTCATTTTGCATATAAAATTTTCATATTATTAAACAATTAATCAATAAGCCTAAATAACAGTTTTGAACGATAAATATACGGGACCGTTTTTAAAATGTACTTTTATTTCATTAATAACTTAGGGCCAGTTGTACCCTGTACTGCATTTTGCTCAGTGTTTTATGCCGAATCGAGTGATGCGGGTCTCATTGAAAAAAAAACATTTTCAACCCTTTAGGACCGTCCTAGAGTAATTTGGCCCTTTAATTGAGGTCACCATGGTTAGAAGTCCATATTTTTGGGCTCAGCAAATTTTTTACTACTCTGAATGGCTTATTTGAAAGCCAATAAATAAATAGAGCATCTTTTTGTATGTTTGAGTTTTGTTATATTCTTAAAAAAATATTTAGCAACGATAGATTGAAAAAAGATAACTGCTTTTCAAAATCAAATGTAGAGCCAAACTATCCGAACTATAGCGCTGCCAAATTGCCACTTTTTACTAGTTATATTCATTTTACTACTGTTTTAATTGATTTGGTATTATTAAATGCATTTTATAAGTATAATAAATTTAGCCCTTCTGTTCAGCAGTAAAAATTAATTATGATTAACCTGTTATTAAGTTGTAGGTGTAAAATTATAAATAAGATATGCAGATAATTGAAGACGTAAAAAAGTCTTAAAATACGTTAAAATTTATTAAAACTGTTATAACTTGTTTTGTATGAAACAAATTAATTTAAATTACAATATGTGTTTTTTATACAATATGTGCTTTTTTTTCACATGAAAAAAAAGCTTGGCATTTATTTATGGTTGCGAGCCTTACCTTTATTAATTGAATGGTTGGCGTCAGCTTGCCTGACGTTATTTGGATAAAATTTGATTTTTGGCTGCATAATGACATTTTCAAAATTTAATCGTGGTAGGATTTTTCAAAATTTCAAACACAAAAACATTTATTTTTCTCAAAAAAAACTTTCAATTTTATAGAGTAAAAAGTTACGCGGCCAATTTTTTGTAAAAAAAACCGCAATTCCTGAGTCCTGACGCGTAATTATGCTACAGCCATACTGTTGAAACTCTTCTTCGTTTAATTGTGCTAATTAGAATACCCTATTTTCTCTAATAGAAATCAAAAAAAGAATTTTTTATCAATAAAAATTTGTAAATTAATGTCAAATTTGATTTTTTTATTGGTTGAACTGCAAATCAGCAAAAAAATTGAGTGAAAATGACAGAAAAAAACAAACATATAGGTTTATAGTTGAAACCAAAAAAGTTTTTATTTGAAACTTTATGCTGCAGGTAGTAGCGGGTTGTCGTCATTAATCATTTATATCAAATGCAAACGCAGTGTGAATTGATGGACATCCCTAGTGTTTCTTGCACAGAGCCAATTGAAACATTCGATGCAGAGGCGTTTGAGTGAAAATGAGAAGTGAAAAAAGTGAAACGCACAAATGTTTTTTTTTGAGGTTTGTATTTTATAATTAGTCAAACTGTTTTTGAACAACAACAAAAGAGAGAACAATCGTTGTTGGCTTTAAGCCGATGTTCTGCGTGTCTTTTTTTTGAGAAACTGTTATCTTCCTTGCGCAAATATTTTTTTTTGCTAGTTTGAAGTACGAAAAATGTGGTTTTTTATGAGAATTGACGATGCAATGATTATCATTTTGTTTTAATTAAGACTTAGTCTTTCCCTTAATAAATTTTTTTTTTCGTTAAATTGGTTGAGCAATTGATATTGAGAATTGCGATTGTTTTGTGCTGTTGAAATTTTGAAGAAACAAGTAGAACGTTTAATTTATGAATTACAACAAAATGGAAAGTTTTTTTGTTTTTCGCTCACTTCTACTGCTTAGCAGCGGTAGAGGTAACGCTCGTTGACTCTATAAACAGTAACTGTTTTGTGAAATGTCTAATGATGTTCTCTAATCAACACCCACATCCCTTCACTCTATTTAAGCTCGCTGATGATTCTATACTTTAAGTTTTGCTGATTTTATTCATGCACAGGAGTTCTGTAAGCACTCGCTAATTTCATTGTTACTCGCTGATGTCATTTGCTGACCCTATGAACCCACGTTGAAAATTGCTTTGCATCTTATCAATCTCGCCCGCTGATTCTACTATACCTTATTGATTTTGTGTATTAACACTTGCTAATTAAACTAATAGTTACTGACGTTTTTAAGATTTTCTGACTATTATTACTCGCTGGTTCTATGTATAATGTCTTGCTAATTTTATTCACACTCGCTGATTCTGTGTGTCATGTCTTGCTGATTTTATTCACACTTGTTAATTCTATCCGCACTGACCGATTTACACCCATCGACTCAATAAACACTGGCTGACTCTAATACCTTACTCGATTTTTCGTTTTGTCTTTCAGGCGTTCATTTTTTTTCCAATTGTGTTGGGTTTTGCACTTTTTTCCAACAATCTTTGCCTTTCTTTGGGAGCCAGGGGAAACAATTATTGTTTTTTTCTCCAAATTCGCAAACAGTAACAAAAAAATATTGAAAGGTAATAATCATTTAACGGGAAATATGTGCATAGAGAAGTTCAAACATGTTTTTGCTCAATTTTTTTTCAAACAAATTTTTCAGTCTATAAACTTTCAATTGTTATAGCAATTTGTATTATGTAATATAATTTAGAATATATTCATTTTGGTGACGGTATTGAATCGAAACGAATGAGAACAACAAAGGTCGTTCTCAGTTCAAATTACCGTGTATTTGTAGCTGTTTTAATTTTGTTTGACGGGACAACAACATTTTTTTGGGTTTGTTGCATTCATTTTCAATATTTTAATATAAAGTTGTTCGGTTTTAAAAAAATTATTATTTTTCTCCCACCACTTTTATGGCAGTTGATTTTGGTTTTTGGTTTTTGGCTGTGAATTATTCTCAACCTTAATTCTGACTGCTTTATTACTTTATTTATCTACTGTAACTATTCCAAACTGTAATTTTAATTAATATTTTAATTACGATAGCAGAATGAAGAAGGACTCGATTAGCTCGCAAGCCTATCTTATTCATTTTCACCAATCATCCAGCTCTTCGAACGGCAGCGATTGTTGCGGCGAGAAGTCAACGCTAAACGACACCGAATCATGTGCTGGCGACTCCAATGAAGCAGGTATCGTAAAAACTGATGCAAACCATATTGAAATCCCAAAAGCGTTACGAAAGTTCGGCGTTGTTTACGCGACGTCGCCACTGGCCTACCTTCCAATTCAAAATGTTAATGGATGCAAGGGTGGGTTGTTTTTTAAGGCATCAGTACTGGGATTGAAATGTAAGCTGAGAGTGTGATTTTAGGTTATAGCGTAGACTTAGCCTTATGCTTTAATCTCCACTTTCTATTTTTCCAAATTTTGTTTGCAAATTAAGGTTCTCTGGAGTCAAACATAAATTGAAGTTGTTAGCCCAAACTCAAATAAACTTTAATCTTAAGCTCAGGCTTATGTGTATATTTGTAGTTGAGTTTAAGCTTCATTGTTATTATTTTAGCTTTTTAGTTTAATCTATTATTACGTCTTATGCTAACAGTTAGGTTATCTTAAATAAGCTTGTATTTAACTCAATTAATGAAATTGATGAAGAAATGTGTCTATTAGCTATTAATCACAATCAAACATTTTGTTTAGACACAACAAAAATCGAAAACAAGTCGAACAATGAAGAATTGTTTAACCCTAAATTCGAGCATTTGCCAGGATGGACGCCCTTTGACTTCCTTGGCCGACGCGCCAAACAAGCCCAAAAACATTCAAAGCAATTGCTTTTGCACAGCCATCCAGAACGAATCTTCCGCATCGGCATCCCAGAAAGCAAGACGACCAACGTTGTGCGCTCTCCGCTCTCATCTTCCTCATTCTCTTCGGCGTCCAGCAAAACTTCATCGAACGACTCATTGCACAGCGCCGCGTTGTTCAACCAAAGGCGCGCCTATAACGAAAAATTGACGAGAGGCAGCGACAAATCTGTCCTCTTTCCCTCAATGCGTTTGTTGTTGGCCGTATTGTTATGCTGTTGTTATATTACGGTTTCTATTAGCTCGTCAAATATTGCTGTCGCTTTGATTTGCATGATCAAATGCCCGATTCACGGCTATATTGGCGATCTCGACTGGCAGTCGGATCAGGTTGTTATTTTTTTTTCATTTGCTTAATTAAATTGTTTAGAGGTTAACGTGCATTCCAATTATAAAGTGTTAAGAGCGTCGGTCGATTGTTCATGTGTAATGATCTAATATTCTCAAGGCTTAACTGATATGGTCTTAATATCTTGAACACTTTTTTCACAAAATGCCGAAGAATTTAAGTTTATAAAAATTTTTAAATAATGCCAAACTTTTCAATTTTTTATAACTGTAACATAATACAAAAGATTTTAAATATTTCATTTTTTACAAATCGCCACAAAATTTAAAAAAAAAATTTTTATTCAAAAATTACAAAGCATTACAAAATTCCAGGAAGGAATTGTATTAGCTTCACAAAACGTCGGGACTCTTCTAATCTTGCTGATTGGCTATTATGCCGATCGGATCAATGGCAAATGGATGATTGGCTCTAGTCTCCTCCTCTGCTTTGTCGGCAATTTGGCATTGCCACTTTTTGCAGCAAAAAATTTTTGGTACGCCGTTGCAGGAAGACTGGCAATCGGTGCGTCTGACGCCTGTATGTCTTCAGCAGTGAATTCCTTAATTACGCGTTGGTTTCCTCACGTCGAACGCGCCGCCGCTATCGGAATCATAACAGGTGGAAGACAAATTGGTAACTCTGTTTTATAAAAAAGTTATTTCAAGCTTCGACGTATATTATGTAGCAACGTTTGCAAACTTTGGCTTAGGCTTGAGTTTTTTCTTTTGTCTTGTTTCAGGTTTTACTGTCTAAATGGCTCAATATACCGTTTTTTTTGGTAAAAGAAGTACCTTAAAATTGTTTTCTAGGCTTTAAAAGGTTATAAAGCCATTATTAAAAATCATCCTTGATTTTAGCACCTTAGTGCCTAAGACCGAATGACGTCAGACAAATGAACGCGGGGTCAAAAAGCTTCTGAGATGAAAGGAAATTTGTTAAAAAGGATAACTAGTAAAAAATTATAAGAACCGTTTTGTCCTACTTATTTTTGTAACGGCAACTTTGTGCTTAGCAATTGCCTCTTGGCTATTTTCCGAATATCTAGCATGCTGTTCACAACGCCAAACTTTGTTTTAAAATTAATAGTTGAGCTCTAAATGTTCTTTTAGCCAAACGCAATTCATCAATAATTAATGAGTTATTTTTTTAGGCACTTTATTTATTCTGCCAACAGCCGGCTATTTGTGCACGCGGACGGACATTCAAGGCGGCTGGCCGGCAATCTTCTATTTATCAAGCCTAATTTCCGGCCTAGTTTTTATATTCTGGTTACCGATGGGCGCCGACAAGCCAGCCAAACAATATTGTATTTCAACCCGAGAGCGACTTTTTATTGAAAGTAGGTATGTTTTGCGTTTTTAGTCATTTATTCATTTATAATTTGTATGATGTAATTATGGTGGTTATTTGTTAAAGAAACGTTTAGTGATAGAGATACTTTGTCGCAGAGATTTTCAATGACAGATACATTTAATTATTTAGACACTTGGCCGCTTTATAGGCTATGTTATGGAGACATTTTATACAAAGACGCCTAGTGTAAAAGATATTTAGACTTCTAGTTGTTTGGACGTTTAGTTTAAGGGATGTTTAGTACAATCAAAGACTCCTCGTTGCAGAGACTTTTAGTCAATCAAACATTAAATCACAGAAACATTTATTTATTTTACAGATTTCGTGACAGATACATTTGATAGCGAAGAAGTTTGGTGACAGGCTTTTAATTCTAGGCCAAGAGAACATTTCTTTGGAATTTAATATGTCTCTTTAATCAAATTTCTTTGAGAGGCCTTTGTTCACCCTAATTTAATTTTCTCAAACAAGTGATCTATGATAATTTATAAGTCAATTAAAAAAACAAAAAAACTTACGCCGTAAAACTTTGTAAACGCAAAAACTATTTTCAGAATAGCGTGTGAAAGCATCGGCAAACGTACAACGGCGCGCAAAGTCCCGTGGTTGGACTTATTACGGTCGACGCCCCTCTGGGTGTCGATCTTCTCGTTGATATGCCATGAGTATCCGCTAGTCATTATGCTGCAGTTCTTGCCCAATTACATGCGCGATGTGCTCAAGTTTGCACCGACAAAGAACGGCGCTTTGTCTGCGCTACCCATACTGTTTTTGTTTTTTAGCAAGACAGTTTCCTCGAGTCTTTCTTCGTGGATGAGCGCCAAGACGCGGTATAACAGCACCACTATATGCAAGGTATTTTTATGTTGCATTGAAACTTGAAAAAGTTTAAAAATCTTAAGCTTAAAGCCTACCGAGTTAACCTTTTGAGTAACTTCGTATTGTTACTATTATATATATTGTTGTGGTTGTGGTAATGTTTAAAGTAATTTAGTTTTTAAAAAATAAAAGCTAAAAAAAAATTTCCAGCTGCGCCCTAGTCTTTATTTCCGCAACTTTTTTTGGCGCAAAGTTAAATATAAACTAAAAGAGGAATACAGTTATACAACTAAATTACAGGTTTGTAACGCAATCGGATCTCTTGGCCTTTCACTAAGCATTTTTTCCGTATCGCGATTCAAAAAGGAGCAAGCCCATTTTGCAATTATCGCCTTGTGTTTTGCAATGACTTTCGCAGGTATTTATTTTTAGTTTTGACAAAAAAATTATTTAATCAAATAAAATTTTTAAATAGTAAAACAAATCAAAAAATTGATGACTACTCAAAAAAGTTTTCAAACTCAATAATGTTTCAACATCTCTATTTTTTCTTTGGGACAAGAAGGCGGCCTTGTCCGTGTGTTTTTCACTTTATTACAGTTTTGGCAAAATATTCTTGTCACTATTCCTCTATCAGTACCGCGCAAGGGTTTATAATATAACCCTCTGATTTTTGTAATAAACAACAGTCTAACAGAAAAAAATAGCATTGACAATTGAAAGGTCCATGAACCAAGACCCACTACTGCACTCTACCTTATTTTCAATATAGTAAATAAAAAACTAATACAGGTCTTCCTTATTGGATCACATTAGTGTATTGGAATAAATACTTAACAAACAAGTCCCTTTGGCTAAACAATAAAAACAATTTAAGGGCTTCACACGCCTGGCGTCCAGACTGCAATCCTCCAATTGGCGCCTCCATTCTCTGGCATAATCACTGGTATTTCGTTTTTCTGTGTTGCTTGGTTCAGTATCGGCAACAAAATCCTCACCAAATGGATTGTCCAACATGGGGAACAAGAGGAGTGGGCGACCGTCTTCTACATCTCGGCCATTGTCGCCGGCCTGCCCGTCGTCGTCTTCACGTTGTGGGGCACCGACCAACGACAGTGGTGGGCGACGCCGACGCCCAGCGACAAGCTGAGCACAAGCTCCTCTATGCTTTCTTCTTCTTCCTCAGTGGTTAGTGTTGTCAATTCGTCGTCGGTGAACAAAAAATCACAAAAACCAAATCTGTGAAAGTTTTCTTTTTTTGTAAACAAATTTTTTTGGTTAGCTTTTTTATTTTTGAAATGTTTGATTATCCCAGAAATTGATCCCATTGTTCTCTTTTCGAATTTCTGAAAGATGAATTTGTTTTCGGCTCTTCTAAGCGGCAATTTTTATCAATGAATTTTTAACCAATCGAATCGCAACACAGGTTTCTCAAAAACACTGCAAATTTATGTTGGCTATTTGAACCTTTTCATGAAAAGAATTGAACGAGAAACAAAAAAACAATTTGATTATACCATGCCGGTGTTTGCTTTTTATTACTTAAAAACGCGCAAACATATGGGTTTGAACATTTAACTAATAGCCACTTCATTGTAAAATGAATAATATTAAAGTTTAAGGTATGGTAGAACTAATTTTTGCTACAACAAAACATGTCGAGCCACAATTTTCATTCATTTAGAAATGATTTTTTATAATTGATTCTTTATTCTGCAATTTTGTTTTATTTCAAACAAAACAAGTTTTACAAAAAGTTGAATAGCAAAACAAATAAATCGTTGCAGGACAATGTAACCATTTTTTAGTAAAAAAAAAATGCAGCCTTGGATTTTTTTATTGCTTCCCCAAATCCGTCAACCAATTAAAAAATATGAAATCGAAAAGAGAATTTGGATTTAAATTTTAAGAAATGTATCGATTCCAGTGAGTAAGAAGGTGTATAGAGTCCCGTCTCGACTTGTCCAGTCGACGTCCGACTCTGAAAAACAAATTTTATTTTCAAATTTGCAATAGTTTTTTTTTCTGTAAAATTTTGTGTTTCCTTTCTCCTTAATTACATAATTTTTCTAATCTAACTCTCCCTTTTCTGCGAAGCCTTTCACAGGCCTTTGTCCGCCTATCACGAGTATCATTTCTTAATCATTGGTTATATAAAAAATTCTATAGGGCTTTTTAGTAAGAAAAAATAAGGTGATTTCATGACGATTGGGTATGTAATATTTTTGTTTGTTAACTTGCTAAATTTTCATCTCCAAAACCAGAAAAATATTTGACAGCAAAAAAAAGCTGTGACAAACATTTTGCTTTGTTTATTCAAAATTTGTTAGATTTTTCGATATTGTTAATAAAATTCATTTGTTTGAAACTAAGTTTATTTTACATTAAATAATATTTTAGTTTTTAAGCTTATTCATTTTCAAAACCTAGTTACAAAGCGATTAAACGCATTCGAGACGTCCAGCGAGTATTCGAATACGTTTAAGTCGGATATTCTAACGTTAATTTTCGGTTTAATAAACGATTAAGCGTTAAAGTAAAACAGTCTATTGTAATCAAGACGCTGCGCCAAAAAGCAATTTACGAACGTTCAATGAATACGCGGTTCTCGATTCTACAGGAAATATCAAACTTTGTCAAAAAAAATTCATCAATCTCTCAAAAGCGTTTCATTCATTCGGCCTGATTACGGTTTAATAATCAAGAATTAAGCAAAACCTTTATTAGGAACATGCAAAAACCCGGAATAATCCAAAAGGCAAAAGCCAAAAAGTTAAACAGTTCAAAGTAGCGACTCATTAACCATCTTGTTGTTGCATATTTATTTCTTGCCTAATGTATGACAGAAAAAAATAGCATTGACAATTGAGAGGATTAATCAGATATTAGCCATCTTAATATTACAAAACCCTCATAATCAGAAAAGCTTAACGCCAATAAAAGCACCTTATAAAAAAAGTCCAAAAATCCATTTCGTGTCTAGCCGGAACAAATCCATTCCGGTTGTTAATCCAAAAAAAATTGTCCTTTTTTGCAAAATCCTTTTGATTTGTGAAAAAATCGTTCTATCGAATCGAAAGACGATCCACTTCCTCCTCCCCTTCCTTTATGTTTGTTTGTGTTTGTTGTGTGAGGATCACTGGGCTAAAATACATTTTATTCAATAAGCATAGAAGAAAAAAATATCAATCATATGATTAAAGCAGGATAGAAAAAAATGGTTTTATTTCCCCCCGAAGAAAAAAAGTGAAAACATTGTCAAACAAACTTTAACAAAAGGGAAAAAATTAGGTACAAAAGGCTTTAAAATAAAGCAGTATAAGACTTGGTCGTTCGCATGTCAAAGCGCCAAAAAATTAAAAAATTCGCCAAACTGCCAAAAAAAAACTTTTTGTCTAAAATTTTAACGACAAAAAAAATTCTCCTAAAAAGAACCCTAAAAATTAAACCCTTATTCGGGCATCTTCTTTCGTCAAAAGACAAAAAAACGTAAACTTTTTTTACGAGTACATATTTTATCTTCTGAAAAAAAAACGCACCATATAAAAAAAAAACAACAACAAAAAATCAGTGCAGAAAATGGGAAAAAACATAAACAAACTCAAATGCGGAAGGAGACTGACTGCGCAATTAACAAATCAGATGATCGATGGGACAAAGGAGAAGAGAGTCGCCTTGTCCTTAATTCAACAAATAATTTACATTATCAACAGTCTCCATCAGCCCAAAAACAATTTAATACGAGCGTGAACGAGAGCGCGCTGCCGACGCCGAGCGGGAACGCGAGTATGAACGAGAGCGTGAACGCGAAAGTGGTGAGCGAGAGCGCGACTGTGGCGTACGCGATCGACGTGGACTGTACTGAGGAGAGCCGCGGGAACGCTTGGCAGGAGAATGGGAACGAGAGTGCGATCGTCCACCACCGCCGCCTCGCCGTTCCTCCGCCTCACGAACACGGATATAGCTGGTCTCGCCCTGAAAAAAATTTTAAGTCAAAACTTAGTTGAAATCCTTAATATATTTTTGACATAATATTTAAGAGTAGACAAAAACTACAATTTTTAACTCGGAATCAAGAGGTATTTGACAATATTAAATTAAAAAGCAAGTGATTGATGTCTTTGGGTTAGTCAAATTGCATTAATCGCTAAATTTATGATAGTAAAAAAGATTGCGATAAGCTTAAAATTATGAATCACCCAATTAGTCATCAAATAACAGTTAGAGCTTAGACTGGTAGATCGCTAGAATGACCCTTTCGTCGTAATTTCCAGGTTTGGTTTACGATTTTTTAGATTAAAATTAAGAAACGCCACGGTGAAAGCTTTAAAACAGCGTTTTCACATTATTTTTTTTCGAAATTGTGTGAAAAAAAGTTGTTAATATAAACTAAAATAACCTTTGAATCACAATAATAATCGAAAATGTTGTATAGAACTAAAGCATGTGTAAAAAATTTGTCACAAAATGGGTCTAAAAAGAAAACTAACTTCGTGGGACTTAAATTTTGTGTCGTCCAATTTTCGCAAAGCGTATTTCATGTCATCATATCGAATAAATTCGACTACTCCAGTGCCGTCGCGAAAGACGTCGGCATAGCAAACATCGCCCGCCTCGCGCATATGATCTTTTAGGTCCTGCCACGAGCCGCTAGAAGGAAGGCCTAAAAATTTCAAACACTGAATTGACCGCCCCTTCAAAAAAATTAACTGACCAGTGACCGAAACGCGATAATTGCTTCCCCGACGATTGTTGCGTGGAGGAGGACCACCACCGCCGCGCCCTCCAAAACGTCCACCGCCTCCACTACTGCCTCCGCTCTCATAAAGCGGACGACCACCCGGACCGCGAGGACCCGCACCGCGCGTAAACTCAACGCGCAATCGATACCCTTCAAAGTCGTAGCCGTCTCGAGCGCGTACCGCATCCTCCGCATCTCTACAATGTTTAATAATGGAATAAAATGTTTATATTCCAAAAAATATCTCGTCGTTAAAACGCAAATCAACTAACATCAAGTGGCAAGCCCTGCTCACACACTGTAAGCTCTTTAGAGGAACCCCCATACGTTATATTTCAGAGATTTTATCAGGGAATTTGATTAGTATCGAATTTAAAACGGAAATGTCCGTTTTAAATCTGATTTTAAATAATCGTGTAAAGACCAAAACAATTCTAAATTGAAGGCTTTGTTTCTTGATATATTTTATAGAGTAAATTCAACTATTGTTGATTCTACGCTGATTGGATATTATTTTTTTCTTTAGTATTTTTTTCAACAAAGAATCTGCATTTTTCATATCTCACCACGACAAACGGGTGCAAAAATGTCCACCTTTACAACTAAGCTGAAAAAATTCAACTGACCTGGAATCCAAAAATTCAACAAACGCAAAAGGCGGTCCGCGACTGGGCCGGGCCTTCAAGTCGACAAACTCAATTTTTCCATATTTGACAAAAATATCTTCGACGTCCTTTGAGCGAATATCTGGCGGCAAATTACCAACGTAAACGCGACTGTCACGACTCATCTTTAAGCTGCTATAATTCTCAAGTTTGCAAATTAACTAATAAAATTTATTTTTTGAAAAAATCACTGCACACAAGACAAAGAAATGCGACGCTAAAACAAAAAAAAGACACGGATATTAATGCAAACATGGGTAAAAATTAAAAGAAATGATAAATATAGTAGAATTAATGAATTTTATAGCTAATTTAAAATTTTTTACTTAAAAAAAATTTCTAGTCAGGACAACAAACTTTGTTCTTATGCCGAAAAAAAAGTAAGAAAAGACTATATAAGTAATTGCTTTCCACATTTACTAACCACAAATCCCTAGTACCGCAATCAAAATCTACAAAGGCGGCGTAAAGATTTTAATTATGCAAAATTCAATTCTGAGCCAAATCTCACAAAGAATTATTGCAGGCACAATAATGTCTCGCCATAGCAATATGTTAGCAATTGAAAAATTTAGTCATTAATAACTGAACTATTTTGTATCGGCCCAAAAAATAAAAAACAAATATTGTATTCCACAACCTTTTTCAATATACCAAAAATAATTAACCAAGTGCAAGGGAGAAGACAGTAGGAATTAAATATGAAATTAAAATTAAAAATAGGCATAAAAGGGCAATTATGTGCTGGTTTAACGAATTTTAAAAAGGACTGACAAATTTTTTCTCAAATTCGTAGAGAATCAATAAGTTATTCTCAAAAACGTCAAATTAGCAAAAATAAAAGTGCACGTCGCGCGTTCTGATGTGGTAGAACTCCAACAACTATAGTCTATATTTTAGCAAAAATTTTGGTTTATGTTTTTGTTGAAAAACGATTTAATTTTCAGTTTATTCGTTAAAATTTACAAAACAAAAATCGGAAAAAAGCACAAAATGCCAAAAAGAAGAATTTATTTTTAATTTTTTTATATGGTTTTTTATCATTATTTGTACAATTGCACAAATAATACACTTTGATAAAAAAGCTTTATTGGGAATGATACTTAACTAAGTTTACTTCAATTTCAACTAACTTTTTTTTTTGGAAAAGTAACAGTAATAAGTATTTTATGAAAATATGGCTTAATAAAATTTGAAACGGGAGACACCATACGAAAGAGTAGACAAAATTGAACCAATCGAGCGTTTTAAAATTTTCATGAATTGACCACATAATATCGGGCCGGGTTTATACATTTATAAATTCGCCTCTTATTCATGCAAAATGGAGATCAAAAAAGAATTGAAAACTTTTGGTTCTCCTCATACAATTTTAGAAAGTTTGAGTTTTTCCACTACTTCGTTGTAAGACAACAATTTTTTAAAATTTTGCAGACTTTTTTTCCGGGAAAATACTTATTTGATCAAAATTTGGCATAATAAAAAATTCAAATTTTTGGCCCATTTTGTCTTTTCAGCGATGGAAATATTATTCCGAACAGACGTGGGATGAATTCGAAGAAAAACGATATGAACTTTTGATAGAAGTCAAATAGTACTCCGGAACGCATAATATTTAATAAAGATAATTGCATTTTCTCGCAACCTGTTTACCCCGCAGATAAAACTATTACTATTACTACCCGCAGATAAAACTATTCCTAAACTATTCGGCGGTCAATGAGCCAAAATAAAAATTTCTTTTGAAATCTGTTCTTACAAAGGTTTTCCAATTACCTCTTTGAACAATGAAAATTTATCTGGGGATATTTTTGCAGTTTGATTTATTCCGTGTCAGGACAAAATTTTACTCAAACGTTAAGTTTGGAAAACCTTTTTTGAAAACAATTACAGTGGACAAAATTACACTGAAAAAATCCCGAAAATGTTATTTTTTATTTGATTTTTTATTCGCGCCGTGTGGATCCGATTACGGCGCGGTATTTTTTTTTGCTGTTTAATTTTTACCATTTTTATTGCTTTAATTGTAGCGTGAAGGAATTCTTTATGGTTTCTAGAGGATTGTTTGGCTGCAAAAGGTTGAAGTGTTCAGTTTTTCTGTTACTTCTTGCTTGCTTGATTTGGGCCTTTGTGACTTCTGGTAACTTTTTTTTGAATTATGGCAGTTTACGATTTGTTTTTCTAAGATTCAGATAAAATTTTCTTTCTTGTAACCAAGCCGGACAAATTAAACTACATCTACAGGATTAAACCTTCATATGCGGTGGGCTCGAGTTTTCCCAGTGACACTTATCAGGTATTTTCCGCTGAGAATCTCTACGGTTTTGAATCTTATTTGATGGAACTTTTATAATTATCTTAACGCATTTTGTATATACCAAGTGTTTGATGCTTTCAGTGAATGTCAACATAACTTTTTTATTCTTTAAAAGAATATTCAAATAATAGCTTAACAATATCTTCTAAGAGCTTCTTAAGTTCTTGAGCTAATACGGATTTTTCCTGCAGAACGTCAAACTTGTGCTCGCCAGTCCTGTGGAAGGTTGCGATGATTTTGAAAACGCTGACGACGTCCAAACACACGTTGTTTTGATTGACAGAGGGTTTGCATTTGGATTTTCTGCTATATTCTTGAGTTTATGTATAAATTTGTGTTTAGGGAATGTGCGTTTGTCGAAAAGATTTTGAATGCCGAAAAGGCTGGTGCTTTAATGGCGATTGTCACGGACTCACAGTGGGATAACTACGACCTCATCGAAATGATTTCGTACAATCCGAATGTCAAGGCCAATATTCCTGCCGCTTTTTTGTCAGGTGTTAATGGGTGACTTTTCCAAACGTTTCAAAATTAATTAATGAATATTTCTGTCGAGTTTTCTTATTTTATAAGAAATGGTTTCAATAACATGATGGGTTCTGAAAGCCTTTTTGCAAGTCATCGGGAGTCGTCCGGTTGTAAAGACAACGGCGAATGTTTTTTTTGATAGAATTAAATATATTAGTGCAACAATTTTTATGGGCATTTAGATACTATTACTTCAATATTTTAAAATATCTTGGTGCTGTTTTTTTGTCGATAATTTGCTGTTTCTGATCCTTTTTTTCAATTTTTTGGTTTACACTGTAGTTTCCAGTCACTGAGTTTTAGGTCATTGCACAAACGAATGAACTATTATTTATTGTCTTTTGAATTGGAGCTATAGGGGCAAATCTTGACATAATAATACATAATTGGCCCTAACACCTTAAAGCCTGTATTCTTAACATGATGTTTAAGATTTACAATGAAAAACATGCAACAATTTTCGTAATGCGCTTGATATATGATAATTCCAAGAACATTTAATGATGGGTTTAGCACAATAGTATTATTATTTATTTTTAGTCGTGCTTTACGCAATTATTTGACCTACGAGAACACTTACCTTAATATTGTAATACCACTGAATTATACAACAAGGGTGGCGGAGCACTACAAGCCGCCATGGTGATTGTTTTAACAGGAATCTTTCTTTATTTTGTTTGTTTTTTTAAGTTTTAAACTATAATGTACTTTTTTTGGTATTTATTTTACTCGAAGTGTCTTTACATGGAAAATTGCTTTTTTAGGTTTTCCTCAGTTTTTTTTGTGCTTTCTATTTATTTATTTTGTGTGTGTTTATGACGTTGTGAAATGTGTTCGATTTGACGATTAGAGTGTTGAAAGTGCATAAAATTTATTTTAAATTTGTAATCAAATCTGCAAAATGAATTCAACTACGTTTTGGAAATCGGTTTTGTTGGAAAATGGTTTTGTGTTAAACGGTTTTATTTACGTATTATGAATAGAACCATTTTTTTGTTGTTTAACAACTTGAAAAATAAAGGCGAACTTCATTGTAAAACCACTCTTATTTTAAAGCCAAAAGTGATTTTTTCAAACTTTTGCTAATTACCTGCTAATTTGGTTTGAGTTTTGTAAAATTAGTCTTACAAATAGTTTCCCTTGCAAAATTTTTTCCCTAACTCTGATTTTGATTTGTAAGCTTCATATTGGAGCTATTTTCAACATTAAATTTAATAATACTTTTCTTGTTAAAGTTTTGGTGAATATTATTGTGTTAATTTCAAGGCATTTCATGTTTAATTTTTTTGTAGATTTTTTTGTTAATAATAAGTAGAACATCTAATTTTTTACTTTTTGATTTGACAATTTATGAGCGCTGTTTTTTCCAAATTTCTTGAAAAGAAGCAAAATTTGTACTTTCTTGGGTTATTAACTTTTCTTGAATTTTTTTTAAATATTGACTGAAAAATGCTATTGGAGATTCTCTCTTGTGATTATTAAAGCAAAATTTCGTTTCTTTTCCATAAATTATTTTGATCTAAAACGCTGTTCATAAGTTTTCTTTTGCAATTATTTTGTTGGGGAAGTTTGATCTTTCTAATTTTAATTTAGAAAGATTTTAAGTGAACCCGGATGGCTTTCTAATTCCTCCTCAGACTTTTTAACTTGCTCAATTTTGTAATTTGACTCTTTGTTGGACGTTAAAGCTTACCATTTTGCTGCTTAAAATAAGTTTTTATTCACCGCAGAACTTTTTGCGCAATTTCATATTTTTTGGTTTGAATAATCATATAGCTAACCGTAGGCCTTTTGTGTCTGGCCAGAAATCTGCCAAAATGAAGTTTGTCCGTTTGCTCGAGGTTAGCCTGCTTCACAGGTCCGCCAAACAAATAGTTTTTATAGCAAACATGCCAGCGGCCTAAATCCTAGTTACAAAACGCCTTTTGTCGGTGCATTTAAAAAATAATTTTTAAAACGAAAATGTGAGATTTTGTTTTCTATTTATTAAATTTTGCAGTTTTTTTACATCGTCAATTTGTTACTCATATTTCTGGCTTTTTTTCTGCTGCTCAATCGGAACTATTCATTAATGTTGGGCATACTCGTTTAACGCCTTTGGATTTCTTCATACAGCCTTACAATTTTTCTTTTTTTCAGCCTTACACTTTTTTTATTTTAGTCTTATTTATTGAAATCATTATTCTCATTACCAAATATTCAATGATTTTTTTTGTTCACACTTTGCGAAAAAATTGTGTTTGCAGTCATTATTTTTAAATTTTTTTGAATATCGGATAATTTTGATATATTTAATATTGATGTATAAAAGTAAGACGTTGTTTGGAATTGTATGACTCGGAATTCCTAAAGAAACGGTAAACAAGATTTCGTTTTGTCAATTTAAAGAAAAAAAATGACAAAATATAAGCTAATTTTCCGACAATTTCACTAAATTTTGCTTTAATAAAACCGCTGTGCGTATTATTAGGCTTAGGCTTTACACGATGTAATTTATTTTTTAGCGTTTCCACAGTTTGGCTTATCCCACTAAGGATAACTTAGGCTGCAGGTTTCAATCAGGGTAGTGGCTTTAGTAATGAGGAAGCCTTTTGCGTTTTTGATTGGCTTTCACTTTGTTGTTCATGAATTGCTACATACATCGGGATTGGATTTAAATTGGGAGTAGCACATTTTCTTGTATTGCCGGGATTTTTATTGAGGTGCATTCCGCTGTATAAATGCTTATCTGAGCTGATTTCATGTGCCAAATTGTCCCGAAATTTTATAAAATATACAATATAGCTATACAACGTAAGTTTTAGTGGAAACGGGTCTTTCGTTTGAAAAGAATTTTAAATATTGTTTCATTTTGTTAATTTTCATACCTTTAATGTTGTGCCTTTGATGGAGGACATGGTCTTCACGACTTGGATTGTTTGGATATATTTTTTTTCTAAAAAAAATCTGATTCATGTTTTTTTTTTGATAATTAAAAGAATATGTAAACAGTCTATCAAATTTATACGTTATAATGTTGTTAAAGAAATAAAATACAAGCAATCATTTATTTGTAAAAAAATAAGCAATAAAAAATTAACGAACAAATTAAACTAAATTTCAGAGAAAAAACAAAATCAAAATCACAAAATCGAAACAACCAAAAAAATATCTAAAAGAGAAATCAGCAAATTGGCTGGAAAAGCTGGGCTAGAAACGGGAAAATAAATAGAAAAAACGTAAAAAAAAAACTCTAAACTCAAAACTTGAAAATCGAATGTAAATGCTGACTAAGATTTGTTTTGATTACGATATTGAAAGCGATTGGAATACACACATATTCAGGCCTGATTTTTACTTTTTTGAGAATGAAAGGCTGAAAGTATGACTTGTTTGGACAATTTTTTATATACTCATGAAAATTAAGGAATGGTCCTGACTGAAAAATTTTTTTAGAAATTTTTTACAAATAACAATTGTTGCAAGACCTGAGTATTCGAAAATATGCAGTAGTGAACAAAGCCATGACTGTAAAGTACAAATATTAATTTTGGCGCGACGCTCCTGAATACGTATGACCAACAAATTGCAAACAAAATTTTTTGAGAATATCAAAATTAAGAATTTTTAAAAGGGATAAAAAATGCGAGATTTTTAATTGAAAAACAAACCAAAAAGGATGTTTTGAGAAAAACACTGGAGAAAGTATATTAGATCAGATGAACTACATCAGATGAAGTTTTCTTAAACATTTCAATTTTAAAATTAGAACCCATAACTATTACCTAGTTTTTAAATCATCAAAATGGTGTTTTTTTTTTAAATTTTTTAACGCGGCTAATCGACTTTTTGGTCGAATATTGAAGCTGACAACAATTATGAGATAAACAAAACAAATATTTTTTTAAATTTTAACAATAAAATTAACAAAAGTAACTTATAAATCACTGAACAACCTTTTGTGAGCCATAAAAATTACTGTATATAATTTAATGCTGACTAAAGCAATCTCTTAAGAAAATATTGCGCTGCGTTTTATACTGTAGAAAATATATTGTATTTCCGCTTTTTCGGTTTTTGAACGATTTAGTTTTAAATTGAATGTCGTCAAAGGACTGTTGCAGTCAAATGATGTATATTTGTTGTTTTCGCCCCAACTTATTTTACTGTTGTACAAAGTTCCAATAACGTTTACAACAAAACAGAAACTGTGAATTAGGCTTTGTGTTTTTTAATTTGGGCTTTGTTCGTCTTTCTTAAATTTTTGCAAATGGTTGTTCAGTATCAACGAAATTATTTTTCTTTTTGATTAGAAGAATATTATAACTTTGAAATACCGCAGAAAAATAATAAAAACAGTGGAGTTGACATTTCCAATATTTAAAAAGCTTTGAGATCAATTTATAGAAAATAATTTATGAATATATTAGTTTAAGGACTCTCTATGGCAAATTATCGTTGTAATATTTCCTTCTTCGTCGACCGACTCCACGGGTTGGCCGTTTTCACTTTGCTGTTGAATGTTCTTAAGGCGATCCTCGTTTTCTGTGCCAGTAAAACGAACTCGACTATGTACAGGATCAGTTATTCTTGTCGCAACTCGACGTGTTATTGTTTCGACGGTACCATCGTCGCGAACTTGTGTAGTTTCAAAAGTTGTCAGTGTTGTTGGAAATGAACGTGCAATCTGAAAGATTTTCAAATGAGTATTTGTTTTGCAAATGGTTTAAACGTTATATTTTTTTAATATTCAAACTCTTTAAACGTGAATTTGTCTTGCAACCTAAACTATACAAGAGACTAGGTTACTTATAATAAATTTTTAAATAAAAAAATACTGACAAAATTAAATTTTATCCTTTTCAATGACTAATTAATTTTAAAATTATTAAAAATTTTTTTTTTACTAATTGTTTTTTCTCAATTGTTCAAGTTTTTGTAAAAGACTTGGTTATTACTCCTGCTTGAGTTTTATTATGGGTTTTCAGGTATTAGAAAACATTATTATAGCTATGGTTTACTCATATTAAAAACTATTCCTAATTTCCAAATTTCCTAATCATTTGCCAATAGTTTAGATTAATTCACTTTAATTTAAATATTATTTTGAGATATCTAATTTAAAATAAACCGCATCTTGTCTGTCGACTTCATCTATATTGTGTGGATTTAGATGCAACGTTGAGTTTGTGTGGGCATTCAGTTCAATTTCTTCTTTAATATTTTTTGCTGTTGTTTCTTCGCCAAATAATGAATCTTTATCATCGTCGTCAACGTTTTGAGTTATTACTTGCTCATCATAAACATATTTTCGCTCGTAATTGCTTGATGGCTCCAAAGAATCAACACTTGTTTCCATCATAAATTGTCCATGCCTCAATCCAAACTCAAGGCTGTCCGCGGAGCTCAGCATGGCGTCGTGTAACCCGTATCGCTCTTCTACAGCTTGTAATTGTGCAATCAGATCTTTGTCATTGTTTTGTCTTGGATTTTCTGAAAGCGAATCAACTTCATCTTCACTGTCAACTCTTTGACTACTTAATCGGTCTTCCTTTGATTCTTCGTGCCCCTCCGGCTCTTCGCGGATGTCGCTTAACATCATTACATCTTCTTCAGCAATCATTGACGAAGTCCCGTTATCTCCATTACTCTCATTGTTATTACGCATTATTTCACGCTCAAGATTTTCAAACTCGGTTAAGCTGCTAATGGAGCCAGCCCCAGTGGCTGCGCCATGTTGTAGCAGTAACTCTTCGCACATTTCCTGGCCAAGACTTTTACTTGGACTACCGTTAGTGGTTACCATATTTTCATTTCTCTTCTTAACTATTAATTCATGTTCCAAACGTTCGAATTCATTAAGACTATCTTCAGATGATATATTATCACCATTTGCTGTAGCTGCAGCACTAGTCAATATTAAACCATCTTGCATGAGACGCATTCGGACCGATGGTGTTAATGAAGAATCGCTGCCGCTTCGTTTTTCTTCATCAATCAATGAATCTAAACTTTTAATTTTTTCGTCTTTATTTGACTCCATTTCCTCGTATGATTTTTTACGCTGACTATGTGAATCCACTTGGTTAACTGAGTGACTTATTTTTTCGTCAGGTTCACTTATAGGCGGGGAATCTATAATTCGATCATTGTGCGGCACACAGGGCAAGTCTAAGAATACGTTATCGTCGTTGTCATAATATCGCAATGTTTCCTCATGAACTGTGTGACTTGTTGATTTTGCCAATTCCAAAGCAGAGGGTGGAATGGGTGATTTTGGCCGAAACTGTTCTTCCTTCACAAGTATTGATAATTGGTTGCTATTGCTTGGAATATCATGCATTTCAGATGATATAATTTCGAGTTCTGCGTTACCGTCATCATTCATATCAAGTTCTGGGTATGTCACTTTCCGTACAATTGGAAAAAATTGATGTTCAATTTCTGGCGTGATATTTGAATCAGTAATTTTAACAGTTTTTGCATCTAAGCTTGTCAAGACGTCCTCCACCAAATTGCTGGCTTTCTCCTTAATATGTTCATCGGAGGCACTGTGAGCTGGCTTAGTTTCTTGATAATCGCCCGATTCGACAGCATAAATATCATCTGCCAACTTTTCAGAATTGATCTGCGCAGGTTGAATCGTATTTAATTTTTGTTCTGGATCTATTGAATAAAAAATAATGTTCTGATAATCTGACTCATTGATTATTTCAAATTGTTTGTCTTCGGATTCGATGCTTTCTTTTTCATCTTCATCGTTATGGTTTTGATTATAAACAGATTGTAGCATGATATCCGGCTGTTCTTCCGCTTCATTTTTTATTTGATTGTTATTTGTTTCAATTTTTGAATAAATTACTTGAATTTGTTTAATAATTTGTGGATCCATTGGAATTGGTTCCTCTTCAATTTTAACTGAGGCTGATCTTTCTTTGAGTTGGTGCTTTTCATTTGAATTTTTGACAGGTGATAACATTATTTCATGAGCACTTTCAATGGTATCACTGTTTTGATATTCTGGCGATTCTGAATCATTGCGTTCATTAAGAATATCTTCCTCATGACTGTGATTAGATTCTTCCATATATTCAGAGTGCGCTAAATTTTCTCTGTCAAATTCAACTTGATTGAGTTGAGTTTCGGTCAGCTCAACGCTTTTTGATTCAACAATAGATTGTCGTTTTACGTTTTCATCTTCTATTGGTTCTTCGAAATCTTCTGTATTAGCATTTTGTGTTTTAATTCGTGAACTAGTTGAAGTTTTGCTTACATCTTCTAATTGTGTTGATTTTACAATATTCACTTCAAGGTTTGAGTCATTTAGCGTTTCAACAGATTTATTGCATGCATCTGATTCAATTAAACTGTTGAGTTCGCGTTGAAATTTGGTTTGTTCCGTATCACCTAAGCAATATTTTGATCTGTCTTCATCAGGTGATGATCCGAGAACAAGGTCTCCTTCTGGTTCAATTTCGGTGTGTTGTCTAACGGGTAAGTAAATATTTTTTCGACATTCAACTGGTTCACTATCAATTATTGGACTTTCGGCCAATTGTTCTGATTTGGTTTCCTCATTTTCAATGTCAACGTCTTCAGAGTGAGATTCGAATGGCTCTTCATCATTGTACTTTGGTTTGTTATCTTCATTTGAATATACAATTTCAACAACTTGTTTTGTTTTAAACTCTGGGTCATCTTTTGTTTCATTGTGCTCAACTATATCCGTTTCAAACACACTTTTTTCTTGAGGTAAATTTTGTTCCTCTTGATGGCCTAAAACTAACGATTTTTTATTTTTGATTTCGTTAGTTTTTATTGTTTTATTATCCTTTAACAATGAGTCTTCTTGAACTGTTTGATTAATTTCTTCGCTTTCAATAATCTCATATTCATCGTCTTCCAAGTCGTGATCTTCGAGAACAATAGATGTCGACCGTTGTTTTTGATTTTCTTCTAACCCTAATTTATCATAATGCTTTTCGTCATATAGAGAGCGCGTTTGTTTATCTTTATTACCATATCTATCCGCTTGTCTTTCACTGACGTCTTTATCATCACAGAAAGTTTCGTTTTTTATAGTTGTCCTATCATCGTCGCTATCTTCAGCTGAAAAGGAGAAACCTTTTGCAGGTATTATTGTGGCCTGTGTCGTATTGGTTTCAAAGCTATCACAAGACGATGATTGATCAAATGATTTCTTATCAAAATGCAAATTTTCTGTTTCGTGTCTTTCTTCTACAATTTTTTGAAGATGATCTTCATAATTCTTTGGTTCTGATTCTTGCTCAAATGGCAATTGATCTACAATCATTTTTGGCTGATTATCATGTGTAGACTCATATTTTTGAGCGTCCCCTTTTTCTACCTTTTTTGAAATAGTAGGGATGGTTAGTGTTACTTTTGTTTGCTGAGCTGGTGTTATTGTTTCCTCAACATTATTTAATGGTATTACAGGCTTGATGTCTTTTTCATCAGGTAACTCACCTTCACCTTTTGACATATTTTTGTCGCACTTTTTAAGGACATCGGACACTAATACTGTCACGTTTTGTGTTAGTGTAATATCGTTAGGGGATGGAGGAGGAGTTGTAGAAACGCATGTTTTGAGTGCAGCTGGTGAAATTCCTTGTCTCAACTCAATATCTGTTGATCTTTCGTTCCGGTTTATAATTTCCAAATCCTTTTTAAAGGAATTCGATTCATTTGAATATTCGGAAACTACTCCTGTCACACTTTCATTTACTTTTGTGTCATCAGTGCTATCTATGATGTAGAATTGTTCGTCTGATATTTTTTGAATTTCGTTTACTAAATTAAGTGGCGTAATAGTTGTAATTTCTTGAGCAACGTAGGTGTGATAACTGCTATGCGGATCATTTTCATCACTTTCTGTTTGCAAGAGTTTAGGAGAATATTTTTCATCATGCTGAAAGTTGTCAGTTTCATAAGCTTTACTAAAATGCTTAGATTGATGTTGCTGATTTTTAATTTTGTCATGCGTACCACTGTATTTTGGTATTTGACTGTAGCTGTCACTTTTCACTATTTCATTGTAAACAGGATTTGTAATTTGATTTTCGGTTGACCCTTCAATAATTTGTTCATGAATAGCCGATGTGGTATTGTCTTCAGGTGATGTTCTAATTAAACTGTCTTCTACATTACTTGGTATTAAAACGTTAGATTGTGGAATATTAGTATTATACGTAATTTTTTTTTCCACATAATCATTGACAGACAAATCTTCATTTATTTCTTCTAAAACGTTGGCTTGTTGATTAAGTTTAAAATTAGCTTCTTTATTTTTATTTGCGTCAGCAGTTTTATTATATTGCAGTTTTTGATGGTGAGCTTTTATTGTTTCATCTGAAACGTTTTTATCATTTTTTACGGAATCTATTAATTGCGATTGTTGAAGCCGTTTTTGTTGATATCTTGGTAGCGAGTGCTTATATGGAATAAGTTCTTCCTCTTCTTCATCATCACATTTGCTTGATACATCTTCTTCAACAATTAAATGTGGTATTTGTTGTAGCGCTTGTTGGTGATTATTAGGTTCATTCGAAATTGTGTTAACTTTGAAAGGTTCCTCTTCATTTTCATGTACTTTATTTTCTTCGACGTTATCTGATTGACTTGACGAAACGGATTCAGTACCTTCTACATGGGATTTCTGGTTTACATCTAATACATCTTTGTTTGATTTATCGTGAGCTGACTCATCATTGCTTAACTTTGAAACAATAGCTTGTGCAACTGTCTTTGATAACGTATTTTCAGTGTCATAATGTGGAGCGCTTTGAACCACTGATTTTACTGTTTCATAATTGTTGTGGTCATTTGTGTTTGATTCAGGTTTTGCATAGCTAATTTCTTGAATGGATTTATTATTGTCATAATTGTCATCACGTAAAGATTGGGAATCAACAGTAGATTTTGAAATTGTAGTTATTGTATTTTCTATAGTTTCCTGATACGGTGTGCTTTCAGTAGTTGGTTTTATACTATTAACGTCGTTGTGAATTTCTTGAATTAAACTAGCAGATTTATAAGAACTTACTCCGTCATTAGTTTCTTTCTGGCTTGGATCAAACGCAATTGGTATCTCTTCAGTTGACTTCAAAATGGAAGTTGTTGTTGTTTCAACTATTTCATTATATGGAGTTGTTTCAACTGTTGATTCTACATTTTGTAAATCATTGAATCTTGTTTGACCCAAATCTTTAGGCTCTGTTTGTACTACACGCTCAAAATGCTCTTCGTTTTGAATTTTTTCCAAATTTAGTTCTTCAGACATTGGTTTTGAAATTGTAATTGTAGTTGTTTCAATTACTTCAGAGTAAGGTGTGCTTTCGATGGAAGATATAATTTTGTTGTTTGAAGCTTTATTAATATCGTTTCCGTCAATGGTCAAATCTTTTAGACTGTCTAATTCGTTGTCACTAAATTGATTTATGGCCTTTCTGTTTTGCTCTTGGCCAATGATAGATAAGTCTACTGCATTCTCTGAATTTAATGTTCTTGTCGTTTCAACTATTTCGTTGTATGGTGCACTTTGAAGTGACGATTTTACAGTTTCAGTATCATCATGGCTTGCTTGAATTACATCTTCGGGCTCGATTTGACTAACTTGTTTATAATGCTCTGCGTATTGAACATTTGTTGGAATCGGTTTATCAGATGTAGGTTTTGAAATCATAATCGTTGTTGTTTGAATTGCTTCAGAGTAAGGTGTGCTTTCAATAATTGTTTTTATACCTTGATCGTCACCATGAGCATTTGTAAATGGATCTTCGGATTCAGTATAGCTAAATTCTTTATTAGCTTCTTGATTTTCTGCTTTCTTAATTTCGTATCCTGATGATTTTGAAATGGTTATAGTTGTTGTTTCCATAATTTCATGATATGGTGTGCTTTTTGTTGTAAATTTTATACTTTGAAAATCTTCGTTACTTTGACTTTTATGCTCAGCTTGATTATCGTCTTCAAGGTATTCTACGGCATCTGATTTGTCGTCTGTCAGTTTTGAATTAAAAATTGTTTCAACTATTTCTTGGTATGGCTCACTTGTCAAAGTAGGTTGAATTTCAATACTTGATTCTACTTTTTGAGTATTATCATGACTATCTTTACGAGTAGAAGTTTCTAAGATAGATGTATTAGTATCTTCTGGATATGGTTGTATGAAGTCACCTGCTTGATTGTTTTTGGCTTTTTCCTGCTGCGTCTCATCTAATAATGCATTAGTGTCAATATTCATCGTTGCTGTTTCTCGTTCGTACTTATTTTCTTCAGTTTTATAATTTCTCATTGTTTCTTCAGGCACACTAATATTTGGCATCGAATCGTGCTCAAATGAATAGCGTTTATATATGGATTCTTCATTAGTTTTTGAATGTTGAGAATATATGTCTTCTTCGATAATATTATTGTTTAGATTTGACTGTTGATTGAACAAAGTTTTATTGAATTCATCAGTGAATCCATCAGTAGATGGTAAATTGAATGTGTTTTTAATAATTTCGTCAATTTTAGCGACAGAATTGTTGACTCTTGTATTTAAATTTGATTGTTGTTGCAAGTTTGCGTCTAGAACATCCTTAGCATCATGTTTAATTGGCCATTCTTTTTTTTGTAATGTAAATATTTCTGGTAAATTTGTAGTATCCAATTCCTCTGTTGCAACTTTATGTAAATAATCCCTTGAGCCTGTATCTGTTTTTCTTATCTCGGCATATTTTATTGATTCCATAGGAGGTCTTGGGCTGACTATTATATCTTCGTCAGTTTCGTTAATGTATTTATTTTCCAATTTTGTGGGCTGAATTGTATCTGATAATTGTTCTCGTTCTTCAGGATCAGATTGTTGTTCTCCTTTAACAACATCTTTATTTGATTCAACAATGTCTGACTCCGTTCTCCCAGTGGATAGTGGGTCTTCATCTGTACCTGATTCTTTAATAATTTTATAATATGCACCCGTTTTTTGTTCTTCGGCTTCGAAATCGTCCGATTGTGTTCTGTCAGTTGACAATGATTCATTTGCATTTTCTGACTGTTTTGTCAATGCAAAATATAACCCGGATTCGAAAGGCTTTAGTTTTGAAACATTTTGACTTTTTGAGACATTGTAAGCAATATTTTCATCTTCTTGGGCAAAGCGCTTTTGCCCTTCTGGATGTTTGCTGTCAACCTTATAGGTTTCGACAATTTTGTTTGGTTTATCGTTGATTTTGGCCGTCTCGCTAATTTTGTGTTGAAGTGGTTCTTCTTTTGCGATGTTTGATTTTGAGGAAACAATGTGGGTTTTTTGTCGTTTAATCATCTCTGCATGATCAGGAACATATTCTGGCTCTTGAGCCTGAAGATTAACTTTTTCTTCATTAAAAAGTGAAACTTGGGATTCTTCGCTCTCCGATTGTTGACTGTACGTTGATGTTCGTTTAGCAATGCTTTGTTTTATTGCAATGGAATCTTGTTCATTACGGGGTAAAGGTGTTTCTTTCAGCGATTCAAATTTGGAAATCTTATCACGGACTGAACCAAGCGACGCTTTGTCGGCCGATGAGCTATCGTCCTCGTCTAAAAATTTTTAAATTTAAATTGTCTTTCAATTGGCTAATGTTAAGAAACGAAAATATATCTGTCACTCATTTACTATTTAAAAATTTTTTATGTAAATAGCTGTGATTATAGTATTAAACAATATGTAAATTGTATAGAGCGTAAAATAATCAAATTAATTTTTAGAATTAAATTATTGCATTTTGCTGAGCTTTGGTTTACACTTATATAAAGATTCATAACCATATAGTTTAGCATTAAAAGCTTAAAAAAAAAAAAAAGTAAAGCGGAAAGCTGCCAAAGCAGAAATTGTCTGCACAAAGCATTCTTTGGTTGTGCTATATTTATGTATTTTATCTGTTTGTGTCCCCTAACTGGTTTGCTTATTTTTTGGCTATTTTTTATTCAATTTCTAATATCACATGTTTATTTAACTTTTAAGCTAGGCTTTTATCCTTCATAGCAAATTTTTTTTCACGGTACGCTTTTTTAAGTCAAAATTGAAGTACATTTTAACTCAAAAATTTGTATGTTACATACGGATTTGAAACTGCCCGAAGAAGGGTATTGCAAAGAAGAATTTCGGTTTATTAAAAATAAGGAATGAATAAATGAAAAGTATTTTTTGAGCAAAAAGATTGCATCTTTATATTCTTATATTACATTCTTACATCTTTATATTTACTGTGCAATCATTTGGCATACTTCCTTTAACTAAAAAACAAGTATACAAAAATATTCGTAATTGTGAATTTTGAAAGGGTTATTTTTGAGCTAAATTTTTTTAAGCTAGGTCTAACTTATTTTGATTACTTGCAACATTTAAGCTCCAAGTTGTAAGCAACGCAAAGCTACAATGTAAACAAAAACTAAGGCTAATTATAAATCTTGAGGTCATTCTTGATCTATTACACATGCCTAAACTTGGCTATAGCTTAAAAAGTGAACAAATAACTGAAATAACAACAAGAAATACTAAAAACACTTTTTTCCATTAATTTTGACTAAAACTATTGGTTTCCATAAATAAAATGCGCTACTGTGCAAAAAGAAATAGAACGTCAATAATAAGTGCAATTACCAGACAATAGTAATAATAATAAATTGAGCGTTTTTACTAAACTCTTGCCAAAACACATAACCAAATAATAATAAAAAAACTGCAAAAAATTTTTTTTTTTGAGTATTAAAAAATGATTTTAAATAATAACAATTAATAAAAATCGCTTTTTATTGATAAAAGTGCCACAAAATTTTGAATCATTTGAGGTGATTTCACCGGATAATACAGTTTTTGAAGATCTTTTCTTTTTAAATTCGCCGAATCGGAATAAACGAACAAACATTATGACCGCCGATATTTGAAGAGTTGTATGTTCCAGGCAGCAACAGAGCCATAAAACTGTGGTTGATAATTATCCGGGTTGAAAGGAAGGTTGTTCTGTTGGCGCTACTAGGAGAAGGTTGCGCCCCGTTGCTCTGAGCGTATCCCGGATGTGACGGTCTCTTTTGTTCAGCTGTTGAGTATTGGTGTGTTGTAGGGTGGTGGTGCTGCAGTGAGTGTTGTGTTTCTTGAAAATTGTCTGAATTTATTTTCGATGCTTAACTGTTTACAATTTTATTCGGCTTAAAAATTTTCAAGGGTGACTGGTCGTCAGGTTATATCAATCATCTACTACTTAACATCACAGAACAATATATATATAAATCTTGATTTGCTAATGCTGCTACGAGTCTTTTTACTATTGTCTCTAGCTTTTCGATTTCAATTTTTTGGGCCTTAAAATATATCTGATCATACAAACGTAATTTGACCGATTTGCATTTAAAGAAAGCACATTTTTTCATGTGCTTTTAATTTTTGATTTGATGAAGTTTAACTAACTTAGGTAAACAGCAATTGCTTAAGGTGACTTTTGACCACAAAGAGATTTTACCACATTAAGATTCGGTCACACAGACACTTCGTCTCATGGACTGAATGCCTTTGACTAATGTAAAAACTAATGCTTGAGACTTCAAATCGGTGAATTCGCATTCGCAAAAGGGGTATTTTTTTTATCAACTACAACCACACCGTCTAATCATTTTATGGGAGTTGTACAGCGCTACTATTACGATATTGCTTCTACAAATTAATTAAAATAGTATTATGTTAACTGCTTTTTGGAAGGCAAACTGCAAAACGACTGTTATCAAAGGGCTCAATCTTCACTTCACTCTTTCTGTTTTTTTTTGCTTTAAAATCAAAATTTAAAAATAATATTATATACCATGCACCACACACACACACTCCACAACAAGCACCACAAAAAAAAATAAAATAAAATTGTCACTGCACAAAATTAAAAAAAGTATAAAACAATTTTATTAAATTTTTAAATAATAAAAGTGAAATAAAACAACACACAAAATCACACGAAATCAAAAACCAATACCAAAAACCACCATGCAAGATATTTTGAACAGAATCAACTAAATAGTCTACAGTAATTTAGCAAATAATGTAATAATACAATCGAGTACTGTGATTCTATAATTGTTGTATATTGTAATCCTAGAATTGCCTACTGAAATTACTGTATAGTCTTATAAAATCTTCCCATCGTACAATTACTGTAAGATTCTACGATAGTTTACTGAATTTGTACATATACTTATAATAGAACATAGATTAATGTAGTCCTACTACAGTTACTATACATTTCTAAAATAGCACTATCATAACAATTGCTGCACGCTGTAATACTACAATAGGTTACTGTGTTTGCAATTATTGTGTACAAATTTATTTACTGCCAGAGAAACCTACTTTCAAAAGTAAAATATCAAAAATGAACAATCTACATTTTTTCTAAACTGATAAAAGGAAACTGTCTAGTGGAATTTTTTCTTGGTATGAGCAAAAATTATTTCTAAATTTTGACAAAAAACGAAAAGAAAATAATTTAAAAAGACTAGAGAAAAGTTTTTCTTCCTTTTACTTCCCTTCTGTATAAAAGCCTAGGACCTTATGTTAATGATAAATTAATCAAACAAGCGTTTCGTCTCTATCTGCCACCGTATCACAGGGGCTAAACGCAGAGAAAAAGGAAAGAAAAGAGCGTGAAATTCTTAAACTCAAAAATTACATATTATTTAAGAAGCTTAAAATATTTATGTAAGTAAAGGGCGAACGATCATATAATAGAAAAAATATTGGATTTTACTCACCGCCGTAGTTGTTATTCCCATTGTTGTTGTGATTATTGTCAATGCCTAAAAAGTTTGAATTTTGTATAAAATTTAATTAAAATTCGAGCATTTTGCGCTGAAAAAACCAATGGAAAAGAAAGGAAACAAAACGCCAAAATTAATTTTGTTTCAAAGTTTCCTGCCATTAGACGGTTTTACAAACATTAATTTAAAAAAAATATTTCGGTAACGTAGCGTTGTAAGTTTTTTAATGCCATAAATTTTATTTTCATTTCACTGTATTAACAAATTGATTATACTGTAATGATACAGTAACCCAACTATACAGTTGCAATATTAATATAATAACAAAACAAAATGACATGATTACCAAAATATACGGTAAGAACTTTACCGTAATTTTCTTACCGAAATACCGTAATAACCAGCAGTTTTGATTACAGCTATTGCTGTACTGCAATTTTTTTTACTAAAATTTCATATTTTTTGGCTTATTGTATCCAGCACGATTCAATTAGGGATCCATCAAATCTTGCGCCTCACATAACCCTGAAACTTCACAACGCATTATGCGGCCTTTACTGTGATCCGTGCTCTATCGCAATTTGTTGTCTAAGTCAGTTTTTTATCTTTTCACGCCAATGACTAACATAAAAAAAATTTCATTTTTACGATAGCGTTTTCATTTATGATTTGATACTGTAATAATATTGGGGTTGTTGTATAACGGTATAAGCAAGAAAGTTGTGAAATAATTGTAAATTTATTTAAAAAGCAATTGGGTTTAAGAAGAAAAAACATTCACATACATTTACACTCTTTATTGTTCAATCCAAGTCAAAAACATCTAAAAATTGTTTTGTTGAGGTTAATATTTATAAAGCAAAATTTTCAAAGCGACCAAATTCCAAAATATAATTGAAATACTGAGAAAGAAAAATAGCAAAATGAATAATATAAGAATTTGTTTCAAATCAAATTGTTTTTTTATTGGGGAATGTGTGTTAATTTTAAGGCTCAATTTTATTTTTGTTTTACCAATTCAAATTGGGCATTTTTTGGCATTGCGGGGAAAATGTAATATGGGATGTACATAATGTAAATATGGCAGACAAAAGAGATGATTAAGCGTTAACAAAAAGTTAAGCGTTTAGAAAACCTTTTTTTAGCAGATTGCAAAATTCAAAACTACGCTTTTTCTCAAGTTTGGCATTCTGTTTAATGACTGGGCTGCTTTTTAGGCAAGAAATCAAGTAATGAAAAACCAACAAGTTTGCTATGGATCAAGGCAAAGTTTAAAAGTCTTTAAAGGCCAAAGTCAAAACAGTAGCTCCAAAGAGAAACAGCGGGTGCAAATTTAAAAAAAATTTAAAGCCAAATCAATTTTAAAAAAATTAAACAAAAACGTATTAAAAGACTGTTTAGCCGCAGTCTGCGCCCAAACCCCTTTAAGCATTCAAAATTGAGCGACCAAAAACTCTTTCGTTTCTTTTCCTTTTCTTCCAATTGGTTTTTTTTGGTTAAAAAATAAAAGTAAAAAAATGATTTTATCATTTAAGCACCTGTGACGGACGACTGACTGGTGGTGATGACACGCGTCAACTTTTTCGACGTCACCTGTGAGCCGTCATCATTCGCAAAGCCTTCCTCAACCATCGACTTGTTTTGGACGGCCGCCGACATTGGGTCAACGGCTGGAGTGGCTGGAGAAAAATAAATTTTTCAATAAATTTACAGACAAAATCAAAACAAAAAAGTAAAACTAGAGAAAAAAAGAGTTTTTCTATAGGAAAAATATAAACTTGACTTAATTAAACATTTAAAAAAATTACAATCAGTAATCCAAAAATCTCCAAGTGAAAATTTCCGATAATCTAACCCAATATTTTTTATTAAAAAAATAATCTATTGCAAAAAAATTTTCCCACATGATAATCTACTAGAAAAAATTTCAGTAGACAATTGCCTTTGAAGACTTGCAATAGACAATAATCTGCCGTTAAAAAAATCTCTACTAAAAAATTATCTCAATGAAAATCTTCCGTAAAAACTATTTTCCTATAGAAACACCATTTTCTTTCTCCCAAAAAAACCAAACTAAGCTAATATGTAACGCAAAATATTTTAAATACAACATAACGCGTTGAGTAGTAGAATGGAATGGAGGGTCTCACCTGCATCTCCATTCTTGGCCGTGCCATTCAAATTGCTTCCGTTTGACTTGCCCGCTTTGGCGTCAAATCCAGGCTGACCTGAAAATACGAATACGTTTTAAACCACAAACACACAAAGAAAAATTCTTTTTTCGTTCAAAATCAAGTCAAAAGTATTAATTGTTTAAATCCAAAAAAATTGTGTGAACGTCAAACTTTTTAAAGAAAAATTAAAACAAAAAGCAAACAAAAAATACTGCAAACGCCCATATGCATGTTGAGACCAGTGTGTATATTGGTCTTAATTAGAATTCGGCAAATGCAAATATTAAGTTAAGCTTATATCAGTTAATCGAGTAGTTTTAAACAAGGAAAAATAAAACCGAAAAATATTCTAATGTACAAAAGTATAGAAATCGAGTACAGTACAACTCAACAAAACAATAGAGCAGAGCACACAAAGATTATACAAAGGGAAGTGACAAAGGATATTTTTTACCTAGATATTAGAATAGCAGTTGTTTAAGAAGTAAAAGAAAAGATATTAAAAATTTGGTTAATTTAAACTGTTTGACAAAAATACTTAACAGTAAATAACAGCAGATGATTGTTTGTTGTAATTTGAGAAAAAATTGGTTTTTTTAAAAAAGTCGGTAGAAGAAGAGGAAGGCACAAACCACTGCAAATCAAACGTTAGAGCGCAATATATCATAATTGAAGAATTTTTGTAAAAACCAACTTATTTTCTCCATTAATTGTTTCTGTAGTTCATGGAGTTTGCCGACGTCCAGCCCAACCATTCCCGGAGTCTCTGTTTCATAGCAATGCTTTGTGGTCGTTGACTTCCGCAAACTGCTCACAACAATTTGGATATTCGAGGTTGGGTAATTCGACGCCAAAAGACGGGTGACAACTTCGGTTAGTTGCGGGTCCGGCGGCAGGCCGGTGCCCTTACAGGCATCGGCCAGCTCTGACTCTAGCAAATTTAGACGATTAAAAACATCGGAATATTGGCTATTTGCATCCGATTGCGGCAAAAATATTTGCGCCATTATAAAAATAGTACGGCGTCGAGACGGTCAAACGGACGAAAAATGGAGGAACAACAATCCGGACAAGTACAATTCATTAAAGTGTGAAGGCGAGAAAATTTTTTATGGTCGCTAATCCTATTGCTTAAATCAATGCGAGAATCAATAGCTGATCCACCGCTTATTGTCTGCCTTTCTCTTATTCTCTAATTGAAAAATGTGAAAGTAAAGGAGAGAAATCTTTTCGATAAATTCTTAAAACAAAACAAAGGCTATCATATCTGGTGCGTTCCACTCTTCTTCTCTAAATTTGTTTTTGATTAGGTAAAACGTGACAGCAGAAGGTGACGGACGAACGGACAAACAGGCTATATATCATTTTTAGCAGGAAAACGGCCGAGAGAAAAAAAATCACTTTTTTTATTGTTTTCTTTTAGCCATTTGTAAAAGGCAAGAGAACGTTGGGCGAGAGCAGCACCGGCAGCATCGCAGAAGTATATCAGCACCATCTGCTGTTTGTCTGCCTGCTTTTTTTAGCTTTAAAATGGTATTCCACCCGTTTAATTGTGGGCAATTAAAAAAAATTACTTTTTATAACACCTTTTGCGTGCCATTGCAGAATTGTGGCCATTACGTTTAACAAGAAGCATTAAAGGCAAGAAAGAAAGAGAAGAACTGCAGATAGCTTAAATAAAATGTGAAAAAATAAGTCGCTAATTTAGATTGTCAATTCTTTGTAAATACTTTTAACAATAACTTTCACTAGGATTAATTTTGCACTGTTGGCCAAAACAAATAATATAAATGAGAAAACAAAAAATACAGTAAAATATAATAAGCTAACGAAACATACACTATTGAACAAAAAAATGACAAAGCAAAAAAATATTGACCATATTGAAATAAACACCAAGCCTTTTTTTCTCGTTGGACAACTATAAAATAGTTTTAGCAATTTACAGAAGCAAATTATTTTCTAGCTGTGCCTCCAAAACGCCGAAATATTTTGACGAGGCGGAAATCCAAGCACGAAGTTGACCCGCCAAAACATGAAGCAAAGGCTATTGCCTTTACATTGATTTTTTATTTGAAAATTTAATTGGAAGAAAGGAAGGAAAAGAAGAGACTAGAAATTCATCACTAATACAACGCCCATATTAGATTCCCATTTCTATGCCTGGTAAAGCCAAATTCTTACATTTTTTGAAAAGAAAAACTTTAAACACATTCCACAAAAAAAAAGTAAAACAAATAGAAAAATTTATATTATAAATCAAAACAAAATATTGTGGTTTAAAAAATGAGAAAAAAAATTTAAAAAATGATTGTATATAAATGAAAGTACATAAAACTTTAATATTGCAAAACTATGCGTTCTAAAATTCTCAAATAATGAAATACAAAAAAAAACCCACTGACTAAAAAAATGTTTTTGGCAAGCTTTAATATTTTGTATTTGGTTAACAAAAATGACTAATTGTTTTAAAGTAAAAAAAATAAATCTTGAAGCACTAAATTCTGAATAAGAGGCAAAAAATCAAATGTCAAAAAAAAACTAAATTGCGCCAAAAACTTGGCGTTTTGTTTATAGTATAATTTTGTAGAGTTTTAGCGGTTGTATGGTTGTAATGAAACGTAAGAGCAAAAGTCAATAATATTAATAAACAACAAAACAAAACGCCAGAATTATTTGATTGAAAGCCAATTTCGGCGTATTCAAAAATTCAAAAAGGAAAATTTATAAAAGCATATTTATCAAAAACTTTTCATAATATTAGTCTTAATTTCTACGTTAGATAATATAAAAAGAAATAAATAATCAAAAAAAGCTATAAAAAATAAGCTATTCATTCCAACTTTTGTGGAACAAACTATTCTCAATTTTTATTTTTGCTAGCGTGAACAACGTTTTCATGACTACCTTCTCTTTGATGGTGCTCATCGTGCTCCTCCTTCGCTGCAAGATGCATGTCATTCTCGCCATTATCTTCTGTAATTTCTTCAACAATCGCCGCCTCGTTGAAAACAAAAGCGAACTGTTGGCCTTGTTCGTGAGGTTCTGATGAGTCTGAGGCTTGGGGAATCTTGGCGACGTCCTCATCCTCACGCACAACGACGGAATCTGGAAGAAAGTTGTTTTACAATACAAAAAGTTAATTGTTGTTTTGGAAAATGTACTTTGAAAAGTTTTAAAGATTAACAGATCTATTTTTCAATAAGCAAAAGCAGTTAACAATCAGCAGTAAAAGCTGGCTATTTCTAGCATCTTTCTTTGTGTATGATAAATAATTTTTGAACTATAAGACAGAATTTGTTAAAGCTAAATCCAATAAAGACGATGGACTCTAATAAAAAAAATTCTTAACTTTTTATAGCGAGCCTTTTTACTGGCTTATAAAATGCATGTACACAAAACAGAAATAAAATACAATAACTGCTCATTGGCAAGCTTAAGTGTCTCAAACATAATATAAAATGCAACAAATTTAATGTTCCACAAGCTATATGTCAAAAATATAATACCCGTTAAATTGACGTACACAAAGTCATAGAGAAGCGTACCACATATTTCTTCTTTAAAACCCATCAAACAACAAAATCAAAAGCCAAAACACACTTTAAACACAAATAAAAACGCCCAAAAATTGCTCAGAAAACCCAAATTTTTCAAAAAAAAAATTGAGAATGAATTTTTTGCTTTAAGACTAAAAGCCCCAAAATAAAACTAAAAAAGGACAGAAACTATTCTGGTCCGTAAAAATGAGGAAAAAACTTACCAGTACTCGAGGGAGGCGAAGGCTGGGACTGCGCCTGGTACTCCTCCTCGTCGTCCGGCTCTTCCACAATTACGGCGTTGGCGTCCGGGGCGTCATCCTCCTCGTCTAGTACCATTTCTTCAACGGTGGGCTGAAGGGTGGTGGACGCGCCCACTCCTTCATTAGTGTCCGAGACAAGGCTGACGCGGTGGGACGCAAAATCTTCGGACGAAATCACGGACACAGACGCGGTGTCGTCTGCAGGCACAATGTGCTGAGTGATTAGAGTCGTTGTGCGAAAAACGCTACCGTCAGTCTGCTCCGTCGGCTCGCCGTCAATAATCATTGCTTCGCGGGATTTTTCGAGAGCTTCGGCGTTGTACGCGCTGCGCGACGTCCCGCCTTCGCGCCAGATTTCGCGCTCTTCATCAGTCAAGGGCTGAGAATGGCGTTCTTCGATGGTTTCGGCAATCTCTTGCGAGTCACTTTCGCCATCGCTCTGGCGGAAGACGCGTGTGACTGTACGCTCTTCGACCACCGGCCCACCGCGGCCGTTGTTTGCCTCGGGCGAGTGGTGGATATAACGTTCAGTGCGCGTCACAATCGTTTCTTCTGCAATCTCGGCGTCGTCGACGCCGTTGACTAAAGATAAAAATACATCAAAAAAGCATTTTTTTCACATTCAAATTATAAGAATAAAAATAGTTGACACATAATTCACATTGAACTCTCAAAATTTTGCTTTCAATGCAATTTAAACCAAATTTGAAAGCAAACCTATACTTAATGTTAAAAAAATTATATTTTTACAAAAAAAAATTATAAACCGAATCGCCCGTTAAGCAGCAAAAACAAAAAGGTAGTGAAAAAAAATGAGATTTGACTCTTCCCCAAACACATTTAAAATAAGAAACCAGAAAAAAACTTTATGAAGAAATTATGTTTTGCGGTGATTCGTCAAAAAATCAAATACCCCAGTTGCAAAACAGACAATTAACAAAAAATGGAGAAATACTAACTAAGCTACGCCAAATACAATAATCAGAACAAAAAAAAAGATATAAAGTAAATATTTAAGACTACAGTACTGTAAAAAAAACAAATTTTAAAAATTAAAAACTTAAAGCTTAAGAGGAGGTTTTTCAAAATTAAGCGAGGAAGAGAACAAATTTTTTCAAGGTACTTTGCCAAAAATGATAAAAAAATTAACCGTAACTTTTCCATAAACTTTGAATTCTGAATTAAACACCAAGCAGTTCTTAATTTATCTTTAAAATATTTCACTATAACACCTACATACAAGTTAAGGTTACTACTGTAGTATTTCGTAATTTTAAAAACAAGAAATAATTACAAATTTCCAACAATATGTTAATAAAACTATTTTGCTCGATACTTAAACCGTAAGCACAGTAAGAATATTATATTTAAATGCCTACAATAAATATAAAATGCAAACAACGAATGACACAAGTAGCACTACAAAAACAAAAAACTGTCAAGGCAAAACATATAAAAACTACGGTATATGTACAGTAAGCCAAACAAAATATTACTATACAAATGAGTCAAAAAATGAGGGTTTTGTTTACCTGGTTGAGCGGCGGTGGAGGCGAGTTGTCCGATGTTGACGGCATTCTGCAGACTTCCTTTGCTGGAGAAATTCGAGCGGTTTAGGTTGAGGTTCGATGAATCGGCTAGATGTAAAGAATCGCCCTCTGAATAGTCCAAATCGTTTTGTTTGTTCATTTGGCGAACAATGTCGTCTCTTCCGATGCGTCGCAAAGCCTGCTCCAATTCGAAGGCTGCAAACATTTTTCTGATTATCAGAAGTATAAAAAACACAAATTAGAAAGGAAGATTTATCAAATGAAGCCTAACCCCAAGGCCTCTTGCTTGGTTTTTCAAAAAAAAAAAACTTACCAGTCGCTTCGCTAGATTTCAAAAAGATCCAAATTTTGAGAATGGATAAAGGTTCTTGACCGGCACCACCATTCGAAGTAAACTCGCGCTTAATCTGGCGGATGTCCCCATTCGAAATGCCAAGCAAACGCGCTAGGCGCGGCCTACAAAATCAATTAATAAATGAATTGGCCAAAAGCAAAAAAAAATTTACCAGTCAAGACCAATTTTGCGGGAGACCAATTCAATTGGAATCTCGGAATCCGATGGATCTAGGGCGAGGGCAGTTGAATACCTGAAGAAAGACAATGTTAACAAAAGGATAACTCACAAATACAAAAACCGACTTTACGCCTATTGGAACTTCGGCCTCTTTTTTTGCGCCTAACGGCGGCGAATAGGTCAGAGATGGCAGCGGTCCGGTGTAGTCGGGCATTGTGATTGTGAGAGTACAGATTGGATGCTGCGGCGGGATATTTTCAGCGCGTAAACGCGCCTCCTTCATAATGGCAATGCGGCCGGCGCTCGCCGCTTCCTCACTGTCCGATTGCCGAACCTGCAAAAAAATTGGGTTTAAAGAAAAAAATTGAATGGTTTATTTTGAAGCTAATGTGACTTCTATAGTTTCTTCTATATACATGCATATGGATATATTACTATACAGTTAAAGGCTTATTCTGCAAATATTGTACAGTAGCAAACCAGCTGTATACAGTAATGAACAGTAATTTATGTCGCAGAAAGCAAAAAAATCAGTCAGTAACATACAAATACAGTAACTGCCTTTTTTACGGTATAGAACATTGTTACAATAGTTAATTTTATGGCATTTTTGCAGTTTAGGCCATACCGTAAAAATTTTTTAAAATGTTTACAAACATAATGCCAAAATTTGCATAATATTACATAAATTACGGTATTATATTTTTAACGTTGTTTTTACGGTAACTGTTTTTAAATTTCACTTTATTTTTTTTATTACAATTAATAGAAATCATTACTCAATTGGATAGTACAATGCAATTTGGAGACCATAGATTTAAAAAAATATTAGCATCGCTTTAATTTTTCACCTGCTCGATGTGCCTCGTAAATGCATAATAAGTTTTAGCAATTTTTTTTCGGTAACCATTCAACGGAAAGTATTATCATCCTACGACAATTTCTTCAAATAAATCAGACAACTTAAAACCACGTAGTTCATTCATGATCAGATTTTTAAAAGTAAATGTAAAAATGTAAAATGTAAAAATTTTAAAAAATACCGTAAGTGGAAAATAAAAATAATACCGTAATTTATGTAATGTAATGCAAATTTTGGCATTATGTTTGATAAAATTTAAAATATTTTAGAAAAATGTGTTTTTCCTGGCGTGGCCTAAACTACAAAAGTGCCAATTTTACAATAATTTTTAGCATTTTACAGTAACCAACAATCGAAATATGATGAGGAAATACCTTGACATTAAAAGCCAAACGGTTCTCTTGAAAGGGCAAAAAGTACACGGACAATTGGTCGCCGCTTTTGGTCACCGGAACCAAATTGCCGGCAAACTCTAGGAACTGGTGTCGGTTACTCAACACTTCTACGTCACGTGACTTTGCGACCTCGGTGAAGCTTTCCTGCTTCTCCAGCGTTTTGTCCTCGCGGTCGTCGGTCATACAAAACAATCTAAATGCAAAGGTTTTTTAAAATGTTTAGAAAAAGCCAAAAGATCAAACCTTAATTGTCCTTCAATGGGGAAGGGACGTCGCACAAACACACAGAACTTGGCCATATAGGGGACGGCAATCGCCTCGTTATAAACCTCTTGCGCCATGTGGGCGGCTTCGCGCGGCGTCTGACAGTCCATAAGCCAAAAACGCGCCGACACAGTCGTCGTAAATGAAACGTCCTCGCCGGTGAATGTGAGCTGAGTGGTGCCGGTGATGTCTTCCCATTGGGCTGGCGACGATCCGCCCGTGATACTACACAATAAGCGCAGCGTCGGCGGGTCTTGCCCAATTTGTTGTTGCGCTTGAGCGGACTGTTGTTGTTGGCCAGATTGTTGTCCGGGCGTATATTGATTGAGCATACCTCGGTGTCCGGTCTGCGGCAGCGGAATATAAAGAGTAATCGGTTTGTGAAATTTGCGTCGACGCGGCTCCACGGTGACGATAGGCGAGACGGCGACGCGATTGCCATGCAACTTTGCGACAATTTCCGTGGAGACCGGCTGTGCTTGCAATGACACCTTGATGGTTTTTGTCAACGAACCGTCTGGGAATATGGCCTAAACATAGTAGATGTAAATAAAATTGAAAGTTTCAGTTAAAGATGAAAAAAATGTGAAACAAAGCACAATTTAAATATAAAAATGAAAATAAGAGAACAAAAGGCGATTAAAAGGCAACAGGACTTTTCCTTTTTTTTTGTTATTAAAACTAATAAATGAGGCAAAGTTAATTATCTAGTAAAGAGTCCTCTGGCAAGCATTCTGTCTCAGTAGCAAACAAAAAATGTTCCAAAACCCCAAAAAATTTAAAAGACAAAAATACAATTCAGACTTCAAAAAACAAAATCCATCTCAGTTGGGACTGAAAGTGTTTTAGGCTTAGGCTTATAAAAAAAAGGGTTGAGAAACTAAAACTTGAGATTGATCTCCTGAGGTAACTTAAGTGTTTTAACGTAAAAAACAAATTTTACAAAATACGGTATAATTCTCACAAACATCTGAAGGCTAAAGAGACCAAACAATTTTCCCTTTTAACATTCCGCAGTTCAATTGTAAAATTGTCGAGGTGTCATCAAAGCTTAGGGCCATCTAGAGTGAGACTGTTGAGCATAATTGTTAAAAGGCACAGACTTCATTTAGCAATTACTCAGCAACTATTGTCCCCATGTTGTAAATCGACTGAACAGCTTACGATTTTTCATGGCTAAACCTTTACAAACCCCCAGATTTTCCAAGGCCAACTCTATCTTTGAGTTTAAGAGTTAAGAAATTTTGTTTTGTTATTACAAACAGTACAGCCTGTTTTTGTATAAAATGCGCTTTGTATAAGAACATCGAGTTTTATGACTAAAAAACAACAAAAATTTTCAAACGTTAATTCTTTACTTTTTAAGACCACGTTTTGGTCATTGGCGCAAAGGGAAGCAAGCAAAATACCTGAACGCGTGGAATGACTGAAGACAAGATGACACCGCCCTCCGGCCCCACCAAATGAACTTCCTGTCGGACGCGTGTAACGACGGCAAAATACATTGGAAAATCGCTAGTAAGAATGCGCGTAATCCTCGTTGTATGCAAATCGTCCAATTGCTGCAAGTCGGAGGCGTCAAATGACTCGTTGAGGACTTCCTGGACGGCGTCCTCGGTTGCCTCCAGCTGATGCTCCTTCCAGTGTTGGCCGTCATCGGAGCGCAAGATGACAATCTCGCGCTCACGACCGCGCAGAGAAGCCAATGCGGCACTTCCAAAATGACAGGACCGAGGAATTTGGCGCTGTGCGGGCCCATCTCCAGAATTCTGGAGGCTAGCGCTTCGCCTTCGCTGAGCGGCGGCGGATGCGACAATTTCTCCTAAAATTAAAAAATTCCGGTTTAAATGGACAAAACACAATTAATATTTGCTAACCCTTTTTAAATAGCGACAAGTTATGCGCATCGGCGCTGCGGCCTTACGCGGAGGAATAATCACGCGTACGCCGGAGTGACGGCAACCGCGCATGGCGCCGCCTCGAGCATCCACCAAAAATGAAATTAAAAACCTAAAAAAAGTTCAAAAAATTATATTAAAAAAAAAACTTTGAACAAAACAAAAAAAAGGGAAAATATTTAACAGTGCCAATTGCATTTCCGTTTAAATTTTTCTTTAACTTTTCTCTTTCTCAATTAGCAATAAAAGTTCTTTCTTTAATGTTATTTCGTAGGATTCAGACCACTGTCTGATGCCAAATATGAAAACTTAACCTATTTGAACAACAACAACAGAAGGATATCAACACTCAAAATTGTTTAAAGGCTTTTTGTCCCATCGAGAGATTGTCTGTTGAATAAAAAACGTTTAAACATTTGACCGAATAAGATAGTGTCAAACAGTTGCATTGAAAATCCAGCAAAAGAAAATTTCGAATTAAAAAGTTATAACAAAAATTTAGTCAGAGACAAAATTGGGGTCTCCAGTCGGATTTACAAAGCGTTGCCCTTTATGTCTTTATCAAACACATTTTCCTGTCCTTGTGTACTTTTTTTTTAGAAAGCGCACACACACACACACACACACACACACACACACACACACACACACACACACACACACACACACACACACACATACACACACATACACACATACACACACAGTTTTCAATGCACACAAAAAAGAACAAAAAAAATTTAGGGTCCTTCTAATAAAGTTATTCTTACTTCGTAGTCAAATATAAACAAGCGCATGAAAGTCTGTCCTAAAAACCTATAAAACGCAGCAGAATGGAGAGAAGGCTGTAGTTTAATTTTTTGTTTTGACAGATATATGTCTGCACATTTGCTGAATCTTAAGGGCAATTATGTATTTATTATTTAAAGTTAAAAACACGTTTATCAGAATATAAAAAATTTTCCTAAAATCAAATCTCTTTGTAGTCAAAAGTCTTGAAGCGCGTAGAGATTCTCACTTCTCAAATCAATAAAATAAAATCTGCTAGGACAACAAATTGTATCAAATCCAAAAATAAAAACGAAACACAAATAATAAAAAAACATTACAAACCATAAAATAGGAAAAATTGCCAAAAATTGGAACACAAAAGCACAATATATGTACAATGAAAAATGAAAAAAAAAGGTTTCATTTGCTGAAAAAAACCCACGTTTTTAAGAAGAGTTTGCTGTAAAAATTGTAAACAAATATAGTATTTGCTGTTAAAATTCAAATTAAAAGTTTAATTACGAAAAAAAGAGATTTCGCTTAGGCATTTCTTAGCGCCAATTTGAAAATAAGAAAGAAATAATGCTTGACATTCAACTTAAAATTAAAGGGACAACCGAAGTCTAAGGTTAGAGCACAAAGCTTATAAGCCCACACCAAAATCCTAACAAGCAAATCCAAGACTTATAAGCTTAATGAGATCCAAGTCTTGATTGGCTAGCACCACCCCTAGCCAGATTGACTATACTAAAGCTAAAAAATCAAACTATAGATAAAACCCAAAAGTCTGTGTGACGCGCCAATCAAGATACAGTACACTGAAATATTTGAGAAAATAATTTTGAAAAGAAACTGAGTTTACCTTGGCTGAATAAGATCCCGCTGAACAAGAGCAACGTTGTCGTCTTGACTATTGTCCAAAAAGCTGGAGTCCGGAACCGCAGTTGTGATTGGCGCATCCTAAAAAAGAAAAAAATATACTTCAATATATTAGGTGTGCAAATAAGTTTCCGCCGAATAAAACATGAATAGATAGCATTTTTAACGTAGAAAACGATGAGAAAAACCGCAATGCATACAAATTTATTTATTTGAGCAAAATATATTAAATACAAAAATGGCGGAAACTTATTTGCACACCTAATACCACAAGAATTAATAGCGGAATTTGAAGAAGCGGAAATAACGTAAATATCGAAAGCGGAAAAATGGACCAACCTGAGCGCGCTTAATCACCGCCTCCAAGTCAGCGTCGGTGGAATCGTTGTAAAAGGGCGACACTTTGGTCAAAAACTGTTGTTCGCCGGTGTGTATGAGATGAACGCCGGCCGAGTCCCTCAAGCCCTGTGTGATGCTCTCATTAAAGTCTTTGGCGTGGTCCTCGACAGCCACTTGGTGCTCGTCCACTTCGTCCTCTGAATCAGAAAACATTGTCTCGTTCATCGCCTCCGGATTTTGTGGACGATAACGCTCTTCAGTGACTGTGGTTGTCTCGGTAATTACCGTTGTCTCGGTGACCGTCTTAAGTGTTTCAACAACCGAAACGTAGCCGAGGCGTTGCGCAATCGATAATGGGGTTTGGCCGTTCTAAAAAAAATTCCAGTAATAAATGTTATTCATCAAGCTAAAACAAAAGCAAAATCAATTGAAACGGCAAGCCTTTTGCAGAGACATTGTTTAAAATATAGCGTAAAAAAAGGAGCATTCATTAAGTTTTACGGCGCCATGCTGTGTGTAGGCCAATTTTAAAACAATCTATTCCTTCAAAAAGTTTTTGTTAAGCATAAAAATAACACAAAACAAATTGCAAGAACAGGGCTAAAATTGTATAGTCCTAGAACTTTGTTTTCTGAGCTCCATTAAACATATAAAAAAAAAGCAAATGAACTTTGTAGTAAAATAAATGAGCAATGATATCCGGAAGAAAGGGCAAATATAAAATACAAGCAGAGAATCAAACAAAAACGTAAATGGCCTCATAAGAATGTTCGAGGTACTCCGAAACATCAAAAAAAGATCACCTACACACTGTGGCCAATCAAATTTCATTAAAAACGCAACTTCAAATGCTCAAAAAAAATTATAAATTTGGGAAAAAAAGTGTAAAAAAAAATGTTTGAAACAAATTAGTCAAAAAGTAAAATTTTTATCTTAAAAAAATTCTTATCAAAAATTGGGGAGAAAAACATTAGCTGCTAAAAAAATTGAAAAACAAAAAGTTGACTCTCTGATTCATTTTACGGCAAATAGTTCACAATTCTAACTGGTTTAACCATAATGGTAATTGATTGACAATTAATCGCTGGGTTAATATCAGCTAAAAGTACAGACGCAATGTGGTTCGCAATTGGACGAAAAAATTGTTCATTGTAACACAGTATCATAAAGCTTAACTTTAATCATAAACTCTTTAAACCAGAACAAATCAATCAAAAAAAAAGAGGCAAAACAGCCTAAAAAGGGTTAGTAACTTAATTAACGGAGAAAAGAGCAAAAAACATGTAAAATAAGCTATTTTTTTGCGTTATTAGCCGATTAGAAAGTGGAATTTTTTCCGCCAGGAGTTATCATGAGCGCTAAAGCCAAAAATACAAAAATTATTATGCTCAAGACCCGTTGGGACCCTGATCCTGAGACTATTTTTCAAAAATGAAAAAAAATTGAAAAAAAGTACGTTTTTTTAGGTTTTAAGCCGTCCTAAATCTAAAAATATAAAAATTATTCTCAGAACCCGTTGGTAATACAAACTAACGGAAAAAAAGCAAAAAACATGTAAAATAAGCTATTGATTGTTGTAGAATTAATGATCAAAATGACACACAACCAAAAAATTGGGTAATATTTAAAATAATTGAAACAAGCGAAATAAATATTTACGAAAAATATAAATTTTTGACAATTAACCAAATAATAGAAATTTGGCTCCAAACAAAACTAAATTAATAAAAAGAAAAATTAATTGAGTTAAAGCCGTATTGTTTGAAAAAAAAAAATATTTTTTAAACTAAAAAAATGTTTAAGTTAACGGAAGGGAATAGCGGAAGAAAGGAAAGGCGGAAAAAATAGTCCGAAAAAAGCTAAAAAAAGCTGTTTTCCATATTCAAACATCGTCTCCTAAATATCGTCGTCATTGAATGGGAGAAAACTGGGGAACGACAGAAAAACGGCCCAAGTCGGAGGAAGGAATGAGTCTGGCGCTGAGTATTAATGTATGGAAAAGCGGCAAAAGAAAAAAATTTTAGAATGAATAGAGCGCAGTCTTAAAAAAGGAGAACAAAACACTCAAACACTTTGAATTAATTGACTAAAAGTCCGTTCAAAAAAAATTAATCAAACAAAAATGAACGTCTAAACGCTAAAATGAATAAAGAAATACTGAATTCTTCATTCCCTCTATAGAAAATTGTTTTGAATATATTTTTTCGTTAAGACTTAGAAATAAAGAGAAGAAGAGAAAACTTTGACGAGAAAGTAAGAATTTACTTCACTTTCCGGAAATTCCGACTATTTTTTTTATATACAATGGCGGAAGCATTACCCCCGCTAAAAATAAAAAAACCGGAATTTGTAGAGATTCCTCTAACCAAAATAAAAAATAAGCCTACCGTAGTTTTGATATTCGGTGAGGCGCCATTTTCCAGCAAATAACGTACAACATTGTTGTGTCCCTGCTGAGCGGCCTGATGCAAAGGCGTATAATTTGCTTTGGTCTGAGCACCAATCGACGCGCCGTTCTCGATAAGGAATCGAACCATATTCTAAAAAATAAGTCACTTTGCTTGAAAAGACGCTCAAATATTGTTTAAGTTCAATTTTGTTTTTCGACTGGTCCCGACACGATGTGTTTGAATTTTAACCACCAAAAATACCAGCAAATCAACATACCTACAAAATTCAAATATAAAAAAAAAGCTTACCAAAGCTCCAAAATGGCAAGCCACATGCAATGGCGTGTAGCCAGCCTTTGTTTGCGCGTCCAAATTGGCGCCATTCTTAAACAACTCAATGGCAACGTTGACGCGGTCTTCTTGCGCGCACAAGTGCATTGGAGTTAAGCCATTTTTTGCCTGTGCGTTCACCTAAAAATGAAAAGCAAATAAGTAAAAAAAGAAAGTGGGCGTACCGCAGAGTCGTGCTCAATCAAAAGCGCCGCCATCTCATTGTGACCCTCTTCGGCGGTCAAGTGCAATGGCGTAAAGCCGGCGCGACTTTCGGCGTTCGGATCGGCGCGATATGCCAACAATTGACTGGCAATTTCCATTTGGTTTTTTTTTGCCGCAATATGTAACGGTGTGTAGCCGTTTTTGGCGCTCGCCTGCGCACTAGCCTTACGCTCCAACAACAGCTGGGCAACCTGAACAAAACATTTTATTCATGCCAATTCTAAAGGCATAAAATAAAGATTTACCGTTTCGTTGTTGTAGTGGGCAGAAACGTGAAGCGGCGTGACTTGATTTTTGCCCTGAATATCGACCGGCGTGCCGTGGTCCAAAAGCAGCTGCACTACATCGTAATTACCGTATTTAGACGCCAAATGGAGTGGAGTAAATCCTTTCTTGGTCAATAGATTTGTGTTGGCCTTGCTGTCTAGCAGACGTTCCGCCACTTCGTATTGGCCTTCCTGCAATTATAATAAATGTTATATACTTGAGGCCTAGCTAAATATTCAAGCAGAAAAAAGCAGGTTGAAAGTTTCATTTTCACAAAAAGTATAATTAAGGATACCTTTGCAGCAATATGCAAAGGAGTATATTGGTCACGTGTCGCCGAATTCGGATTGGCGCTTGCGTTGAGAAGAACGACAACAATGTCAGTGTTGCCCAGTCTCGAAGCGATGTGCAGCGGGGTTTGAAGTTCACGAGCCTGCGCGTTGACATTCGCCTTGTTGCGGACCAAAACGCGGACAATGTCGGATTGACTAGCACGCGCTGCCAAGTGCAAAGGAGTCTCACCGCGAACCGTCTCCACGTCAACGTACGCGCCCTAAAAAGAAAAGAAGTAAATACCAAAAAAAAATAAAAAACCCCTGATGACGGGCTAGAACACGCGACAGGCAGATTAAGAGCCTGGTGCTCTACCGACTGAGCTAACCGGGCAGAACACCAAATCGGTAAAAAACGAATACATACATAAATAGGGCAGTCGCGTTTCGCAAAAATTTTATTTTTTTCCTTTTTTATTATTTTATTTTTATCTAAACATAATGCCAAAATACCGGTTTTATTTTAATTCAAAAAATAACTACGGTACAAATTATTGTTTATAATTGTCATCATTTTTTTGTTAATGTACTTTTGAAATAAGGTTCTCTGCAAATAAAGTTTTAGCCATTTTTGCCTTTTACGTAATTAAGAAACTTAAATTCTACATTTAATTTAACAATTTTGGCCTGTATGTTTTTATTTGAATTTATGCCAATTTACTACTATATGAGAGAATACATGAATAATAAATATTTGTCCAATGCCAAACTCCCAACCTTGTGATATAAACAAGCAAAAGTTACCTGTTGGAGAAGGAATATTACAATGTTGATGCATCCCATAAAAGCGGAGACGTGCAGTGGCGATAGTCCAGATCTAAAAACCAAACATTTAATTTTAAGCACTCATTCACTTTATCCCTTCATGCAGCCTTAGATGATGCTCAAACCTAAGAAGAAAAATAGTCATTATTTAAGCTGAGCTTAAACTTAATTTATAACAAAAATTTAATATTACAAAAAAGTCTAAGCTTCAATAGTTTTACGCGAGCTTTAACATTAGCCTAATCTTAAACCAAGACCCTAGCGTAAATTAAACCTAAGCCAAAGGACGAGGCCAAGTTAGAGTATATTATATGTATATTATTAAGCCTAGGCGTAATCCTAATCTTAAACCTAAACCTAAAATTAAAACTAAGTTTAAACTTAAGCCAAAGGACAAGACCAAGTTAGAAAGTATATTTTTATACTCAAGTATAAGCGTAAGCCAAGGTTAAAATTTAAGCTAGCCTCAAGCCAAAGTTATTGAATATTAAGTTTTAAAAAAGCTTGAGGCATTGATCTAAAACCCAAATGCTGAAAGAAGAGGTGTCCCAAGCCATTCCGTTAATGAAAAAGAGAAAAAAATAAAAAGCTCTTACTCTGTTGTTGCTTCCACAGAGGCGTGATATTTGAGAAGAAGCTCAACGACTTTGATACGGTTCTTCTTGCATGCAATATGAAGCGGCGTAAAGCCGTTGAGAGCGCGTGCGTTCGGGTCGGCTTGGCGGTCAAGGAGAAGCTTGGCAACCCGAACGTGTCCACAATGGGCGGCTACATGAAGCGGCGTCAAATAGTCGACAGTTAGATCGTCGACAGGCGCGCGATGGTATAACAAAATGCGTGCGCAGTCAACGTGGTCGCCTTGCGCTGCCATATGCAACGGCGTTAATCCGTTCTAAAAATGCACAATGGTATTTTATTTAAAGTTTGATAAATAATTCAATTAAAGACAATTCTCAAAAGTGTTTCAGTCTGAGCTGTTAGCTCAACAATTTTCAGTTTTTTGAATACAAAATAAAGCACTAAACACATTAAAAAGTTGAAAATTTAAAGTAAATGAGCTTAAACTAAAAGTTTTAGACATTCTAAAGTTTTAGACAGCCTAAAGTAAAATTGCAAATTCTCAAGCTTACTCAAAAATCCTAGTAAAATACATACAGCTACAAAATGTCATTTAGGGTTAATGCATATGGGCTAACAGTTCATTAAATTTTAAAATATTCTATAACAGAGAAAGCATTGAAAAAAGAGAAAAGTATTGACCAAATGTCAATATTTAAAGAAATTCTGCGCCCAGAAAAAAGCGAAAAAATTACTTTAGTTTTGGCGCTCATTGGCGCGCTTTTGTTGAGCAGCAAATCCACAACGCTGTCGTGTCCCGAGCGCGCCGCACAATGCAAAGGAGTCAACAAGTCGCGGGTTCGACAATCAATGATTGCACCACGCGCAAGCAAGAGCGATACCAAGTTGACTCGACCCCACTTGGACGCCACATGAAGAGGACTTGAAAAAAAATAATTTGTTATATGTCAATAAAAAATTTTAAAAAATTACCTGATATTGTGTCGGGCTTGGAAGTTGACGTTGGCGCCTTTGTCGAGGAGAAGCTCGGCAATCGCCTCATTGCCGTAGTGAGAGGCAATGTGAAGCGGTGTAAAGCCACTCTTGGACGTAACATTTGGGTTTTGTTCATTCTAAAATTGGAGTATTTCAATGAGGAAAAAGATGTGAATGTTAGACAGTTTACGTTGTTTCTGGTTGTTAAGTATCAATGGTAAGAAAAACTTGCATCCATTTTTAAAAAATTCATATAAAAAATATACTTGTCCCATATCAATAATATGTAATCAACAAGGCTGTTTCATATCTACGGCATGTAACTTACAGTATTGTTCTATATTTTAAGTATTCAACTAACAATACCTTCATACATCTCTACAGTATGAATCTACAGCTCAATGATATTTTGGTATTTACGGTATTGTTATACACTCCAGCACTTATCCGCAATATCTCTACAAAAAGAGCAAGTATCTTGCATAAAATAGCTGCATAAATTTAGCTATGTTAACGCCAATCATTTTGTTTACTAAAACATTAAATATATTGACTGCAAAAAAATTAAAAGTGTCAAACCTGTAGCAAAAGTGCAGCAGCGCGAGTGTCGTCCTTCTTGGCCGCAATATGTAACGCGGGCAATTTAATTTTGTTTTGGTTGTCATTCTCAAGTAAAAGCGCAACAATACGGTCGTGACCCTGTTGAAGCGCGACAGCCAGTGGCGTAAAACCGTCCTAAAAGCACAAATATTAAATTAAGCACTAAATTTACGATAGTTCTGTTGAATATCAGTTAAAGCTTACCTCAGTCGCCAATGCTTGATTAGCGCCGTGAGAAAGAAGGTAACGCACAACGGCCTCGTGATTTTCTTGCGCTGACATGTACAAAGGTGTAAAACCATTCAACGACTGCGCATTTACATTTGCGCCATTTTCAACCAAAATTATGACTATGATGTCTTGTCCGGCCAACGACGCAATATGAAGCGCTGTGTTGCCTTTCTAAAAGAAATTTTTTTTATAAAACATAAACAATTGATTTATTACAGTAATGTTTAAAAACCCCACAAATTATTTATAGAAAATCAACTATGGTAAAAAATTTTAAGCTACGGCAAATTTCAAATATGCTAAGAGAAGAAACAGAAATAAAAGAAGTCTTTAAGTTAAAATCTTGCAGTCAACAAGAAACCATGTAGTTACGGTATAAACAAATATAAAGTACCGTAATAATAAAAAAAATTACATCAGGGAATAGTTGCGGTATATAAAAAATTAGTTAAAATGATATCATAAAAAACCGTAGGCTAACCTTTGTTGAGGTGTCTACGGCGGCGCCGCGTCGAATCAACTCGCGGACAACATCGTTGTGACCTTCTTTGGATGCTAAATGCAAGGCATTCAGCCCATTCGAATTACAAGTGTTGATGTCAATGCCATTGCGCAAAAATTCCAAAACCTAAACTTTTTAGTTTTTTTTTTGGAACAAAGACTTCAAAAACGCAAATTTACTTGTTCAAAGTTTCCGGCGCGTGCCGATCTTAAAAACATGGCGTTCTGGTCATTGGCTTTCTAAAAAAAAACCAAAGTAAATTGGCACACAAAAAATTACAAAAAATGTTAATTTTTAGCTTTGGCGTTGTGCAAATGAAATGGTATTTCAACCCTAATATTACATTGTTTTGGCATTAAAGACTCGCAAGAGTTTATGGGTAAGGATTCGAAATAAAATTCAAAATTGTTCTCCGCTTTGACTTTTTAAGAAATTTGAAATAAAGTTTATAAGCCGGGAAAAACAGAATCGGAAAAAAAAAGCTTGCAAAAAAGTAACAGTCCCGAGAATCCAATTAGCTCCGGAAAAAGAAAGTCTCGGGTAAATAATGTACAAAATTTGAGAAAAATGATAATGGGCCGGAAGACATGCTGATAAATCTATTTCCGGCTTTAATTATCGTTTAGATGAGAACCAATTATAAAAGGTTGTTGTAATTTTATAATTTCAAAAACTAACTTTCTGGGGCGGGACGTTTGGAGTGCCATCCTGTGGCAGAGATTGTTCTTGTGGTTGTTGCGACTGTAATTGTTCCTGTGGTTCAGTCACAACGGGATCCTGATGGGAATCCGACATATTGTAAGCTGTTTATCGACGAATTTCCGATGAATAGCAAAAATTCAACAATTCATTTGAATACGTTTCTCTCCTTGAAAAAGTCCCAACATATGGCAAAAAAATATTTGAGTTTACTTAAAATCAAATTTCTTTATTGAATTTAAAAATAAGTGAAGAGTGATACTGTATCAAATAGAACACAATCATATAATAAAGATAGAAAAGAAAAAAATGGCAACAATGGGAAAGGGATTAACAATGGTTTAGATCTATTGCGGTGGAATAAAAAATTTTTCTTTAGGCTTACTGCACATTGAGATTATTTGTGGGCAAAATGGGTAAAGACGGGGACGGCAGATCAAAGCATTGCCGTCAAATAATTGCCGTGGCTGCGAATGCTTATTTATAAACTTTGAAATCAAGCTGCATGTCATGATATAGCTAGTGGTAAATAGCTCAATAACCATCTTGTTTTTGTATACCATTTTTTGTCCAATATTAGACATAACAGATTTGATAATAAATTAAGTTACTGAGCACCGATCCACCAATCGATATAGGAGCCGCAAGTTTAAATAAAACAAAGAAATGGCATTGCCGAGCCAAGAGAGTAACGTCCTGGTATAAGTTACCCAGCACGTAAATTGACCTGGTCAATATAAAGGATATTTAGTATATAATAAGGCCCAAATTTTTTGCAAAATTTTTTATTTTATGCTATTCTAAAACGAATTCCCGGTGGCCTAAAACGTTGGCGACTTGGTGAATTTTCAAAAAAAAAACTCAAAAAGTAAATCTTATACTTTTTGTAGGAAATAGCTATTAATGATTGACATGAAGTCAGAAATTAATCTATAACTCGACCGTACGGCGCACAGCTCAAACATTTTGGTTTTACGGCGCTCGGCTTTTGGAGACATCAAGTTTTTCTCGAATAAATAATTCCAGCGTCAAACATAACAGAATTGAATCAGTTCAGTTGTATTTATAACTGCATTCGACTAATTAAAACAACAACAATGGTTAATGTTCAGTTAAAAATTTTTAAAAAATACAATAATTGAAGAAAAGCGTTTGACCAATAAATTGTTGAAAAACACATTAATTATACGCATAAAAAATAACAAACATTAAAATTGGTATTTTTCATAAAAAAATATTAAAAGTAAAAAATAATAATATATTACACATAAAATTGTAAGCGTAATACAATAAAAAAAAACCACTGAAAAAATTTTTTGAAATTTGCAAACGAAAAATTTCTATTTAAAAAAAAGTTTGACAAAATTTTTAATCTAACAAAAAGTTTTTGTGCAAATAAAATAATAATTTAAATAATGTAAAAACTTATTTTTTTACACAAATTGAAAAAATAAAACAATTTCGGCTAATTTTAAATTCAAAATCCAACTGTGACGGAGTCCTGAAGCGAAAGTTTTAGGCCTATGCAAAACGATACTTTTTTTTATTTAACAAAAATTTGTGTGCGTCGTATAATTACTCGAGTTGGGCACTGTCTCTAGCTTGAACTCATGAGATAAAGTGAGACAATAGAGAAATAACGTTTAGATGATTTTAAGGATTTTTTCCGTTAAAAGACGAAAAAAAAGTTAACTAGCGTTTGTTCTTATTGAAAAAACGTATAATTAGTACATAAAAGCTGAAAGCCCAATCATTCCCAAACCGGTTTTTTGAGCTTTATAGATTATAGACCACACAAATATTATATGAAAAAAAATAAAACAGCCTTAAATGTTCTTCATTGCCTTTTTTAACTAAGCGTTGTGTCGCGCATTTCCATATTCCTCTTCAGGTGCCTTCATTGTCTCCATACTTTAAAAATAACCCACAATAAACAAAAATTAGTTATAATCGTAAATTATTAATTTAAAATCTATTATTTTTATAAAAAAAAATAATTAAAAACATTTTATAGAAAAAAAAAATTGGAAACGTTTATTTCTAACAACAATTCGGTTTTTTAATCAATTTGTTCAAAGTTTAAGTTCGTTCAGTTTGGAAACGTTTTTTCTCACATTTTTTCTGCTTCCATTCAAATGCATTGAATTGGTTTGTTTGGGTTCTAACATATAATAGAAAGCAGATTATCACTTCTTACAAGTTTGACTTATAAAACTCTAAGGGCTCAAAGTCAGCAAAAAGTTAATGCTTTATAAACAAGTTAACCTCACCAAAAAACTTAGGCTTTAGAACACCTGGGACATTATGTTTTTATTTTTTTAGAGCTCTTAAAAAGGCTTAATCAGGAATTTGGTGAAACAAGCACTTGATATAAGTCAATTTGTTACCAGGACACTAGAACTTGTCTTTTGAAAACACAGAAAGAAAAGACAAGAAATGATAGAAAAAACGAAAGACAAGTTGACAGATTTTTTAAATGGGAAAAAAGTCTCATATCGAGCATTTTTTCACTTTTTACATTAGACAACTAAGAACAAAATGTTCATAAGGCAAATCTAGTTTAGACAAAATTTCTATTAATTTTGTATTTTGAACCAAAAAATTGTCAAAATATATGTATTCAATATTGTTTTCAAATTTGGCAAATCAAATTTTGGCATTTTTTGAAAAATTACTGTAGTTTTTTTTTAAAAAGTTATACGCTTTTGAGAAATTTGCCTTTGAAAATTTATTTTAAAGGAATATTGTCTCAAATGGATTTGCCGTAAGAATGTTTTGTTTTTGCGAAAAACAACTCGTTTTTTCCGTCTTTTCTTTCAGTGTTTTCAAAAGACAAGTTTATTCCCTGTCTATGACCTTTTATCACATATTACCTTTTATCACGACCTTTTATCGACAACAAAGTCAGATGTATAAAAGATTAATTTAAATTCAAAAATGTTTGAGATTTAAATAAAACCCACACTCAGAAACAAAATACTAAAAAATAAAGCAAAACGTATTGAGTTTGCTGATAAAGTTTTCCTGAACAAATTGCTCATCGCACTACCTTTCGCAAGCGTCTGCAAAAAAAACCTTATAATAGAGAAGGAAAAAGTTATAAAAACTCAAATGGTCAAATCAAAATGGAATAATTTATACATTATGCCAAAAAAATTGCCAAAGCAAATTTCAAACAAACAAGTCAAACTACTAATTCATATGAAACGCAATATGTATCTAGAAAATGTGCAAAACTATTATTGACAACAGCCAAAGCAAAAATGTTTACCGATACGTTCAGCATAAATTAAACTTAAAAAAAAATAAAAAGCTAAAAACAGAGAAAAACATTTTTTAGGTCAAAAACAAAACAAAAAAAGTTTTAGTAAAAATTGAATATTAAAGCAAACTTAATACAAATATTCATTCAAATCGAATACAAAGATCCAAATAAGAGTCGGACAATAAAAAAGAAAAAGTAAAGTGGGACAAAAATAGTGGCAAAAAAGTTGAGAAAAATAATAAACCCTACCTTAAAAATTAAAAGGCAAAAAATAGAACAATAAAGGACAAATTTGAGTCGGACAAAAAGAAAACAAAAATTCAGAATTGGACAATTCGGACTGAAAAAAAAATCAGAAAAAACTAAAACAGAAAAGGACAAATCTGAGTCGGACAAAAAAAGTATGACATTTCAAATCCAATTTCACTCAATTTGGAAGACAGTTTGATCTTAGCGCTTTTACATTAGACACCTTCTCAGAACTACGAGACGTGATAAAGGTTTCAGGCTTATGGCATTAAAACATTTCACTTCTAAACTGAATGTACAAAAAATTAAATAAGCAGAAATTTTGAAAAATAAGAAAAATGTGAAACCTAGGAAAACAAATGGTAGCATTTATTCCATTGCAACCTCCATTATTCGGAATACAAAAGCCATCCACAAAAGGAGATTTTCTGACGCTCAAATAGACTCAAAACTTGATTTTAGCTTAAAACAGGTCGATCAATTTAATTTAACATTGCGTACATTTAAGCAGAAATTTTTGGGCTATAAGTAAAACAAAAAAATGTACTATTATAATTATGTATAAAATAACGGGAATGACACTAGCGGGTCAATAGACAAGCTGGGGGAAAAAGCTAAAAAAATAACAAAAAGTTGGGAGCTGTGTTTAACATTAATCAATTCCGCAAAGGCCTTTCTCCATTCCCTCTCCTCCTTCCTCGGTCAGCTTTTCAACCAAGTCCGAGTGCGAAAAACAAAAAAAAAAAAGAGGGGAAAATAATGATGGAATGCACGAACCAGCCCATATCCTCCTGCCAGAAAAGACAACGCTTAGAGGATGTAAATTTTTGCTTTAGTTTTTTTGATAATAAAAAAATAGAGTGAAAACATAAAAAAAAGTAAAGCAACTGCCAAATAAAAATTATTTTTTCAAACAGTAATATATTGTTTGTCTCCAAAAAAATAAAATAGAAAAAGAAAAATTTTAGGCCAAAATACAAGTCGCTTCTTCTCGCCCCTTTTTCTCCGGCTTCCAGTTTGTTTGGCCTATAAAATACACTTAATTTGCATGTTTTCTTTCGTTTTTCGTCGTCTTAATGAGGAATGTCATTGGGTTTCAAAAGGCTAAGGATCGATTGGGAAAGTAGCAAAGGGCATAAAAAAATTTTTATTGAAAAAGAGCGCATCCGCCATTATTTTTTTAATTATTCGCGTTAAAATTTAACTTTAAGGCTTGCTAAAAAGTTTAAACGGAATGCCAAAAACAAAGAACAGAATGCCTGGGTTAGAAGACATAATGCCAAATTTTTGTAAAAAACCACAAAAAAAAGTACAGAATGCCAAAAGAGAAAATTGAATATCAAAAATAACAATTTTGAAAAAGTAATTCTTCAATTTATTTTCGACAAAAAAATTTAAAACTTAAATTCAATAGACGTTAGTACGTCCACAGGAAATAAGTAATGAAAAAGAAATAATGCTATATTATAGATATATTATTTTAGAATCCTTTTCCAAGGCAATAAAAATTATATTAAAAAAAAATTTTTTTTTAATTTAAAAAAAAAATTTAACGTTTGCCTTTTACAACAAAAACTTCGTTTTGCACTTGCCATCAAAACCGCCCAGCGATTTTTGCTCATTTCTATACCCAGCAAGACCAAAAACAACAACAAGTTGGTGTTGTACATGCAAGCGTAAATCTCAAAAGATTTAAAAGGTTGAAGAAGACTAAAAGAAAACAAAAAAAGGAAGAAAAATAAAGGGAACAATTTATATCCAATTGGTGATCATCAAACCATTTTTTGTTTTTGTACGTAACCTTGAAAAATTTTTTGATTTTCTCCCAATTTGATTAAACATTATCTTTATATCGCAAGGAAATCTTTTCCAAATAAAAATAATAATAAAACAAAATTTTTGTTTATTATTGAACGTTTTATTTGGATAGCAATATTTGAAAGGCAAAACACCTAATGGATTAGATTGCTTGTAAGGCTTACCTCATTAGCCTTCGCAAATCTTTAATACTGACATTGTACATAAAACAAAATAAAAAAACACCAAAAGTAAGACAGGCATTGTTTTGTTGTAACATTAATAACATAAAAAGGTTTAAGGATTCGGCGCCATAACGCCAATAAAATTGGTGCCGCAGCAAACTTGTATTAAAAAACAAATTGCATGGATTAATTTTGAGATAAAACTAACCAACCGCTACTGCGCCGTAAGAAAAAGAAAAGTGCATGTTAAAAGATTCAAAAATCTTTTACGATACGATCAGCTAAATATTTATTAGAAAAATCCGCAAAATCCGCTTTAAAAAGAGAAAACATCATCGCCGTAAATGTAACGGCTAAAATCGAAGCGGCAAAGCCATGCCTTAAAACCTAAGCTACTGTGCCGCAAAATCCCGCTTAAAACAAAAGTAATTTGGGCGCCGTAGAACTCAGCAATAAAGTAATAAGAAGAAATGTGATAATAGCAGGCGCTTTGATTTTTTCCTTATAGACTGACTTTAAAAATTAAGCTACTGTGTCACAAAGGTTGAAAATCGATCAAATATATATGAAACTTATTCTACGGTAACATCAAACTTATTGTGTATCGTATCCCAAATAGAATAGCTGTTATGCAGTAAACACGTTAAACAAAAACAAAATTTTTGTGTAATAAACGCAAAACTAAAAAATTCAGACGCAAATTTTTAACGCAAAAAAAAGTTCAACATAACTGTAAACTACAGTCTGTAGCATTAAAAAAAATTTAAAAATTTATTATAAAATTTAAATTTATAGTCAAAAAAAAAGAAGCAATGGTCAATTCCAAAAAAAAATTTCTTGCAGTTTGCAAATGCAATTTGCAATTGATTTGCAAATGTCAAACTTTTGATAAGGCTTAGTGAATTAAAAGAATTTCTAGCTCAGTGCAAATTTGCTCAATTAAACTTCTTTGTGAAAGAAAGAGTGCAGGAAGCCGACGTCGTGCGTTAAATAAATATTGTTAAAATCAGTGATGCTACTCTAAAAAAACTTTTGGGAGACGCAAGATGATCTCACTTGCTTTCATTCTTGTTTGAATGAATATTTAAACCACGGAAAAGAGAAAATTAAGTAAAGGAATGATTTCAATGGGGAATTATAATCGCTTGAATGTTGCAAATTTTACAAATTTTTAACTTTAAAAAAAATTGTAACTCAAAAACAATTCTTTAAGTTTAGAACTGCTAGCGCACGTTATCAGGAAGCTCGGCCTTAACACCGAAAAACATAAGATTGCGCTTAAGCTAGTACTGATACTTAGGGCTTGGTTCATCAGTGAAATCAAACACAGAGGAAAGCTAAAGCATATCTTCAGACTTACAATTAAATCTGAACTTAGATTTAGCTAAGGCATAAGTTTTGGCTTAAGCAAAAGCTAAACAAAAATTTTCTTAGGCCTTATGCTTTGAGTCTTGCTTAATTTTAAGCCTAAATAATGCGACTCGGAATAAATCTAAAACATAACTCAAAAAGCCAATCTGAAACATTAGAATAAAAGTTTAGACTTAGGCTTTTGCATAGTGCCAGTGTTATATATTATTAAATTAACCCTTAAGTTTTGTTTTAGCTTTAACCTTATTAAATAGGTTTAAAAACTAAAAAGCCGTTGTATCCCCTCATCTTCAACTGAAAATATAGTGAATTTGGTTAGAACTCTTGAATTAAACCCTCAAAAATTTTAAACTCTAAAAACTAAGAGAAAATCAATAATTTGATCGCAACTATTATACATATAAAAGTATAACAAAAAAAAATAAATAATAACGTTTCAAGCTTTACTAACTATAACCGTTTAAAAGCCACCAAAATCGAATAAGTTATGCGTTAGAAAAATAAAATCATGCAATAAAAAAAAAATTTTTAGAATAAGACACAAAGAATAAAAAATTGCAAAAACAACAAAGCAAACAACAACAAAAAAGTTTTGTGAAACAACAAAAATAGTTGTGGTGTTAATAACAGCCTGTTATGTAAGCCGCAATGTTTTGATAATTAAACTTTTAGATTCAACCAAATAAAGAAAAAAAGAAAAGCTTACAGTTAATCTGCAATAAAAATAACAACAAATATACCAATAAAATAACAACAACAAAGAAAATATAACGATATTATGTACAAACAAAAAAAAATACAAGAAAAAAAAGTTTTTAAGCCTCCCTTGATAATCCCCTCTTCATTGAAAAAAAACAATAAGATTTCGATCAGTAGCGTTAATTCACACTCATAAAAAAAGTAAAATAAAAAAAACACATACACAGAGAACACATGTATATAACAACAAATGTTGTCTTTTCTTTTAGTGCCATTGTCGTTTCTGCCCCTCCTTTTGTTGTTTTGTCTCAATTTAAAAGTTACGATTCGCCAGGAACACTCATTCATTTTTCTCAACCCTCCTCTGTATTTGTCATCGTTGTTGTTCTCAAAATTTGAGGAGGAGCACACGGATAAAAAGAGTGAGAGACAGACAGAGAGACACTAAGCCAGCAACTTTAATTTTTATTTCTCGCCCTTTGATGCTTTTTGCTTGCCGGCCGTTGCTCTTTCGTTTAGTGAATGAAATAAAACACATTTGCAGACACACAATTATTTTTGCCCATTTCCTTGTGTGTATCTATCTGTATGTCTGTGTGTTTGTTTGCGTATGACACTAGCCATTGCAAAAGAACGTCGATTAATCATTTCGTTTTTTTGTTTTTTCCAGCGGTTCGGTTGGCATTTTGTTAACTTTATTCTTTTTGCGTTTTGTATTTTTCTCTGCCTAAAATTGTCGGCTTTTTTGGGATTGTTTAAGTGATTGAGTGAAATGGGAAAGACGGAGAAAGTAAAAACAGAAAGAAATATAATTTCTTTGGTTCTCAAAGGTCTCTCTCTCTCTCTCTCTTTCTCTCTCTCTCTCTTCCTCTCTTGCCTGATGCTTCTCTTTATCGCTCTTTTTTCCTTCTGTTTCTTTTCTCTACCTCTTAATTTTTCTTTCCTTAAACTCACTAATAAATACACATCTTTTTCCTTCTTTTCCTTTCCGTTTTTCACCAATCTTCTATGTTTTTATCATTTTCTCTTACGTTCCCAAAATTAGCTTTGCTTACTCCTTATCTATACATCACTCCCGTTTCCATTAATCTTTTTTTTTGCCCCACACACAAGTCGAAATTCTTTTTCTGTCGAAAACTTTGACGATTGCACAAAAAAAAGAGAGGAATAAGCAAACAGCAGCAAAGATTTTATCCTCCAAACAATAATAATCTTGATGCAAAAGACATTGCTAGTGTCAGTTTTTGGTGTTATTCAATTCATCCTTCCTTTTTTCTTTACTTTTCTGGCTGTTGTGGTGGACTCAAACCACAACATGAATAACGCGCACTTATACCAATAAGGTTTTGAGGATTGGAAAACAAAGTGTGAAAGGCACAAGCCGCACAGCGATTACTCTTTTTTTTTCACCATCCCAGCGTGTCGATGGAAATGCATGTTTTCTTTTCTCACTTGTGTCTTTTCCCTCAATTGTCCCAACAATAAGTTTTTTTACGCCTGCATGTGTTCAACTCTAGCGTTTTAAAAAATTGTGGCTGAACGGAATAGCATAAACTGTTTTTGGCTACTTTATCTTGGCTGCATACCCTTTTTATCCATTCCGAAACAAAGGCTTAGGGTTTTTGTTCTGACACTTTCCATCCTTCAACCATCCAGCTTTCTTCTTTGAACACTCTTTATTTTGGTTGATAAAACAGAAAGCTGGAATAGAGAGTTTTGTATCTAGCCAGAAAAGTAACGGAGATGAATAATTTTTATTTTGAGCCTAAGCCTCGACCGTTACTCATCGACAAAGACATGGCAAGCCAAGCAAGAGAAATGCATGCAAATAAGTTGGACGACATGCACATTGCTCTTTTTGGTTTAATCCATAAAACTGTCCATTCTCCCAAAACAATTGAGCAAAATTTTTTTGTCGAAAACATGGAAATATATCTTTTTTGGCTTTTTCCCATTTTATGTGCATAAATTTTTTTTTTTTGGGAAACAGTCATTTCCCGCAAATGTAATTATTCCGTTTTTTTAAAGCAAAATGAATAGTTTTGTTCATTTTTTACATTTAACATAAATAAAACCTTTGTTTGGCAATCAATTTTATATATAACCAAAAATAGGACTCATCCTTGGTGAAAAGCGACGATTGAACAATATTAAATTCAAATTTATAAGTAAGTTTAGAGTTTTAAGCTGTTCGTTTTGGCTTTGTAATCTGGGCTTAAGCTAAAGTTTAGTCTTAAGCTCAGGCTTAAATACTTTGGCTTTTGCTTAGTTTAAAACTTACGATTAAGCTCAGGTTCATGCTTAACTTAATGCTTAAACTTAAGTTTAAAGTGAATACAATAATGCTTATTCTAAAGCTTAGTCTTACGTTTATTAAGGTTAGGCTTAGCATTATTTTTTAGCAAACCCTTATGATTAACGTTTAGTTTATGCTAACGCTTAAGCTTATTTGCCTAAAAGCCCTATTGTTCTTAAAAAAATATTATATATACAAACTTTGCCATGAAGCTTTGTTCTAAATATGCCATATTCTACGTAAACAAACAAGTCAACTGTATTTACAAATAATTTAAAATCAACAACGTTTACGTTTAGGGAAAAAAATACCTTAGAATGCTGAATGAAATTAGAGAAAGCGCCAAAAAGTCGAGTAAAACAATTTACAGATGAGAAAAAACAAATAAACCAAAGCAAAATGTTAACAATAAAAATAACTTTTGATAAAATTTTGTAATTAATGACTCCAAAAAAATAAATTTTAATCTTTGAAAAGCAACAAAATTTAGTTAAAGACAAATATAAATTTAAAAAATAAATAAATAGAACGACGTACAGGTTAAAGAATTAAAAAACTTCTTAAACAAAAAGCTTTAAAAGTTGCAAATTGCAAAACAAAAAAAATATTTAAAAAATTATTTTTGAGTTTTTCGTTTAGCTAAGAAGCTATATTAGTTAGTACTAGGACATAAAAACGCCGGACAAAAAAACTCAAAAATAAATATTAGTATCACGAAATTATGTTTTCGACCGGCGTCTTTTTGTCCGGCATTTTTTTTGACTCAGCAACAATTTGTCCGTCGTGTTTTTGTTTTACAACTTTTGGTCCGTCTACCATTTTAGGGCTAATTTTTATAATGTAGACTGTTGCTCAAATGATTTCAAATTGTTTGATCAATCCGGAAAAATTCCGGAGCGATTTCAAATTGGCTTTCGGTTCCGGAAAAATGTGGTTGCTATGCTAAAACTTTAGGCAATTAAACAAAGGCAATTTATAGCTTCAATTTTCTTACAAAAAAACAATATGTCTTCAAACGAGCCTCGTGTCTGAAAGCTTAATCATGTTAAGCCCTAACGCTCTTGCTCAGGTTTAGTATTGACTTTGGTCTTGTGTTTGGATGATATAAAGTATGACTTTTGCATTAAACTGCAAACGATGCTTTTGCTTTAGTCTTAAGCTTGGGCTTGTATTCATATAGTAAGCTCAAACTTTTGCTTCGGCTCTTATTTTCCCGAAATTCAAAGCCGGAAAGCTAAATGCCGTTGTACCTCTATTTTGCAGCCTGCACTTTGCCTTTGTAAATTTAAACTTGTCGAATTTAAAAAAAGCACTAAAAAAAAGTACAAAATTGGAACAAAGTGGATGCGGTTGATAAAACTCTGAGAATTTAAAAAAAAAAGTAATTTGTTGATTGTTTAAAAATTTGTTTGAAAATTGACCTTGAATTTTTGATTATAAATCGGAAAAGTTTTCAAAAAGTTTTCCTTTATTTTGGCAAGTTAATAGAAAAAAAAATTGTATTACAGTTTGAATATTAACTTAACTTTTTCAATCTTTTAATTTTAATATAAGGCCAAACGTGGGTTTTGTTTTCCAAGTAAAACAAATTTGTTCCGGTTTTTTTATTACCGGAAATTTGAAGATTTTCCTAACTCTGCTTTGAATTTATGTTTTTTTTTATAATTCCGGTACTGCAACAAAAAAATCAGTAAAGTCTCAAATTTAATGTTAAGTTATTAAGAACACAACAGGTTTTTTATATTGTCAAGATTTTGGAAACCGGAAAATTTTCTTAAAGTTTAGACCTACTGGAAACTTTCTTGATCCATCTAAAAACAATAAATTTTCCGTTTCAATGTAGGGGCCAGCCTCCAGAGGCCGTAAGCTTTCCTTAACTTATTTTTAGGCTTAAAAAATCATAAGCCTATAGGCTTATGGTTTTCTAATTCCGGAATTGCAAACATCGGAGATAATTTGATTCAATGCTAATAAATTTTAAATAGGAATTTTTCTGACGCAATTTTGAGCTTTCATTTTCGGAGCTACAAGTTTCTAGTTAAAAAAAAAGCGGAAATCACAGTAAAACAAAAAATAGCTCAAAACTGATTCTACAATTCAATTAAAAACAAACAAATATGTTGGGGTCTAAAAAACCTCAAAAATCAACATGTGCTATATTTCAATTTTAAGCCGAATGAATGAACGAAATTTTATGAAATTTTCACAAAGCATAGTATTCACCGTCGCTGACAAAGTCATAAAAAATCAAAAAATAAAAATATTGGCAACATATTTTTTTTAGCCTTCAAAGTCGCTTTGGGGCCTATTAGACCCCAATATTAATAGGAGGGTTAAAAAAATATTCTTAAACTAATTTATATTTTGAATTTTGCGGCTTTTTGTCCTAGAGCTAAATGTGCTACTTTCTTTCCAAATTGAGAAATTAAATTTTAGGATTCCTGTGTAAGTTTAGTTTTTGAAAATTGATATTTGTGTACGAAACCGCGCCTTTTTTCCAGGGTCGCAGCCTGTATGCAGAAATAACCAAGACTTAATCTCTTTTCTTTCATTACAATTCCGAACCGTTCAAATAAACAAATAATGTACAAAAAAAGATATACCGGAACTTCCAGCGTTCAAAGTCCAGTGAACTTCCCAAAAGATCCGCAAAAAACGTCACCAAATCGACACGGGAGATAGAAAAGCGAGGGTAGCCCGTTGGAGCCAAAAAAAAAGAGAGCGAAAAAGCGCCAGCCAAAAGAACCCCAAAAAGAAAGGCTACCGTCAGTGCCCAATCGTGGGAAAATTTTTGTAAAAAAGAGCAAAAAGTCAATTTTTTGAGTGAAATTTCATGTCTTCCACTCAAAACAAATAATCAATTTGGATACGCGGTTTGCGACAATATGAATCAAAAATAGAATTATTATGTGTAAATGGATGTCCACTGTTTTTACTTCTGTTTGTGTATTGTCTGTCTTAAACATTTGTTGAGGCTTAAAAATTGCCATCTAGCACTTCTTATTTATGTTTAAACAATAGCTTTATTAAAACAAGTCCTCAAACTCACATGTCCCAATGATTTTCAACGTTGATATTGACCGAATTGACAGCATCGCAATAAAAAAAATTTATACAATCGATTTTACTCTTTGATTAAACTCATTTGATGCAACTTTTGCGCAAGAAAATTCATAAATTATCTACATCATCAACGAATGTTTGTGAAAATCCAGAAAACAAAAGAATGTGATGTAAACCAAGAATATAAATGACTACGTTGGCTAGTTTTATTAAAATCAAAGATTCTGCTACAAGATAAAACATTTTTCGACTTTTACCGTGCTTAATTAGAATAAGGAATAATTAAAATATGCCAAGCTGAGCATTTCGCTGTACGACGTCGCACTACACTGTCATATTTGCCATGAATGGCACCCTGTACAGGCCATTAGAAACACTTTTAAAGATGAAGTTATTTACAAGTACGCCTGTTACACCATGAACGTTGCGCCGTATAATATTTGGCTTTTTTGTGACCAGTAAAAAAAAACACATTTCAGACAAAGATTTATGTGCTTGTGCGATAGACTAGATTGCCCATCCATTCTCAACCAAAACTCACACCCATATATACCTAACAAAAATTTTAAAAAATCAGGGTGTGTTAGAACCGGTAAGTGAAATAATTTTCCCATTTTTTGTTTCACTTTTTGTGCTTTGGGTAATAATGGACAACGCCAAATCCTATTTTAGAACAGCTTACAGATATTAAAGAGAACAATCTTCTTTTCATTTTTTTTTCTTTGTTGGCTTACGGGAATTTTAATTTTGGATAAACTTTGTGAATACGAGTTTAGGGACGACGTGAAAAAAAAACGTTTTGTTTATCTGGACAATGGTCAATCAATCAGTTTTCTTCAAATCTGAGTGAGTTTTGATAAAAATTGCGTGACAGTAAACGTGGAATGCATTTCCACCTCTAGGCTAAAGGAGTAAGCACAAGTTAGCATAAGACAGAGAGAAAGAGAAAGAGACTGGAATGTACGGCTTTCACAACGGCTATCTTTTTACTCGGTTTTGCATTACGTGTAAAAGCGCGCACACTGATGACCAAACTGTGTAGCCAAGTTAAAGCGGAGAATTTTTACGAGATATTCTGCAAACCTCTTCTCATATTTTTTGGGTAAAAAATTTGCTAATCAAATCCCATCTTTTCCACCAACCATTTGTGTAATCCTCTTGTTAAAATTGCTAAACAAAACTTTTTTCTTATGTTTTGTTTTGTTTAGCGCAAATGAAATAGAAAATGAGGATAAAAGAGAAACCTATTTCTCACAATTATTGTCAGTTGGTTTCCCAAAACCAAAAATCAGTGGGAAAAAAGAAGCTTCCTCTGTCTAATTTTCCTAATTACTTATATGTTTTTTTCCCATCCACCCAAAAAAAGCACTGGGATTTCAATGTTATGATTTAATAAATAATTGCTTATTACAAGAAAGTTTTCTTCCTCTCTTTTCCTTTCCATCCTCACCCAAATACTATAACCAATATTATTTTGCGTCTATCTTTCATTGCTAATCAAAAAGTTTTGGCTTTTTTTTCCTCTGTCTATCATAAGCTGTTAGCTAACTGAAACCGTTTTTTTATTTGTTACAACATGAATAATTGTATTTTGTGAAATAAAGTTTGCATTGATTTTGCTTTCCGTCTGACGTGATACTACATCATCAATCCTTTTTGGTGATGACGAAATCAACCCATCCCTTCTTATTTCTCTTATATGACCATTGCTTGTCAAAGCCGTTTTTTTTGAGGAGAAAATAGTGATAATACTGTTTTCTTAAACCAATAATAAAGTAACGAAAAGGTTTTGAGTAATAAGCCCAACGTCGTCCAATAATTGTCATTATTAGCACATTTGTTTTTTTTTGACGAAGAAAAACAAATATATTCAATTGTTTTTTTTCTCACTCTTCGAATGTTGAAAGGTTTAGTCCAAAGTGGCGGTTATTCGAACGGCAAATTTATTAGTTTGAAGAATTCCATTTTTATTTTTTGGTTTATTTTTGTTCTCAATGTGAGTCAAGGTAACTTTTTTTTTGGTTTTGTATACTCTCTTAACTCTCTCTTAACATTAACTTAATTTTAAGCTTAGATTGAGGCTTAGGCTTAACCCTTGGCTACGGCTAAGGCTCAAGTCTGGGCTTAGGCGTAGGCTTAGACTTAGGCTAAAGCTTGTGCTAAAGCTTAGGCCTTTGTTTAAAATTAAGCTTATTCTAAGCCTTGTGCTTTAGTATAGGATTAGCATAGACTTGTAGGTTTAAACTTAAGAATTTAACTTTTGCTTACATTAAGATTTAGACATAGGCTTTAAGCCAAAAATGCCTTTAACTTAAAATTTGATTGTGTTAGGTCGAATTAATTAGGTTTTATAGACTTTGGCTTAGTCTTAAACTTAAGCTTATGCCAATGTTTAAGGCCTGCGTTTAAGTTTAGGAAAGCTTTAGATATAAGTTATTGCTTATGCTTAACCTTTGACTGAGCTTTAGCTTACATTTATGTACTTTGGTATGCCATTTATATTGTAGTTTAGTTTAATTTTATTTTTTAGCATTTTCAAGGCTTATTTTGTTGTCATTGCAAAAACTCCTATAAATTAATTTTAGGTAATTGCTGTATGCCCGGCTATGAAGCCGAAAGGGTAAAACTTCGTCAGTATTTGGGGATTGAGTGGACCCCGAATGGATTATCAAAAATGAAAGGTTGGTTTTAACTTTAGTCATTGATCTATTGTTTAAATATAGTTTCGTTGAAAACTTTATATGAGTTTGCTGGGGTTCTGCCTGTTTAATTCAATCTAGCATTGTAGGTGAGAAGATGAAGCCAGTCCGCCATCCCAATGAGCTTAACTGCGACTTTACCAACCCCGAATTATGTCGTTGGGAAAACTTGGAGGGTCTTGACACACTCGACTTTCATTTATTCCAAAAAGAAGACAACACCGAATTTCCGATGATTCAAGTCCGGCCGGGTCCCTCAAAAGTGGCGGTCGGCGACAAATTAATATTTGTAGGCGACAAAAAAAGAAACGAACAAACCGCCATTCTCGCCAGTTGGCCGATTCGATGCCAGAACAGCACGGGTCGCTTAACTTTTACGTTAGTTTTTTTTTAGTATGGCGGGCCAGTAAAATTTATGTGGCCTTGACGCTAGCTCAGTGTAGTGGTAGCCTAGGTTTTTTTGGTTTCGCTGTAGTGGTAGCTCAGGTTATTTGTATTGTATGTTTAGTGTAGTACAGCCGTATGCTATTTACAGTTTTATGTACATAAACATAATATATACAATTATCACTGCGCCTTCGTCCTTTCTCAAAGAGAGTAATTCATTCTCCTAACCTTTTCTCCTTTTCTCAATTTTCATTGAGAGAAGATAAGACTGACTCCTAAATGAGAATGACGGCTGCTTTTTATATGTTCTCATTCGGCTGCTATCTTTCCCTTTTTCTCTCTTTCCGACTGTTCTCGGGATAGCTTTGAGAAGACTACAACGCCAATACAAAAAAGCGAATTTCAATATTGGGCGCCAAGAGAGAAAGGAGAATTTTCAAGTTTTGGCAAAACGTCACATTTTTGTCGTATAAAGTTAAGTGAATATTTAACTACCTGAAATTACTCGGTTTGCTTGCGCCGTGACTTTTGGCCACCTTTGTTTGATAGAGTTTAACTGTTTTAGCTTTCTGTCTTTTTTATGTTCAAATATTAATGCAATACCGTTTGGGACTTTGACTCATAATTCTTAATTATATTTGCCTAATCTGAAATTTTTCCTAAATATATGTATACCATTCAACTCTTCCCAAAGTTCTATTGTGGTTTTAATGAAGCAATGTAGAAAACTTTTTTTGCTTGGGATGGCTTCCTTTTTGCCATATCTATCTACCCGGATTACATTTGCTTTTGGAAAAACATAGAGATCTTTTTTTTGCGCTTTTTCCCCTCCAGATCTTTAAGAGAATGCTTTGTAATCCGAGAGATCTGCTTGAGAAACACAAATCTTTCAAGAGATCTCGTTGACAATTGAAAAACCTTGAAAGCCAAAAAAGTTTCTTCGTAAGGAATTATGGTATTTTAGGAGATTTGTGAGAGATTTTCGTTTTTCTTAAAGATTTCCTTTTTTACAATATCTTGTCAAGATTATAATAATATCTACAAATCTTTACAATATATTGTTGTATAAATCTTTACAATATCTTGTAAAGATTTAGTTTTACTTTTGAGATCTCCTACAAAATTGTAATTTCTCTTTTTCATTAAAAAAAAAAATTTTTTAATTTTTTTTCTTTATGAGATCTATTTAACTAGGACAATTGGTGAAGATCTCATTCGTTTCTTGCCGAGATCTCTACTATAAACATGGAAACAGAGATTATGAGAAAAATTTACTTCTCTATGATATCTTCTATTATGATGCTGGCGTTGAGTAGAAATTACAAAAAAAATAAGAACATAATCGGCGTGTTGTTTTTCCAATTTTGTAAAGAGGCTATTCAACAAATCACAAATTAATTGTACAAAAGAAAATAAATTTTATATATTGCTTCAAACACGTACTAATGCTTTGTGATAAGTTAGAGCGGGATGAGTGAAAGTTACACCGTTATATTTACTTTCTAATATATTTCGGTTGTTTACCATTTATTATATTGCTTTTCAAACAGAGTCTTTATAATTGTTTGAAATCTTTTACATTCGGCTAAATGGTTATTTCCAAAATGTAAAAAGCCAAAACGCTTAAAAAAATTTCGGTTTCTGGCAACATGCTCCATACATTGAAACATGTTTAAAAGCTTTGTTTAATCAATATGATACATACTGTATTAACGTCAAAGGCTTCACGCTACACCAAGTCTTAAATATATTTGCCTATTTTTAGATTTTGGATTTACAACGGCGCCAACATTGAGGTCTTAATCCTAGAGGAAGACGCTAAAACGCATGACCTTCACATTTCACGTGAAAAACAACACGTCGATTGTGGTACGGTTACAGTCAACACCGAGTGTTCCGTTGAAATTCCGGCGCGCGAGACGCCGTTCCGCATTGGAATTCGAGCATACGACATCAAAAACCCCGACGGCTCCTTCGTCCTCATCGACAACATCTATTATGAGGCGCAATTTTGCAAGGTCTCTGGTAAGTGAATTAGTTTTTTCTCAAACCGAATAGAGTTGACGCTCAAATTATGTTTTTAGTCGATTTTGGCAGCGATTTTGTGACGGAAAAATTGATGACGGCCGAAGAGGGGGAATTGGTTCAGGCCAGCTCCCAACTAGCCTGCCACGACTTTGACTCGCACTGCAGATGGCGTAATGCCGGTAATAATAAGAAGACGGTAATTTTTTATAAAAAAAAAGCAAACAAGCAATAACTTGCATGTCGCAGTAGCAGTTTGCCAGTCAGTTGTCATAGAAAATGATTACACTATGCTATAGATGACAAGTTTGCAAATTTAAAGTAGTGAAAACTATATGATTAAAACTACCGTAGAGACCGTACAAATTTTTTTGAGGCAAAGCAAACAAATTACGGTATATAAATTAATTGTTTCAAATATTTTAATTACGGTAGGTTGTCAATGAATGTTAAAATGCGTTGATTAATTACAGTAGCTTTTAAAATGTGTTAAGCTTTACGATTATGGTATTTTGTCAAATAAGCTTTGTTATTGCAATAGCTCGTTTACAATCCTCATACGCGTTGAGAAATTGTTGCAAATTGCATTATATGTCACTATTGCGTCTTGACCAAACTAATCAATTGTTCTAAAATACTAAGTGTATAGCACGACAGTCCTACAACGAAATAATAATTAACAATTATAATCATTATTTCAAAGGGCTTTCCAAGGTGATTTTTATTTACTATATCTGTTGTCCTAGCACCAAAATTAAAAGCAAAAAAAATTTCAAAAAATTCATAAACAAAGCTTTCAGGCATGGCTTCGAGCGTTGACCAGTCCACCAAACAGCGTGATGTTCAATGAAACGGGTACTTATACGACGCCGACGGCGCCATTTGCATTTATTTATATTGAAGAAGAATCGCCGTTTCCCGACGACCCAACAGCGATGTCACCACCCAAGGGCTTTTCCACAATAAAAGATGTAAGGGGCAATGAAAGAAAAAGGGACAACGCCTGCTGGCATCCGACCCAATTTTGTGCCAATCGCCCACGAACCCCGCCATCATTTCATTTAGGTAACATTATAAGAGTTTTTTTCTCTAGTAAAAGAATAATTAGTGCGGTTCTGACTGAAAATTTTATTGTAACACAAAAAACAAAAATTTAAAAGTCCGCCATAAAGCTAAAAAGCATCTAAAAAAAGAATAAAACTAACCCACTATATTCAGTCCTTCTAAACAGTGATGGGTAATAGATCATGAACCCTTTCTATTTCCAACGCTGTTTTCACGTTGTCTGAGTCTATCAAAACGAGATGGTTAATGAAAAATAACTTATGACTGATTTTACAGATTATTTAAGAAATCTTATTTTTTTTCAAAGTGAACACCAACAAAATGATCCTTAGAAATGACACATCGCCACAACCAATGCCAAAAAATTTGAATTAATTTACTAGTTTAAGCCTCCATTTTACGGGAACAATGAGAAGATAAGATATAATCTGTTCATCAAGTTTTTCTTTTCGATTTTATTTTGAATTTAAGTCCTGCAACGATTGTTTTCCTCGAGACATTTTTTTATTTTTTTTCTAATTTTCAATTTTTTTGCTTTTTCCTAACCTTTTTTGGTTACATAGTGTAACTTTGCAACTTAATTTTGAATTTTTTATTGACTTTGTGTACTAACAGTTTCACACATATAACAAGTTTGAAATACAAAATTTTTAGGGTATGGGCAACAAAAGGCGTCCAAATGAGTGTTTGCGCAATGGACTTGAAAATGCACGACTTGGAATGTCAAATGATATCCATGGGCCGCTCGCCCGCTCCTGTGTATCACCAGTTTAGCGTCACGGAAAAGTTTATTGTATGCTTTATATTTTGTACAAAATTTTTTATGTACAGACATAGACTTGTTATTATCGTTAAGTAACCACCTCTTAATAGTGAAAACTCAAAAGTCAAATCGTAACAGTTGACTTGACTGCCATCGACATCGACATATGCACATTTTAGAGTCCATGACAGGTTTAAACTTGAACACTATTAAAGGAAGCCAAAAGTTGCATTCCGCTCTTGCTGAAAGGTTAGGTGCGGCTAGAACGAATGTAATTTTGATATATTCAAGCAATTTTCTTATTCTGTGGGTAAAGACAATCAATGTCAAGTTATTTTACTATAGTGGGGTGAAATATATGGGTCGCTGTAGGACCTTAACTTTAAGGTTGGGTGATCAATCCTAGTTGTAGTGTTGTTACTCTTCAATCAACAAACTTTATTTTTCAATGTAATAAAAGATGAGAAACAAACAGAGTAGCTTCGAAAGACTAAACTCTGGATGAGAGTTTAAAACCTGTATAAATTTCCGCCTGCTCACTTCCGGTGTTTTTTGGAAATACAGTCGAACTTCTCTATAAGATACACCTAAAAGGGAGTATCTTATAGAAAATGTATCTTATGGGGTTTACATTTTGCCAAACTCCAAAAAAATTAAGGATGAATCTTATAGTTGAGGTAAATTTTTAAAAAGTATCTTATAGAGAGGTTTGACTGTAGCAATTTTGCGGTATAACAACTGATAAAGTTATTTTAGCCATAACGTCCCATCACTTAGACTGACTTATAACTGCCTTTCTTATAGTGTTTTGTTCTTAAATACTCATTCTCACCCGTCAATGTGATGTCTCACACGCTAACCCTTCTCTACCATTATAAAAAAAAGTCAATTTTGTGGGTGTCAGAGACGTTTGAATCCAAAAAATTTTTATTTCAGTACGCCTTTCGAATTGAAAAAGTAAATCCGGACTTTGACAACTTTGTGATTCTGGACGACATTGATTATCGGGCGACAATGTGCTCGGAGGCGCTGAACACGCTCGACTTGGGCGCCGACTTTTATACGACGCCAATGCTCAGCACACTTCTCCACCGTCATGTCCACTCGGCTACCGTAATTTTAATTTGTTTCAACTTTTTTTGTTGTTACTTATTTGTTGTTTTGCTGCAACTTGTTGTTCTTATTCCTTGTTTTTGTTTAAGCTTATTTGTTGTTACAACGTGTTTTTTCTTCTTTTTTTTCCATTTTTTGCTTCTAATTTTTTTTGTTGTTTTTTTGTGTTACAAATTAGTTGTTCCGACACGTTGTTTACTCAATTGTTTTGCTTCTGTTGTTATCATTTTGTTGTTGATAAATGTAACACACGTGTTATTTTTGTTATTGTTTTATGAATTTTATTTCTTTGTTGATTTTTGTTGTTTAAAAGACCCCTTTTTGTTGTTTTCGTTTTTGTTGTTTCCCTTTTATTGTTTGTTTTTAATTAAACAATTTTAGCAAACAAAATTTAGGACTTATCGTGCGACTTTTTGCGCCGCGGATTAAACTGCTGGTGGGGCAATCTGGATGATGAGTCGTTGGGCGAGGGCGGAAATCCTGTAACTCCCGACTCCAAAGACGAAAACGGCTCAACCTACTACTTTAACCAACCGCAATTTGCAGACGCAAAGTGGGAAATCGGGCTGGGACGTATCGACGAAGTAAAGTTCGCCTCGCTGACCAACTTGCAGTCAACGCCCGGTAACTTTGAAATTTAGATCAGCACAAAAAGGAATTGAATGCTTTTTTTTCAGAAAGCGATTTGGCGATAGCTCGCTTGATGTGGCAAAACTCGACGGCTATACTCGTCTCCGAGACAGTTCGTTGTCTGGCGGACACAATGTCGACGTTGTCGCTGCGCTATTGGCGGACGGGCGGCGCTGCGCTATCGGTCTGTGTTATAAACAGTTTATCGTTTGAGGCAATCGACTGTCAGCGTATCAGCCAGCCGGCGAGTTATGACGCCGACCAAACTAATATGAACACAGAGACGGACAAAATTGTCGTTGACATCCCACGTTTCAACGAGCCAATTCGTATAGCGTTGCGAGCCGAAGCCGTCGAGTCGGTGGGCGTCATTGCCGTCGATGACATTATTTTTGAGGTTAGACTTCATGGCGTTTGTTTTTGCTTAAATGTAGAATAATTGGAGTGTATAATTACTTAATATACTGCTTTAATGCACAATGCTTTTAAAGCTTTTTTTATCTGCCTACGTTGAATTTCGAAATGACCGGTTTTTCACCAGTTAACAAATAATGAATATCGTTAATTTCTCAAAAATTCTTCAAAACCTTTAGGAGAATAAAATTAACTAAAGCCAAAACCTAAATTTGAGCATTTGGATAAAGTTAAGCCTACACTTTGGCTTAACTCATGTCTAAGCCCCCAAAATTTGGCTGAAAAAGCAATAATTATAGGTAAATTTCTCACAAATTACCAAATGGCCCAGCTTACATTTAAGTTTCAGTGAAAACCTAAGCCTATTAGACCAAACACACAAGCCTGCGTTTAAGCCTACGCTGAAGCTTAAGCATGAGCATAAGCTTACGTTTAAGCCAGAGTCAAAGCATTGGCCTAAGCCTCGAAAAGTTGGTTTACACATTTTGGTACTAATAATAATACTATTTTTCAACAGTTAGGTCTTACAGTTGTCCTATGAACGTCTTCTCTATTCACAGAATATTTTTTATTTTTTTGTTATATAGGGCCAAATCTGTCCGAACGCTGCCTACTCGTCCAATAGCCGCTTCGGCTTCCGTCATCCAAAAGACGACCAACTGCAGCGCTCTTCGTTTACATTGCGCAGCGCAAAAGTTTTGAGCGAAAACGGCAAGGCAACGGAGTTTGACGACGCGACACAAACCGGCGAAGCGCCGGCCAACGAGGACAACGACGCGTTCCAAAACGCAGAGCATGAGCTGGCACACTCGGCGCCGGATGAGAATGTTTGTCGCTTACTCAGCTGTGACTTCAACGCCGCGCACATGTGTTTGTATACGTCGACGAGGATTTTATCAAGCATTAGCATGTTCAAGCCGTCAAATCAGTCCGTGCACGCAATGTTGTTTGAGCATGGACGAGTGGCCGTCCTCGAATCCATTAAATTTGATTTAAACACTCCGGCTCGACTTCACTTCGACTTTGCGACTCGAGTAATTTTTTTGTATATTAATCAGTTGCGTTACGGTAATGATCAAGGACGTATGTTGGGTTAACACGACAAATTGGTGTTAATATTAGTCATGGGTAATGGTTCATTAATCCTGTCCTTTTGATACGTTATTTTTCTTTCTGAAATTAAGACAACATTAAAATAACGTTGGAAACAGAGATATAATGAACCATTACCCATGACTGGTTGGAACCGGAGTACTTAAAAAACTGACGTACCAGAGACGCAATGAAAATACTGTGTCCGAAAAATTAAAATTAAAATAAAAAACAGTTTTGAAATTATAACAATTGTGATAATAACAAAAAAATTTATAACAAAAATTATAACAAAACTGAAAATGGAAAGAAATAAGTCAGCAATTTTTTCTGATTAAAAAAAAATATCTTTTTTAACGTTCGAAAAAGGACATTCTTTGCAAAAAGTGGACGTCAAAAACCTATATTTTAAAATTAAAAACTAAAAAGGTGAAATCACCAAAAATTGAAATTTGAAAATACTTAAGCTTTGGCCAATTTGGCTTTACAAGCTTGAAAAGTAAAACATACTATTTTGCAACGCAATAAATAAATCGAATAGAAAAATAGTACAAACAAAAATTTTAAGTCCTAAAAAATGGATGAATTTTAGTGTCATACCACGACCGCGGTCTTCTAATAGAAAAAAATTTCACCACACAAAATTTTAGCTTGAAATTGAAAGGTTCTTGCAATCTTAACCCAAACTCTCTTCGCCACTTACTCGAGTAACTCTATCTCTGTACCCAAGTCTCTTTCTTTTTCATGGAAAGGTAAACACGCCATCGAATGCTATAAAACACATGAGCTAAACGTTGCTTTATAATATAAATAATTATCCGAATATTTCAGAGAGGAGTAGCGCATTTGCACGTCTGTCAGGACAGCGTCCAACACGAACTTGACTCCTGCTTTACTGTCGACAGCGCCAAGACGGCGATTGGAAGGAGTGGTTTGGTCGTCCACGACTTTGTCGAACTCCTGCCCACTGACACAAAATTGTACATAATTGCCAAGCTGGACGAGCGGTCGCGGCGCGCCAGCGTCTGGCTGGATAACATCGTGTTGACTGACGTCGAAAACCATAGGATATGTTAATTAATTTATTTTTTTTTTCTTTTTGTTTGTTCGTTTCCTCCAAAAAATAAAAATATTAATTAAAATTTTCAAAAAACATTTATTTTTGTCCTGTTTGGAGTTTAGTGTCTTTTTCTTGCATGAAAGTGATCGTATAACATTTTACGTTTTCAGACAGATAAGATTTCCAGAGGTCTTTCTAAAACCATAGGACTTTTAATTGAACGAAAACTTCCAGCGCCCAATCTTAAAGGTCTGGCGCCGAATTCCAAATGAATGGCACCAATGCTAACATAAAGAAAATTTCTGTACGGCATTTATTCAACTTCTTGATTTTCTGACTGCGCAGGCTGAATGCAGACATACAAATGGCCAAAAACATTCAAAAAATCCACAATGGCTGGCGCCAAGCCCCAAGTGCCCGACATCAAATCCTAAACGTCTGGAGCTCGACCCAACGGCACCGACATCCCAAAATATGTTGCCTAAACCCAAATGTCTGACGCTTAAACCTATTGGAGCGCACTTTTATATATCTGGCGCAAAACGTCAAAAAAATCATTTTTTTCTTGTAAAAGTTTCAGCACAATGGAAATACAAAATACAACATTTATAGAGAAATACAATTTTTTATATAGAGAAATACAATTTCGACGTCAATTCGAAGAAACACAAAAAAATGGGAGAGACACAGAGAGAAATGGGGGAAGAACACATAAAATACAAGTCAACAAATTCGAATTATAAATAAACAATTAAAAGCAAATAAAAACTTAAGTCATTTTTAAATTTCTCACTTCTTTCGGCTTAAAGTCTCTCAATGCCGCCAACTTCCTCTTTGGCAGTTCAATTTTTGTCCCAAGAACAGCATTTCCGCTCTCAAAGTTAACTCAAATAATTTTCACTTAAAACAAGACAAAAATGTCTCTGTAATATACCCACAATAGCGGATCAGAATGTTTGATCCATCATTAGTTTATGGAAATTTAAACGCATATGCTGATAGATTCCTTAAAGTCTGTTTAAGAAATTTTTTTTAAATTTTCAAGGACAAAATTTAGATAAAAAAGGCGTTGGCAGCAGGTAGTTAATTTGTCTTTCAATTACACAAAAAAAACGTCAGAATGTCTTGGTATTCAAAAAGGAGACCACGAAAATCCTGTAAGAACAAAATTTCATTCATATTATTTTTTCGAAATTTCCGTCAAATTATAAAAATTCCAAATTTTTAATATTTGTTTTTAAAAATTCCAACCAGGATGTCTTGTCCGGACAAACCTCCATTGAAAAAAAATATTATTTCAATTAATTGACAAGCTGAAAGACAAATTTTACTCCCTGCTTAACAATCAAAGACCAGAAAAAAAGAGGGAGAGAGCGAGAATTTGAACATAGAAATTTTTGGCCTGTTTTAAACAGAATTCAAAACCAAAAGAAAAAACAGACGGGACAATACATCAAAGAAAGAAGTCCGATTTAAAAATGTCCGCCTTTTCTAAAAGCTCAAAATCGCACTTTTTAGGCGTTTTATTAAACTTGTTTGAGAGAGACAAACAAATAAGAGACAAAAGATTGAGAGAAACAGACCAGCGGCGTGAATCAGTTTTTCGGTGGAGTTGGGAAAAGAGCTCAGTTGCCGTTGGCGTGTAGCCTGGTCCACTCTTGGGCGATACGAATAGCGTCCGATTCGTTGTTTTTCCATTGTTCGGCAACGTCGGTGGCCAGCGGGTCTTCAGGGTTTGGCGCCGAAAGCAGGGCCTGAATTGAGAGAAGTACAGTGCGAATTTGGAGAGCCGGCGACCATTTGTCTGGAAAAATGCAAATGGGTGTGGTTGATTATTTTTATACCATTATGTTATATTCCGACACAAAACACTTGAACACACAGACCCTTAACCGTGGGCATTTTATAATAAAGGACTTGGTCATAAAGTCTACAAGACTATGAGATTTGATGGTATTGTAACTTGGCATTTAACCGCCAAAATTCGAGTAGAAAAAAAATTGAATATGCCAAATGGGGCGCAACCATTTGTCCGCGCCCAAACGTCTTAACATTTTTGAATTATGAAATGCAGGGATATCGTTTGAACTAGAATATTTTTAATCACTTGAGTGAAAAACATCGAAATGCGAGTGTCAAATTGAAAAATTTTAACCATTTCGCTTTTGACGCTCAGACGGCTCGCGTTCAAAAATTTTAAATGGTTCAATTAAATGCGCCAAACGCTTGCTTGACAATTTTTTGATCAAAGGATAAATTGAAATTTTCTTTGCGGTCAATTGTAAAAGTTCAAATGTAAAAAAGAAAAATTTAAACGATTGAGGTGCTCAATGATATCGGCCAATTTGGCGTAAACTTCAATATTTACCATGAAAAACCTAGTAAATTTTTGTTCATAAGAGCCTTGCAAAACATTGTTAAGCAAAACCAGGTAGGTTAAAGTCCAGCTTAAAAAAAGATTCCACAGCTTAAACTTGAGCCTCTTTTTTGATTGCAGTAAAACCAATCAATGAGAAAAAAAAGTATGCTATAACAAGAATACAAAATTTGAGAGAATTATAAAAAACCATTTTAAAAAAATTTTAGGAAAAAATCAAACAAAATGAAAAAGAAAAAGACGGCAAAAATTAAATAATAATTCATACTTATGTAGGATTGTGACAATTTTTTTTGTGAAGTAAGCATTCAAAAAGTCGTGCAAGTCGACTTTAATAAGGCTTATTTAATCTGTAATATCAAAGCAACGAAAAATTCAACAATTAACAAAAAAAAAATTTAAAATTAACAAATGTTGATCCCAAAAATTTTGTGCGACATAAAAAAGCTATTCCACAAATAGGCTATGGCATGTAATTTACGAAGGAAAATTTGGCGCAACAAAATGTCCGCCTCTCGGCAAAAAAGTCTTAGTAAAAAATGGATTAAAGGCAATAAAAATTCGCCATTTCAATTTAAAGCCGCAAAAAGCGCTACAAAAAAAACAGATAAAAACGACCAAAAAATACAAGCAAACCTTTTAAAATATCTAAGCAAATGCGACCAAGCTTATCAATGTTCGGATGATAAATTTTCGTCATAAATCGGACTTTAGGCGCGGCCATCGGATACTCCTCGGGCAAGAAAAGCTTCCAGCTTGAACACTCCGCCGGCAAACGGACTGCCCTCCGGCCCGGCAATAATGACGTGAAAGTAGCGGGCATTGCTTTCGTCGGGAATTGCCGAAATCCCCGGCACCGGGTCCTGCAGCAAACGTTGCGTCTCTTTGGTGATACGGCGTGGAAGGGAAGCCATTCAAAAACACAACAAAAAGCTGTCAAATATTCTAAACAAAAAATACTCGAAATTAGCAGTAACAAATTGAGAAAATTACAATTTAAAAAGTATTCGGAAATAATTCGACGGTTGAAAAGATTAAAATTTTTGGTTTTTTTTTTAGCTTATTGCCGTCTAACTATAATTATTGGCCAAACAAAAAAAATCAAGTCATTTGCACTTCTTTTTTTAAAAATAACTTTGAGCTCTCATTCCAAATAATAATACAATAATACATTTTACCTAAAATTCTAAAAGAAGAATGGTTTGACGGGTAAAAAAACCCTTTAATTTACAAACTTTATAAAGGCCAAAAATAGCATAAACTGGAATAAGAAATTTCAATTATTTAAACGGCGTCCAACAGCAATATTTGAAGGTTCGTTCAATTATTGGCGATTATTAACATTATTAACAGAAAATTCATAAATAAATTTAAATAATCTGTCCTTCTATTAAAAGTACAGATAAAAGCCTCAAAACAAACTCTTGGCACATTTAAGAAGATGACGCATTTCAAAAAGGTAAAATACTTTTTAAACTGTACAGGAAAGCAAATGACGTTGTGCCAAAATTCAAGTTGTGCGTATTGTGCTCAAATTCTTAAAGCAACTTCCAAACGTTCTTAGCGACACTTAGCGATAATCAATTCACGGAGTAAAAGCCTAGGATTTTGCAAAAACAATCTTGATGTATCAAGATAAATTTCTAATGTACAAGGCTTGAGCGCTATAATTAAGATTCATCCAAAAACAAACATTGGAAAAACACTAAATCATGCCAATTGAGTTTGCAATTAAACTATAAAGCTGAATATATTCGGAATATTTTATTAAATTTTTCAGGGAAGAATGTTGATGTATTTACAGATTACGCCAAATTTTCACCGTTATATAAATGTAAAATGACTGATCCACAATGAAATTTTTGCTGCCAAACTCAAAATTATTCATTTTTGGTCCAGCAAAAGTCAAAATGGTATATTGCGGCGAAAACAAATTACACTTTGACCCGAGCGCAATTTGGTCACTGGCGCCGTTAACAATTAAACTTATTTGAAAACACATTAAAATCAAAATGAAACGCATAAAAGGCAAACATTCCAAAAAGCAATTGTCAAAAAAATATCACAAAAAGGTAGTTTTACCCTTTTAAAGTTCAAAAATTAATGCAAATTAACGAAATTCTAAAAATTTTATCACATCGACGCAAAACAATACATTGATTCAAGAATAATTTATCCAAAAAAAAACAATCGCCCCACAAAAAGATGGGATAATAATAATCGACTAAAAACCATAAAAAAACCAACAATAAATTAATAAAGAGTATCACACGGAAATCGGCGCGAGTAAAAACCATCAAAAATGGGGAAACAAGTGGAAAGCGTCACAGAGGGACATATGGCCCACAGAGACAATGCATATTCATAGATGTTTGACACACAAGCTCTAAAAGGGAAACATGACTGCAGAGACATGGCCATACAGGACATTAAGCCAGAGAGACCATATGAACACAATGAAGATTTGGTACTCGATCTTGATGCGCATTTAGTCCTGTAGCGACGTTTTAGTCTTAATAGATTGTTAGTTTTAGAGACGTTTGAACTCTCTAAACATAGTAAAATATAGACTCTAAAACTATACTGTGGCAAAATGTCTCGGGTTTGGCTCAACACTCGACAAAAAGGAGTGATTGATCTGAAAATGAAAGAGGAAGGTTTTACCTTGATGCCGGATTAACATTCGTCCTCATAGATTCACCAAAAAAAAAACTAAGCGACGGGCCGTTTTGTGATTGGAATTTTATTCTTTTAGCCAGCAATTTTGATCACAAATTGTATAAAAATTCGTAAGCAAAAAAAGAAACGTATTTCTATTTCGAAAAACAAAATCTTGGCATAACCACAAAAAGACTTCCCGCAAATGCCTTAAAATATGTGAATGAATCTCCCATTACCTATTTTATTTAAAAAAAAAAGAACACACACTTTAGAAGAAATACGATAGATATTGCCTTTTTAAAATATTTTAAACAAAAAAAACAATAATCAATCAAAAAAGCGTTTCTGCAAGTATACGATCAATAGTTAGTGAAAAAACACATTGAGTAACATAAGGCTCTAAACTTATGCTAAGCACAAGAAAACGCCAAAAGGCAAACTTATGAGGTTCAAACATCAGCCTAGACTCAAATGTTAGCGCAAATTAAAGCATAATATCCAGATGCAAATCTACTCAACCATTATCACAAAAATTATTTCGCAGATAAACGTAGACCCGCTTATTTAAAGGAAAACCAAAGCCCGAAGCTCGAGATTAATTTATTAAATTTAAATAACGTGGATCTAGTATAACAAGGAATTCAGACAAAAAGACAAATTCCAAAAATAAAAAATAATAAAACGTAATTTTTTGACATAAATACAGTAAACAACACAAAATGTACCGTATTATGATTTAAAATTGCATAAAAAAATTATTCCGTTATAATTTTTATTTTTTAATTAGTCTTTTTCCGTGGGTCTTTTTGTCTGCTTACAATGTAACACATAGGGCTAAGATAAAAACTAAGTCCTAATAAAACGTCAACGCCTTTCAAAGCTTCGAGCTAGATTACTGGGAAATTAGTTCTTAAATTTATAAAAATACGAAAAAAATAAATATGGTCAGGTCACGTTAACAAACATCGCAGGATAAATAAACAGTTCGCAACAGTCAACTTGTAAATATTAACTTTTAACACTTCAAAGATAACTTAGGACAGTCAATCTGCAATTAGCCAATTTGAGTGTCATAATCATAAAGTGACGCAAATCGATATTTGCAAGTTGATTGCCGTAAATTGTCCATTTGTACACATTACAAAAACCATTCATTTAACAAAAAATGAATTGCTTGTTAGCGTAAAAATGAAAAACAACGCTCTTTTTCTGCTTAGGCATTAATTCTTAGAATCTGAGCCCTTTTCCCTATTCCATTGCCAATCTTTCCTCCCTGATACAAAATAAATAAAAAAACAAAAACAATAAGACACTTTTAAATTAATTTTATTGTGTTGACACTGACAGGCACTGACCCCAACGCATTTACAATTCTTCCTTTGGCTTGAGCTCGTTGATCCGCGCAATAAAATCGCTTTTTTCGGTGCAGCCTTTGCACTCGCCGTTCAATTTGCCTAAAATCTCTTTCAATTGCTTGACGCGCATCTTGTCCAATTTGATTGTTGACCAGTCTATTGGCTTGTCTATAAAACACTTACATTGTTTTGAATTTATCAAATTTTGGAAGTTTAACTGGTTATAAAAAGGATATTGTGGCATAACTATCATAATTTAACAAAAAGTGGAAATTTCCCCAACTTTTTAAAAATAACGGAATATCGTTGCAGAACCAATAAAAATAGTGAAAATTCAGGAATAATGAATCCATGATAAAAACTTCTAAATTTTAATTTTTCATACTTATGGAGATATTTTATGGTCCCGCAACGATATTTCGACATTTTTCCAAATTTTTGGAAATTTTACTTAAGATAATAAAATATCGACTTTTCCTAAAAAATCCAATTTATTTGTATAAGGTTTGTCAAATACTAAAGTTAAAGCTTAGACTTGGGTTCACGTTTATACATATTTTAGACTTTTAAGTCAGCTAAATTAAAAGCCTACAAACTTACGAGATTAGGATATAATAAACTTAAGGCTTTATACATTTATAAAAATATTCATTTTTTTCAACAATGACGTATTATTGGAATTTTGAAGAGTTGTCCTTTAGCGTAAAATACTAAAATATAGTAAATCTCATTAAATGATAAAAAGCCCTATCACGAAAGCCGAAATCAATATATAATTATTCAGAAAAATGGTTACCGCGTTTCAAATCGCAAATCTGAGAATCCTTGGACTTGAGGCTGAGACAAATCTTTGCTGGCGGTTTGTGGAAGGAAAGCGGTTTGGTCACCTCGTTGATGATGGAAGTCGCCGACAGTTTATGGGCACCGAGATAGTTGCACTAAATGATGACAATGTTGATGTCAAAATAAAAATAAGTAAAAAGTTAAAAAAAACAGACAATCCTCGTCGTAGGACTTTACAGCAAACAGACAATATAGGAAAGGAAACATTAAGTAAAATTTTAAAGCGCAGCGATCTTTCATATTGCCTATGCTTTAATTTATTAAAATCATTCATTGAGTTAATAAAAATGATTCAGAATTTCAGCCAAAAACGTTCTACAGCGATGATATCTTTTTGATGTATAACAACCAAAAAAAGTTTAAGAACAATTATCTAACAGCAAAGTAGATTAGAGGTGAAACAATTATCGAAGAATTAAACGCCAAACAAAAATTATTTAAAAACAACGTCTTGAAAGAATTTAAAGCTTACTCGGCCATTGCCATACCTCCAACAATTTTAAAAAAAGCAAAAGAACATAAAAGGATCACCAATTTCTCTTCTTTGGGGTCCTTGACCTGTTTGCAAGACTCCAAGAGTGTCTCCTTTGCAATGTCTTGTGTCAGCTTGTCCGTCTTGCTGTCGGCCAACTTCGCCACTTTTGTCAAAAAGTCGGTACAAACTAAACAAAAAAAAAAGCTTAAATTTTTTAGTTCAAAATGTTACCTTCACATTCGTCTTCACCGGAGCCGGAAGAAGAATAAGACGACGACGAAGAGGAGCTGGACGATTTACCCGAGACAAATACAACAAATGTGACGAGCACAACAAGCTTGAATAAACCGAGTCGAGACATTACGTCAATGTATTCTGAAATCCAAAAAAAATATTTTTAATCACTAAAAAATTAAAAAAGGAGAATAAGCTGTCGTGGTTACTTATAACCAATTCAGGAGTCCCTTGAGCAACACGGTTTTGAGTTTACCCAAAAGTAATGACCGTTTTTATCGAGAAAGAGACATTTAATACCATCTTTTTTTCATTTTTTTTTTGAAATCAAATTCACATGTCCTGCAACGATTGTTTTCTGTTGAAAATTTGCATATATTTGTAGTTTTCAATTTTTTGGCTAGAAAGTCTTCTAGTCCGGAAAACATTTATTATTCTTATGGAAAAGAAAAACTCCGAACAATCTATAAATTTTTTTATGCAAAACTGGAAAAAATGGTCGTTCGAGGGGGAATTGCATTGCAGTGGGTTATGAAAAAATTGTTCGGCTATCTCCGATTCGAATCAGATACCCACTTGAAAGTATAAAAACAAATACCTCTAATAGTAGCCACGGGGATTTTACTTTCCAATCATTCCAAATGAAGGGCTTTTGACTTTAATTTTTATTTAATTCGGAAAGGAGAGGGGATTATGTTAGAGGAAATACGGTAATAGAAATGAAATGCGTAATAATCAAGAAAACCATTCTTAAAACTGGTATTTTGTTTTGCTAAAAAAAAAATAGTCGTTCCATTAGGCAATTGCATTTAAGATAAGGGAAAAAAATACCTAAATACCCGGGGAAATCGTAAAAACGTGAAACAAGCAAGCCGACCGCCCTGGGAGTCTAAAACAACTATTTTTTCAATAAAATGGAAACGTTACGTAAAAAAGTGAAAAAAAAACCAAAATATGAAGGGTTTTTTTGCGCGCATAGAAAAGCTATAAAACTACACAGAGCCGGGGCTTGACTTATATTTGCACATCAAAACAACAGGGATGCAAGCTGAAAAATATCACGACTAGCAAAAAATTCAAAAATTTTGCATTCTACGCATTATTAAGCTTATAAGACCAAAAAACACAAAAAATGTCACTGCAAAACCGTATAAAACCAGCAGCTTAAGGTTGAACCTAGGCGAAAGATTAGAATCTAAAGGATAAATCTGTTCCAACTTTGTTAGCAAAAGCATGGCCACCCTAATATTCCCTCTTATTTTCCAGCAAAATTTCGCTGATTATTTTAGGCAATCGGAGGAACTCGTTGTCCCGCCTCGCAGAGAGCCATAGAGGGTCATTTCTCTCCCCTTTCTTCAAAACTTAGCTCATACAGCACATGTCTGAGGCAATTTCAGTAGAAAATTTTAGCTTGCTCAACGTCCCATCATTAACTGTGCTTCACGCCTTTTTATGTTATTTTTTGCTGGCTGGTATGATTTCCAGAAAACCCTATGAAAGTTGGATGAAAATTGCTTAATATTGAACTCACGTAGAAACTTTGATCATAAGTTTATGATTAAGACACAACCTAGATTTATGTTAATTACTTGATCTGCCAAATTATAGATAAAAACTTTTTTATGTCCGCGCTGCATCGGTGCTACGGATGAATTATTTCTACGGACATTCACCGGTGGGTTTGCGTAAAACTCATTAGTTAATTGCTAAGTGCTGTTTGAACTGTTCAAAAATATGAGTTTGAAGCAAAGCTACCGTAATTAATAGCCAAACAAAGATTTCGCAACAAAAAGCGGATAGGTTGTCTGAAAAACAAAAAAATAAGGAAGAATCATGTCTGATTGGATTCAACCTTTTTTTCGTAGTAAACGACGTTTCAGTGACATCGTAAAACGTCAGCAAAATAGCATTTTTTTAGAAAGATCGTTGTAGAACAAACTCACATATGAAATTTTGAAAAAAAAAAAGAGAAATAGTCCGGTAAAATCGTTTATGTTCTTGCTGACAATAAAATTAGTGTATGGTTCAAAGAGATATCGTGGTAGGACAAAATTATTTATAAATTATATTTTTGCCCTATTTTTTGATTTCTTCTTTGTCAGTTTTTTTATCGGAATTCTCATAGTATTTGTTAACAGCAAAAAATTTTTAGGCATCTATTTTTTGTTAAATTGGGCCTCAGCAAAATCTCAGCTTGTTAGTTGTAAATAATAATTTGATCTATTAATTATAAGTGTTCATATCCGAGATTTCCCTTTTGGGCGCCGAAATCGAAACATCAAAGATTTTATTGTTTTGGGACTATGAACCATGGTTTCCACTTTTACTTTTATATTTGTTTTGCAATTTTGTTCGTTAAAAGGTCAACTATGGTCTCCAAAATGTAACAAAAGGCGGCGCCGAATCATCTATTGCTTTTCTGCCTCCTTTTTTATTTTTTTCCGTTATCCATCATAGCATTTCTTTCATTTTATCCTCCCCTTCCACTTCCCCTTCACTTTCCCTTTCCACTTCCCCCTTTCCATTCCCCTTCTCCAGGTGTCATTACATTTTGCACTTACCATTTTAAAATACGAACGTACTGTCGACCCCCTTTCTAAAACTTTTGTCAGCGCTAAATAAATTTTTATTTCAGAAGAAATTGACTTTTTGCTAATAATTTATTGTCGTCGTCAATTCCTTCTTTTATGCATTTTATTCTTTTTATTTTTGCTGACAAAATACGAAAACAAATGTGAGAGAAATCCTTTTGGCATTTTATTTAATCGCTTTCTATTTTTAATACAATAACACAAAAACTGTTGTGTTCGTCGCAACAACAAACACTTTTAGCGGGTAGAGTTTGCTTCTCTTTTTTTTTGATATTTTCAACAAACATAAAAAATAATTTCTGGTTTTTCTCAGTTAATTTTTATTCCTTTTTTTCAAAAATAAATGCAATTTTTAGATTAGAAATAGTGTTTTAATGCTTCTAAGAAAAAGTTTTTTTGCTGTCATTTATGATTTCTTACTTCTTTTTTTAATAAATTATTTGCGATGAATTTTATTTTTAACTTTTGATTATTTTGTTAGGAAATCGAGTTAGGGATGGACGTCGACGAGAAGTTGCCGGAAAATTTGGAATGGTATGAGAATCAAATCGCCGGCCATCATCCGTCGGTTATTGGTGACGGACTCCGCCAAATTGGTGATTTTTTTTTCGTTTGGAATTTGTTTCAATATTTTTCCATTTTTGTAAGTTTGGTTTGGAGGAGAGAGACGGGATAGATCGCCTATTGGCCTTCTAACTTTGGTTTTACTTTAATGTATTATTAGCGTAAATCATTATTCTAAATGGGCGTTTATAAATTGTACAGTAGGAATAAAAAGTACAGAAGAGTACAGTATCTTACATATTTTAGTTTACTATTTTTATAAACTGTTCAAGCCATCAGCTTTTATTTAAAATTTTTTTGGTATGTATTCTAAGTGCAATATAATATTTCATATTAAATACAATATACTACAGCACTAATATACTGTATTTTTTATGTAATACAAAATGCACACACTGTCAAAATTTAACATAAATGTATTAATAAACATAGCATTGCATACAGTATGCTAAATATTTCCAGCATACAATATATTAAATACTTAAACATTAGTGAAAAGTAATATGCAGTATATAAAAAATACGGTATTACAAATTGTAGTGTACCGTATTGGAGACATTTATTGAATTACAAGCTAATAAATAAGTATTAAGTACAGTTATGGAGCAGTAAGACAAACAAACTTCAGACAAAAGAAGCAATATTATGTTTACAACCAAAAATGTACTGTATATTTGCTTAAATAAGAGTTAAAAAATTATACCGTGGTAATTAATTTTGACGTTTTTTTGTCTGATTTTCTGTGATCTTTGCATTTTTTTGTCCAAATACCTGCTCGCGGCATACTGTACGACACTTTCAACATACTGTTCAAAATACTGCTATACAGATATAGTCGTAAAACAAGCCAAGCAGTAAGCTTCTGCGCGATAAAATTCTTAAAATTGGCTTTTCATCGCCATTTTTACCCGTAATTGTTGTACTTCTTACAAATATTTTGGTTTAGGAATTATTAAGGAACGCGGCAGTCAACAAATACTTAAAGTTGTGCAGGAGGGTGTGCGGGGGAAGCGGGAGGTAAGCCATACCTTAGTTTTCCTAACATTTATTTGAATTTTGGTTTAAATTTAGATTGTGTTTTACGAGAAATTAAAGGGCTTCGACATCAACAGTAAATCGGAGGAGGACGCAGCCGAAGATGAAATTACAGTGGGTCTGCGGATGGAGCTGCAAAAATTTCTCCCCAAATATTACGGTAGAAGACACATTCCTATCGGAAATAAAAGTTTGTTTTTTGCGGTTGCATGAAATTGTTTGCCTCAAGCGATGAAGCACATTCAACGTGTTGTTTCCACTGAATAACCCTGCTTAATTTTCTTTTGTTATATCACCTCTCCGTTCTTTTACACCCGCAATTTTACTATTGATGTTTGACTCCTTCACTTTCTAACCTTATACAATGTGATTTAGGTTATTACTTTTTGTTGAAGCTTATACTTTACAACCTTTGAGTGTAAAGCCGAAGGTATATTTGTGATGCCTATGGCCCTCTATTGTTTGAGGTATATTAGTATGGCTAAGCCTAAGGGCCTTTGTTATCATTGTATTGATTAAAAAAAACAATAAATAAGTGAAAAAAATTATAATGAGGGTCTAAATTAGAAAAAAAAGTTCAGGAAATTCTTGGAATTATCAGGTGCCATACACCCATATAAGACAAGAGAAAAGGAAGAAGAAGATCCGGATAAAGATCCGCCGGATAAAAATATGCCTTATTGCCTAATAAACCAATATTCTTATTACGGTACAATTTTTAATGTTTAGTGCAGTATATCTTGTATTGTGTTATAACGGTATATTTTGCCGTATGTAAGTTTAAAAAAGGTTTAAAAATGTTCACTTTATAATGATTTTAAATTTTTATTAATTACGTTTTTTTGGCCTATACGTAAATATATTTGGTACGGCGCCGACTCTATTCACATTGGAATAGGGGATAAACGGATAAATTTTGCTGCGACATTAACTCGAGTGGTTTCCTCTATTTTCAGAAGTTGAATTTCTACAATTGGAAGACGTCAGTAATTCATTCCAATATCCTTGCATAATGGACATTAAAATTGGGCGCGTCACCTATGACCCTCTGGCTAGCGAAGAGAAGAAGCTCAACGAGTCAGTGAAGTGCGGGTGTCAGCCAATTTTTGGGTTTCGCGTTCTTGGTTATCGAGTAGGTAATTTGCTTACTTTTCTGTTTTGTTTTGCATAAGAAACAAATTACTTTTGGTGAGTGGTTTTGTAGATCAATTCAGAGCAGTGCGATGAGCCACGCTCAAGGGATCGTGTCTGGGGAAAATCGCTAACCGAAGAGACAATAATGCAAGGTTTGAGAAAAAAAATTTGTTTGAAAAACTTGGAAGGACGCGTCTCTTTCTCCATGTAACATAGGTTTTCGACAGCAGGAGAAAATATACGACTGTATCAGGGCGTAATTGTGCTGATATCAGATAGGATTCATAAAATACGGAGTGTTTGCTTGTGTAAATTTTTGGTTTGCATTCGTCTTCGTGATGTCAACGTATTAATAAAATTCTTTCTCCGTTTTCTACAAAAAAACTTAAACTTATATTTATTTTTGCACACATGACTCCTAATAAAATCTTCACAAAAAATATTTCTCCGAAATTTTTTTTTAATTTACTGATAACGGCGTTTTGCATATGAAATTGTGACATACGAATTACAATAATGCTTACGTTTCAAACCTAGCGTAGACCTGTAGTCTCGGAGTCATTTTACTTTTGTGAATAAAATTCGAGAGAATAATTATTTATAGTAAGTCTCAAACATGGATAATGGGGCGTTTCTTTTTTTCGTCTTTTAAACGAGTTAATTACCGATAAAAAAATTTCAGCTGTATTTGAAAGTTACTTTTTCAGCTTTTGAAGAATATCTTTTTCGCGGCCGACCTTCCGACAAATTAGAAGTCGTCGAGCAATTTATTGCCCGATTAAAGCAAATCAAAGAATGGTTTGATCGACAAACCATTCTCCACTTTTACGCCTCCTCGCTGTTGCTTGTTTATGAGGGCGAAAACCCAAGTCGGGACAACGAGCTCAAAATCGACATCCGAATGATCGACTTCTCACACGTTTTTCAAGGCGACTTAGCGAGAGACTTGAACTATGCTTACGGCGTCGACTACATTTTTGACGCATTAAACAGAATTAGGGAAAAACTCATTTGTCCAGCCCAAAAACAAAAACGTGTAAAACAAAACATAATTTATTAAGTCAGATAAATGCAGAAATTATAATAAAAATTTACAAGCAATAAATTGGGGGTCTTAAGTATACACAACTTAATGAAAAAAAACTGATTAAAAGGAAGGACATTCAATGCATTAGGGGAATGGCCCCTCCATAAAGAATGATTAAATATAACAAAAATAAATTAAGCGAAAAATTGTTATTCGTTAAAGTTTTCGAGATCATAGGTTAGGATGCCGGAGGCGATACACGGCACTGTTTTCTTTGGATAAACTCCAATCAAAGCGCTCGCCTTGTTGTACATCTCTTCTTTAAGGGAAATCACAATGATCTGGAGTTCACTTTCCGACCGTTCGCTGATATAACTGACCACCTAAAAATGGATTCGCAATTTAAGTTAGATATAGTATTATTATTAATAAGGCAAATAAAACGACGTGAATTTTGAGACGGAAAAAAAAGAAGAAAGTAATCATCTGAAAAGCAAAGGGGGCATTTTCGGAATATTTGGTGTCATTCAAACGTCTTACACTGCAGCATTGGTTAAGAATACCTGCTTCCAATGATAATCAACTATTACATTTGTAATAAAATCAAACACATTTAAAAATTATCAAATATAAATTTTAAAAAACGCAGATCAACTCCGTATTAAAAATTACAGCTTCCCAGCTACAAAAAGTTATTCATCAATCATCAATTTCTGAAACGTCAAAATTTCAGAATAAAATATTTAATGAAAAAAATTTTACCTTTCCGATGTTTGTGTTGTCCAAGGCAGCGTCGATCTCATCCAGCACAAAAAACGGTGACGGCTTACTGGAATGCACCGCGAAAAGTAATGCCAAAGCGGCAATAGTCTTTTCTCCACCACTCAAGTTGTCCATGGGACGGAAGCGTTTGCCGGGCGCAATGCAATTGTATTGAATGCCGTCGGCGTACGGCTCCTCCAGATTGTTTGCGCCAAGGAATGCTTGCGCACTCTGGTTCTGACTGAGCGCCTAAATTGAAATACTGTATGATTTCAAATTTCCACTTCAAAAATACCTTGTAAATTTCGTCAATCTTATCGGACACCGGCTGGAAGAATTCCTGGAATCGTTTGATGCGCTCCGCCTTCACCTTCTCAAACGCTTGTCGGGCTTTGCGCGCTTTTTTACGCGCCGCTTCACACTCTTCAGTCGTCTCCGCCTCCTTCTCTTTGACCAATTCCATCCGCTCGTTGACGTGCGTGCTGGGAACGGCCATCTTGGAGAGCGACGCTTCCGTCTCTTGCACGCCCTTTGTCAATTTTTCAACAAGCTTTTTCACTTCCGTCTCATTTTGCAACTAAATTTTTATTTGGTTTTAATTTACTTCATTTTTGGATATTTGATAAAAACCAAACCGTTTTGGTATTAATCTTCAGGCTCGAATAATCGACTTCAATCTCTTCCGGACTACCGCTCTGGCTTTGGTTTTGTTGGCCGGATTGCGTTAGGGATTGGGAGGACGTGCTGACTTGGGAATCATCAACTAAAGTTTAATTTTGATGAAAGAAATTCCATTAAATGTTTAAATTAAAGAGTACTTGTGCCGAATTCGTCACTGATCAATATATGGTCCAGTGAGCCGCTGAGAAGTGGAATGTCAGTGCCATGAAGTTTGCCTATAATTTCTTTTGCATATCAAAAATCTTTTTAATGTAAATTTACATTCATGCAAGAGGGAATGACGCTTTTGAGCGCGTCTTAGCTCAACTTGCTCCTGTTGTATTAGGTTCTTTTCGACCTGATGCAATTGTTTGTCAATGTCTCCGCCTTCTTTCTTTTCTTTAATGACTTCGGCCTCGGCGCCCTCGATTTCTGTACGCTTTTCAACAATTTCCTTCTTCAGACCATCCATTGTGTTCTCAACAGCTTTGAGCTTTTCGCGCTCCTCGTCGAACTTGACGACGGCTTCTTCTTGTTCTTTTTTTAGCTGTTCCAGCTTCTCAGCTTCTTTCTTCACAGCACCTACAAGAATTATAATCGAAGATTAGGGCCAAAACTTTTAAGCAAAAAATGTCAAAACTAACCTTTTTTGTCTTCTGACTTCAGGAATTCAAGCTCATATTGTAGACGTTGAAGTTCTCGTCTGTAGGCATTCACTTTTTGCTCATTCTCCTCATGGATACGCAACTCGCGTTGTTCATATTCGCTAGAAAACAAATTAATAAAATCATCATCTTCCATTATTCGAATGCAAAATAAAATTACCGAATGTGATTGATTCCTACATTGGCGCAGAAGCTTGCGAAAACTAGATCGGCAATTGAATTTTTCTCTGCCTCCAGCTTATTGATAGTCACTAAACGCTTTTCCATTTCTTCTTTGCGAGACGCAATCTTGGGCTAAAAATACGCGCCAATTTAATTAAGGACTGTTTTAACGAAAAAAAAAGAAATAAATTGCCTCAATCTCACAAATTTCGGCCTCATCCGCTTCCAATTCTCGCTCTAAGCGAGCCAAAACTTGCGTCATAATACGTTTGTACTCTGTCTGAGTGAACTTGATGCGTTGCTCAATTTGTGCAATCTGATTGCGCTTCATTTCCACATCCAACTCGCGACGGCGAGTACGATGCAAATAATTGTACTCTTCTTGGAGTTCCGCCTTCTTGTCTCGCAATTTTCTAAAAACCAAGCGCTAAAATTTGTTTACTGGCTAGCTTGTGAAAAAACTAACTTGATGGCATGCTCATCCCAACGCTTGGCGCGAGCTTTTAAATCGTGCCCACCACCGGAGATCACTCCATTTGGCTGGAACTGAGTGCCGTCCAACGACACTGCACGATAGCGCTCCTTGTCACCATACGCCAATTGGCGTGCCTGGTCCGGTGTGTCGCACACCAACGAGTTGCCACATACAAATTGGAGGGCCTTACGCGCCACCGGCATGCTGCAGTTGATGACGTCGTACAAAAGCTTGACATTCGGAATTGTGGTGAAGTCGCGGAGCTTTTCGTTGATTGGCATCACGTCCAACGTGTTCAACGGCAAAAAGGTTTCGGGTGAAAAATGTTGTTCGCGAAGATATGTGATGCATTCACGAGCCGTATCATCAGTGTCGCAGACAATAGCTGTCATAAACTTTCCCAATACCTAAAAATGAACTAAGAAGTTATTTCATCAGTAACAGAAGCATTGACTTCGTTCAGAATTATTACATTGCCATTCAAGTTTCATTGATGTGAGTTAAAAACTTATTAAATTTTTAAACGATTTCCTTTTCAAATTACCGACAAAAAGCAAACAAATTTTATTAGACACTTGCAAGAAGGTTGAGGTAAAATTAATCCTGAACATGTTTATTAAAGTACAATTCACATCCATTCTACTAAAGAAAACAAAAAGCACTTAAAATAGTTTTGGGAATAAAAAGTTTTAAGGTAACAGTATTCATCTACCGTAGTTTTAAATATTAATTATTCATTTCACGAATTTATTTTTAATAAAACAAAAGGCGCACCTTAGTAACAGCAACTTGAAATTTCCGGTGTGAAGGCTGGCAAAGGTCGATTAAACGGCCGTGCACCTTGTCGGGAAACACTCTCTTTAGGCTTTCAATCGCTTCGTTTTGACGACGATTACGCTCCGATTCGGCGGAGTCGCCGTGCGCATCCGAAATCTGTTTAGTAATGTCCTGAAGCTCAATCGTCACATCTGTTAAGCGTTCTTTTGCCGATTTCACCTAAAGTTTGAAAGTTGTTTCAAACAAGTCTAAAAATTAATTTACATTACCTCTAGCTCCAAAGTTTTAAGATTTTTGATTTCCGTTTCAACCAATTGCTTCTTGGTTTCTTCGCTCTCCTTCAAATTTTCCAAATTCTTTTTTTCCCTTTCAATCTCAGCGTGTTTCTGCGAAATGAAGTAGATAAAGAAACAGCAAAAAACACAACAAATAATTTAAAAAAACAAGTTTGTCAAGACACTACTTGCTTAATGCGCTCCTTGAAGCCGGACAGACGACGCATTTCATACTCGACGGCGTTACGATCCGTCTCCTGCTCCTGAATTTTGTTGTCCAACTCGACGCTAGCCATTGCGCTACGCTTTTCCACCTCACTTTTTAGGCGCCTGTACTCCGTCACCTGCTCAGCGTTTAGGTGGAGCTCATTTCGCTGGGATTCCTGCAAAATTTTTTGCTCCAATTCCTCTTTTTTGAGTTGGATTTCTCTGAAAAAAACGTTTTACCCAATACACTAATAAAAGCCATTAAAAAATTTCACAAATTACTTCATCTTCGACTCGGTCTCTTGGATGTTTCGCTCATTTTCTTCCGCAACTTTTTCCGCAGCGCGATATACTTTTTCAATTGTAGAGCGTTTCGCTTTCAAATGTTCAATTTGCTGCTTCAATTGAGTGCACTTTGGCTCTTGGTTCGCAAATTTGCGCTCCTAAAAAATGCATTTTTTAAGAAGCATAGAAATGGCTCTTTCAAATAGATGTTTACCTCCTTAGTAATTTTTTGCTCCAATTTTTGGATTTCGCGTGAAAAATTTTTCACAATCAACTGCTTTTCGGCCACCTTCAGCTCGTATTCCGCTTTAACAGCGCGAATCGATTCTGCACGTTCTCGCAATTCCGTCAACTGCTGTCTGGCGTTTTCACGGCTGTGCTCCACAAAATAGAGTTGTACCAAATAAAGTTCTTTGTTTTTCGCGGACTGAAATTTTCAAATTCGATAAATATACTTCAATATTCAAACCGAAAACCAACCAAATCGTCTTTGAATGATTGATATTTTCGGGCCTCATCCTTCTCCAGTTTCGCTTCGCGTTTCTCCATAGCAACGTCTCGGCGCTTGTTAAGGTTTGTCTGCGCAGTGTTTTCCGCCAGTTGCATCTCATTTTTCAGGCGTTCGTACTCTGCTTTAAATTCGGAAGACCTAAATGTTGCTTGTTGCATCAGGAAAAAAAAACAAATTGATTCTAAATGGAGGAAACATTCACAAATAAATTATAAGCGACAAACATGATGATCATCCAAAAAAATATTACAATCACTCAAAGGTTATACATTAGATTATTACCTAGCCCAAGATATTTTTACATCAAATAAAAAATGAAAATAAGTTTAATCTTATCCATATCTAGATTTTAAATAAATCTCCAAAATAAAATTTTCAAACGCAAAAATAATTGTTGAAGCTTAAGAGAATTTATTCCTCATTTTTGATGTCAATAATCTTCCAAACAGGAGTCTGATAGGAAATTTACTGGTTACAAAGCAGTCTAAATCTCCATTCTGACATACATTCAATATTCATAAAAGAAATTTGCAAAGCTTTTAAAACACGAAAATGGGATATTAATGGTTAACAATGTCCAATAGCCGATAATTTCAAAAAACTTAAACACAAAACCTGGAAAGTTCCTCGAAAAGTTGAGTCAATTCCTTTTGACTCTGCATAGCAACACGCTCCACGGCTCCCTGGTAAACCAAAAAATTTTTCGCTTTTATAAAAATGTAAATTTCTTCAAGGGCTCGATGGTATTGGTTAGGTGTGACGACTTCGTTGTCGATACGGAACTCGGAGGCGGTCAACGAGACAACAGAGCGTGTAAAAACCTTTTTTTGGCTTTCATCGTCCTTGTCCAAAACATAGATCATCGAGACGCGACATTTGTTAACTTCGGCTTTTTCAACCGATGCACCATGGATTAAATCCTAAATAAACGCGCAAACGTTAAGTAATTTCAAAAAACAATAAAATAGGTAAACGTACTCCTAATTTTCGAACACGTAGATTACTGCTACGTTCACCGAGAACAAACGAAATAGCATCCATAAGATTTGATTTACCTGAATACAAGTCATAAAATCAACCGCAAAACTATTTAAAATAAAGAATTCTACCTGATCCATTCGGCCCAATAATAGCGCTGAAGTAGCGAAATGGTCCAATGTGATGTTTTCCTTTAAACGATTTGAAGTTCTCAATTTCCAACGCGTACAAAAAACCTTTTGGACTTTCTTCCTGTAAGTACCAAAATTGTAAAAACCATGTATTCTTAAGAACATGATAGTAGAACGATATATTTATAAACTATAACTTACCCTTTCCTCAATCGCTTCATTAACAACCATTGCTTAGCCGGATGTTAAACCAATAATCGCCAAATATTGATGTCACCGGTAAACTCTTAAAAATTGCACGCATATTAAAAAATTAAGAGAAAAAATCAAGGTTGTTTGAAATTTGGGATGTTGAAGCAATTAAAAATGCAGTAATCGACACGTTTTAAACCGCTTTTTTGTCTAAGACACCCTTTATGTAGAGGGTGCACCCAGGGTCATAAGAAAAGATTTTAATTTTTAATTTCTCCAAAACAATACTACATCAATAATTTAAACAAGTCAGCATAAGATTAAGGATAAGCTTTCAAAAAATTATTCGATTAAAAAGTGCCTTAGCTCCCCACAAATAATACAGCGTCGCTTTGACTTGAAGCTTAAAATACCGAAAATGAAAAAAAATTTCTTTTTCTATTTTTGGCGTAGTGGTTCAACGCAAAAATTCAAAAATGTTTCAAAAAAATAATTTTTTCACAAAATTATGACGGTAATTTGAGAAGCCTTACTGCCTTAAGCACCTATACAGTATGACAAAAACTTGTAGATATAGAATAAGCGATATAATAATAAGCATTATTAAAAGGACAATTTGTTTGGTTGCGCTATTTATTGGTGGCGCCAATTCAAATTTATAATACATTGATTTTTTTTTATAGAAAGTTTATGTTTTTGTTTTTTTTATATAAGAAATGGAAATTTAAGATTTATTACAGAAAAACATTTTAAAGCAACTTGAATCGATTCAGTTTATTCTCCTTGTTGTTGTAGAAATAAAGCAACTCTTAATTTTATGTTAATCTTTAAGATATTGTACGTGCCTAGACTTAATGTTGGGGAGAAAAATTGCAATAAAGTAAACCACCCATGAGTTTGCTCATTGATTTTGGTGATATTTTTTTTGTAATTTAACAAACAGCATACTACATTTGACGAGATCTTGAGATGGAGCATTTTACATAACGCTGATATATACTTAAAAATATGAAAACAACGTTTTTAGAAATGGAGCTTAACGTCAAACAAAGCGGTATTGAAAGACGCACATTCACGACTTCCTATCAAAAATCGAGAAGCGGCAAAGTGAATAAGGTATTTGAAAAAATATAACTAGTTTCGTGAATTTTATATTTTAGCGTGTTCATGAAATTTATTTACGAAATGACATTCCCTGCGGTTTGAGTTTATGCAAAAAGTGCAAATTTGGTGAATTTACTGCTTTACAATTTTTGGACAATTCACAATATTCCACATGCGTTCCCTTCCGCCATTGCTTGATTTTAGACGGAATTACCATTCTCAAATATGTCGACGTCTTGGACGAGCCATTCTTCAAGTGGGTTCACTTTTGAAAATATAAATTTTATTGTAAGCTCAATGATTTTAGACAAATAATTATTCCGCAAAGCTCATGGTACTACGTCAAAAAGTTGAACACTTCCGTTTATAAACGAATGATTAATCTTTATGCGGAAAATCGCGATCGTTTCTTTGTGTTTTTGAATGAGTTTGTGACGGACACTTTTGTGGATCCCAGCCTCAACCGCATGCCGGAACTCTAGTAATTTTTTTTATTATTATTTTTTCTATTGCCTTAGGGTATCTGAATTAACGATTGCTCAGGACCCGAAACCGTGTTTTTTGTAAACTTTATGACGTTTTTTTTTGGCGTTTTTAGTGTTTACTAACGTTTTCATTGTCTATATTTGTTTTTGAAATATTTGAACTTTCTTTCATACACTGCGCGAAAAAAATATAGCCTCACCTAAAATTTTTGGAAATTTTGCATGTTATAAATAAATTTTTTTTATATATTTTCAAGCACTGATTAAATTCAGACAACACTAAAGAATTTTTTAAAAAAATTTTTAAAAAAATGCAAAGTTATACAAAGTTCGAGCATTTTTGCTGCGAAATAATTATAGCCTCACTACATGAAATCCGACTTTTTGAGTCAATATTTCCCCTTGTAAAATAAATCTTAATGTTTTAATGTTATTTGATCTTGTTTTCTTAAGTCTTGTTTTCTTACACGGGCGGTGTCTTTAAGAGAGTAATAACACTATTTTTACGGATTTTTAGAACTTGGAATATCTAATTTATTTAAAACTGGTCTATATTATTTGTTTGGCCATGAGTCTCTCTCGCACTTGCGCTTTTTTAACAGACGGAACATTCATCTCAACACTTTGCAGAATTATTAAAAATTTTAACAAAATGTTTATTTTATTATTTTTTGTTAAGTTTTCTTACTTTTCTTTTGGCATTTTACATTGATCACATTTTTGTTTGTTTCTGCATTTTTTTAATGATGCGTCAAATGGCGTAAATAAATAAATTTAAAAAATTAACCTCCTTACGACAAAAATAGTTTTGCATTTGTCTAGAATTAATGTGCTTTCAGTCAGGAAAAATGCCTTTTGAAGACTGCCATATATTTGGAAGAGCATTGGAAGCAGTTCGACGTTCGCCCAGTTCTCATAAGTTCTTCGGAGGACGCAAAAGAGCGTCTTTCCAAGGATTTCTCTGATGTTATGACTTTGCTGGAATATACAAAAGGTTTTTTACTTTTTAATGGAACGTTTGCGAATTCTATTTTTTAGGCATCGACGACTGTACGAGAATTTCTGAACGTTTGGCGGACCTTAGTCAGGATAAGGGACGCGGAAAAGCGCTGTATCCGGAACATTGGACGCAGGACGAGCTGTTGGATGCACTGGCAAAAGGCACAGTTAAAAAAGGAAAATTTCAGGTTTCGTATTTTTTTATTCTATTTGTTATATTTTCTTATTTTTTTATCGGTTTTTTGAATCTTTGGGTATTCAAAATAAATTTCTGCAAAAATGATGGCCATCGTTTGATTTTTAAGCATTTTTGGATGTTTCTTTTCGGAATTTGCCGCTTATCATCCCATAAGGGGCGACTCTCATTTTTCAATGACATTACTTTTACAAATTATAAATTTAGTTAGTACACATTTCAATAAAAACCCCATTGGATATACCTAATTTATGAATAATTAAATGAATTATGGGGTCACAAAATAGTAATTAGAATTTCAGTATCAGTGTAAGAATCAGAAATTTTTAATCAATCAAAAAATGTGAGGATAGCTTTTCATTAGAACGGGGCTTTTACATATTTGAAGAAATACGGTAATAGGTTTTCTAATAAAATTAATGTGAGAGATTCTGCATAATTTTAAATAATTTTCGTAACTTCAAGCTTATTATATCGTGTGATAACTTTTTTTTGTTGAGTCCAAATTCATTTTTTTTTATTTTGGTTGACAAATGACTTCAAAGCTTAATAAAGCGAACCCAATATAAGAGGGTGGAAGTAGACTTTAGGGAGCAATTTCATTGGAGTTCGAGCGTCTTCTTAGTTCAGGCTTCCACAGCGATTTGCAAATTGATTTGCTAACAATTTTGGATTTAAAATAGAAGTTTAAGATGAGTCTTTATAGATTAAGCTCTACCAATTTTTAACGTTCTGCGATTTTCATTAAAATCTCAAAGACTCATTTTGCACTTCATAAAAATGCGTTTTTTGCGTTACTTTTTTTCCAATTGCCAACGACTTGTTTATATGCTGCCAAATTCTATTTTTAATGGCTATTAATCCAGCTTGAAAATTTTCTTTCTTTTTAAGCTTTAATATTTTTTAGAAAGACATAGGCGCATAATAATCGTTATGTATAATAAAAATAGCTTGTCAAATTTTTTAACCAAAATCAATTATGTTTAAAATATAAAAGAAGTATTTTAATTTGTTTTTTTTAGCTTTCAATAGAAAATTATTTGGAGGGGTTTGTGACTTTTGAGCTCGGCGTCCAGTGGTTTATCCCAAGTCAGACCAACATGAATCGAGCGGTTTACGGCGATGTAGTTGTTGCCGAGCTTTTGCCTGAGTCTCAGTGGCAATGCCCTGAAAAGATTATTCGCCTGCGGGATGCCGACGAGGTTTTGGCCAAGAATGAGATTGCTAGCGGAGAAGGCGGTGATGAGGATAGCAAGTCCCTGGAGTCCGATGAAATTAAGCCTAAGCGAGCACGACTGGATGCCTCCAATAGTGTTGTTGTGCCGACTGCACGGATTGTTGGAATTTTACGGCGAAATTGGCGCAATTACTGTGGAATAATTTTGCCTCCAATGATAGAAGGTTGTTTTTTCTGTCGTAATCATGCGGTACACCTTATTTTATTAAATTTTAGGTGGTCGGAGGCATTTGTTTTCTCCAAGCGAACGCCTAATCCCACGAATCCGCATAGAAACCTCTCACTACGACGAGTTGCGAGGCAAGAAGATTCTTGTTCAAATCGATTCCTGGCCACAGGACTCGCATTACCCGAACGGCCATTACATCAGAGTGATTGGGACGGATGGCGAGCGCGAGACGGAGGACGAAGTCATTATGTTGGAACACGAGATTCCGCACGGTGATTTCACTCCAGCCGTTTTGGCGTGTCTGCCCAAGATGCCATGGGCACCTGAGCCCAGCACTTATCGCGTCGATTTGACTCACCTTGATGTTTGCTCGGTGGACCCTGAAGGTTTTTTTTTGCTTGTTGGATAATTTTCATTTTTGTCTGTTTGATTTTTTATACTAATAGACTTCTAAAATTACTAAAGAGCTATTTTCTAGAGAATGCATTTTGCAGGCTTAAACTTTTCTGTTTTATGAAGTTTAATAATTTGCTGTTTTAGTTAAATGCTGATTTCAAAAGAAAATTTCTACTTTTATTTTATGTGAAGAGCATTTTACAGTGAAAATTAGACTATGTAACCGCATGTCTCATCATTTTCAGAAAATTTGTTTAGTTGAGTATTAATTGATCTTTTCCCAAAAATGATTACTAAAAAGTATATTAAACCGCTCTAGGACAAAAAGCGGCAAATTCCAAAGTCAAAAAAATGATATATTGGAATAATTTTCCGGCATGAATACCGTAAACAACAATAAATGTACCGTAATATGTATAAAAAATTAAGAAATAATCCGTTATAATAATTTTAATTTTTTAAATTTACGTCTTTTCGTTTGCATATCATATTAAACAATTTCCAAGTATTACCGCTTAAGCTTTTATGGACTAGAATGTTTACATTTGTTACCCATTATTAATCTGATCAGACTTATTTTTTTATACCATGTATACCTTACGTGTTCTTGGAAAAATTGAGAATCTATAGTTTACGTTTTTGCGTGCAGCTTCTAAAAAATAAGCTTTTTAGGCTGTACTGACATTGACGACGCTCTGCATTGCACCGAATTGGGTAATGGGCGATTTGAGGTCGGTGTCCACATTGCCGACGTAACTCACTTTGTTCGCCCTGACACCGCCATGGACTTAGAGGCAGCGGAGCGCTCAACAACCGTTTATTTGTGCGGCCGTCGTATTGACATGTTGCCCGAGCTGTTGTCTTCGAATTTGTGTTCGCTGCGCGAGCATGAATTGCGCTATGCTTTCAGCGTGGTATGGATTTTGAAGGAGAGCAACGACGACAACTCCAAGGATATAGGCGTTAGCATTGAAAACGTCAAAATTATGAAATCTTTAATCAAGTCCAGAGCCTCATTGACCTACGCCCAGGCACAAGAATTTGTGGACGGTATCGAAAAATACGTAAGTTTTATTAGTTTCGTATCCCTTGTTTTGATTTGTATTGACTCTTAGTTTTATAATACCGTATACGCTGCAGACAGTTTTTACCGTATGACTAATTTTTTAGACGGATAACATTTCAAAAAGTTTGCGCCATTTACTCCGCTTGTCGCGTCATCTAAAAGCGAAGCGCAAAATTATGGGTGCGCTAGAGCTGGCATCTGCGGAAGTACGTTTTGATGTGGACCGTGAGACGGGTTTGCCTCTTAAAGTCATGACAAAGCAAGCGCTGCTCACAATGTCTATGATTGAAGAGTTCATGCTGCTCGCCAATATTTCTGTTGCCGAGAAAATTCTTGAAGGCTTTCCCGATTGTGCCATCCTTCGTAGGCATCCAGTGCCGAATCGAGACTCATTCAAGCCGATTATCGATGTATGTTTCTTTTACTTTAACGTGCAGTCGTTTTTAAGTTTTGCATGCAACTGATAGCGATTTGGTTGACCCTGAATAGAACATACCTTCAAATTAGCATACGCCTATGTCCAAATTCTTGGGTGCGTGTCAAACTGAGAATTACCAAAATTAAATTTTTAAATGTCATATTCATTTCCTTTTTAGGAAAAAAAACTTTTTAAAATATGGGATTTTTCTGATTTACAAAGCTGATTTAAGCGAAAGTTTCAGAGTTGATATTTTTTACACCATGCGCAAATACACAGTATGTACACAAACGTAAAGAAGGAGAGGAAAGGCAAAAAATTGTATAAAGTCATGAATTTTGAACTTTGGCGTTATGTTAATATTACGGTATTTTGTTTGATATTCAAATTATAAAAATTTTTTTTTTTTACGGTAAAAATATTAGGTTTAATCTTACTCTGTAAAAAACTATTTTCGGTTTGTCTATTTTTGAAAGTTATGAATATTCAGCTAAATGTCAAGCTCAATATTTTGGTTTTTAATTGATACCTTAACATTGTAATTTTATAAATCATTCAAAATGACCAAAAAGAACTTAAATAACTTGTGAGGAATCATTTGAGTCTAGTCAAACCAGAAGCCTCCGGGTAATTTAAACTCTTAGCTTGATTTTAATAAATATTTGCATTCTTTTACATGGTTCCCTCCAGAACTTTTATATCATTGTAAATTCAACTAAATTTTCTGTTAAATTTAAAAAAATTGGTCTCATAAAACGGCTTTAATCAGCATTTGATATGTTACTTTCCCATGAAATTCTTTTTGTTTATCTCTTTCCCTGATTCATTTTATCGTGTATCAACAATTTAATAACAATTATAACCATTGTCTTCTTTCCTGTTTTCGGTAATTAATATTGTCTTAATGTAAAACGTTTTTTCTCTTGACATAATACGACGATTAGTTTTGAAGGCCAACTCTTTTAAGAACCACAAAAACAACAGAAACAATAAAGGGCGGCGGCATGCGTCAAGTTTCTTTTTTTCCATTTCATATTTTTATTAAAATTTTTTATTCCAACACCGGAAGAAGGTGAGAAAAATATATTAATAATAATAATTTTGTTTGTGATTTCCATTTTCTTTGGTTTGCTGTCATTTTATACGGCGCATTAAGATCAAATAAAATTAAAAAAAAAAAGTTTTGGTAATTGGTTTAAGGAAAACTTTTTGAGACAAATGTGCGCAAAGTCAAAGTGACGGAAGTGTTTTTTTTGCCAAAAAATAATAATTTAAAAAAAAAATTATTTTTCGCGCACTATGGCGCGCACAAAAAATCTAGCTTAATTTCATTATTTTGCATTGAACCGTAAAAAAGGAACCAGAGGAAATGTTTTTAATGTTTTTTTTGGCAGTAATAAATGGAATAAAAACAAATTTTGTATTAATCACAGATGATTGGATTCTGGACTCTGTTGGCGTTTGCTTTTCGAAGCTTGCTTTTGACGGCGCATCTTTCTCTCCTTCTTTTCTTTCAGCTGGTAGTTATAATTAATTGTGAGAACAGCAAGTTTAATTATATTTGCTACGATATCTTTTATGTAAAACAGTATAAGCTGCGTTTCCTTTCAGGCATTGTTGAAAAAAAAAGCCGGATAGGAAGACTTTTATTGTTTAAAGTAAAGGAAAAACTTTAAGAGTTGACAGCTATTTGTATAATTTTTGATAATTGACCTCATTTTTGCTAATAAAATCAGTCTTTAATTAAACACTGTCTCTAATAAACCCCGATGTCCACGGATTACATAAATAAAAAAAAATATGACAAAGAAAACTTCGCATCTTTCTTCCGTTTGAAATTTTCGCGCGTCAGCATTTTGCGTCTCTAAACCGTGCGTTTCAAAGCTTAACGCTTTAAGTCTTTGTGCTCTATCAGCTTGCGGCTTTAAAACCTGTGATCTGTTTGCTAAGCACTTGCACTTCAAATTTTTAAAATTCTTAACTTTACGCTTAAGTGCTTCACCATTTCGTTCCTCAAATATTCGCTTTTTGCTGTTGCATTTTTTGACCCTTTTTCGTATTTTCAACACTTTAAAAATGGTTGACCCGAATTGTAAATTTGTTTTTCTGCTTTTCATTTTTCTGTGTCAAAATTCACCTCTTTCCTTCCTCTTTTTTTCAACATTTGGCATTGTTAGAATAATGGAGTATATTCATGGATATTTTATCTTTTATTTAAATGATTTGCGCAGAGATTATTTGTCAATGCGCATTCAGCTTTGAATTGGAAATTTATTATAAGTTGTGTGTATGACGAGATTTCACTGTACAAAAATTTGAACACACAACTTTTTTTAGTTGTATGCTATAAAGGCTATTGACAGATGATTCAATAGCATAAAGAACAACAACCAAATGACCTTATTATATTTAATCAACAAAATTGGAGGTGTAAAAAATTATTTTTAAAAATGCTCAGTTGGATTTGAATTTACCGGAAATGCTTTTAAAAATTATTAGTGATTAGACTTTGGAAGGAAAGAAGTTTTGGCGGAAATTAAAATTTGAATATGGAAGCATTGGGAACAGAGTCAAAATCGATTGATATCCAGACCCTAAATCCATTTGATTGAGTTTAAAGTAATAAGCTGCCTGTTTTTTTGCCGGTTTTAAAGGCGAATTGGAAAACGTTTTTTTATTTCTTTACAACACACTTGTAAAAAAATCAAAGAAACACAGGTCAAAACCGCATCCCTTTTCTAATACCGTTCCCCCAGCATAAAAATTGTCTAAATTATCAAGTTACGAAATAAAGCCGCTTATAAAAAATTTCTTAGCCGTAGTCTTTATTTATGTAAGTCTTTCTATAAAGATTAAGCGTTGTACACGAGCTCATTATTTTAAGTCAAGTAATAAATTACTGATCTGATAATATCCTGGGAATCAGCTTTGGATCAAAACGTTTAAGTTGAAAAAAAAGATTAAGTTTTTGTAATATATTCAGCTGAGTTAAATTCATTGCATTGCTTTAAATTCCTGATTTTGAAAATGCCATTTTTCAGCCAGTTTTAAATAATGTCTATTTAAATTAGTAAGCTGGCGAGTTGAGAGTGAACCATAAGCAGTAATTATTCAAGCTCTTCAGCTTTCCTTTCATGAAAGAGGAGCGAACACATTTTAAAATACAATGTAATGCAAAGCCTAAGCCATAATTTATGCTTTGAGTCAAAACACTAAAAACTGGGTTATCCCAGAACTAGGTCTCCCTGGAATTCGGGCCTTTATCTTTATATATTTTTAATCCTTTAACAGCGCCCTTTTTGCATATTTTTTCACTATAAAATTTATTACAATGATAAAATTGATTGAATTTTGTGTTAAACTTAAAGAAATTGAACAAAAATTTACAAAACTGATCACATACCGATAATGATGGTTTAGGACCAAAATATTTTGGCTAAAGCAAAGAGAAAAAGTGCTTTCGTCCAACTTCCATTTTTTTTTCTAATTTGCATTACAAAAAAAAAGTTGCGCAAACAAAAATTTACAAATTAATTTTTTTTGCAACGAAACCATTTTCCAAAGTTGGATTACAGTTTTTGTAATGTTTTCCATCCTATTGTATTTGTTTAATCCGATAAATTTCTTTTCACAAATAATATACAAATACAATTTCCTTACCTTTTTTTTCGATTGTGCTGTGGGAAATGGGAAAAAGAGGGAGAACGCGAGGGTTTTACCAAAGGAATTTCTTGCCTTTTTTTTCCTTTGTCTCTTCCTTCCAGCTTCTCTTCTATTCAGTATATCCAGAGATAAGGTTTTTTAAAAATTATTCAAAACTTTTCTGTCTTTTCTTCCGTTTTTCACTTACCCTTTTTTGGATTTTCATTTGTTAAAGAAAAAAGAGTTTTCAAGGTTCTTCCTATTTGCTGAAGACAATTTAAGAGAACAAAAAAAAATTGAAGAAAATTGCTTTTTAAATGATTTTCATTTCAATGGTATTACTGTATCTAATGAATACAAGCGAAATGGAGCAGTGAGAATAAAGGGAAAATTGACTTTCTTGTACAAGTGCCATAAAAATATTAACCGTGTCAAAAATAACTATTAGGACTCTAAAACCGGACAAAAAGATGTACAACAAAATTTTTACAACTAATGCTGGAAATTCTAAACGTTTTTGTCCTTTTTTGTTTTGTCTGCCTGTATGCCGTTAAACATACATTTCATCTTGCTTGAGCAGTATTTAGCTCAAATTCCACTAAGCAGCAGAATAATTTGAATTGTCAAAAAACTTCTGCAATTTCCGAAGCTTCATTGGTTTAAACTGTTGCATTTAGATGGCCGCCGCTTGCGGCTACCACATGAACGTGGACACCGGCAAAGAGTTGGCCAAAAGTCTCGAACAAATCGATGAGCGGAAGAATGTGGACACTCAAAAATTGCTGATCGGCCAAATGCTCAAAATGCTGACGACGCGGTGCATGACACAAGCGGTGTATTTTGCTGCCGGAACTCTTCCGGTGGACCATTATTTGCATTACGGTTTAGCGGCGCGTGTTTACACACATTTCACTTCGCCAATTCGTCGCTACGCGGACGTTATGGTGCACCGGCTGCTGGCGACGCTCATCGACGTCGACAAAGTGTTTCCGGCAATGATCGATCGAAGAAAGCTAGTCCGTCAGACCGAAAACATGAACAAACGGTAATTAAGTGTTTCGGCTTTCGGAAAATTTTGGGTTTTTACCTTGGTTGTTTCATTTAAAGATTTTGGCATTGGCTTTTTACAGTAAATTTTGAATAAAAAATTTTTTCTTATTCCTATCGATAGAGCTGATTTTTGGCAGTAAGGCTCTTTAAAAGCTGCCAATATGTTTTATAGTCTGTCTGACGCATAGTCCCATCGTGTCTTTGTCTGCTGTCCGATTAATAGCAATTAGTTCGTTTAAACTTTTCAATTGTCTGCTGCGGGTGTCTAGTGATCCAAAAAAATTCAGACACAAACAGGCGCAGTACGCAAGTCGAGCTTCTGTCCTCCTCAACACCTATTTGATGATCAAGGCACATCCGGAGCCTAGTATCGACGCCATTGTCATTGGAATTCGCACAAACGCAATTCAGGTTTGGCTTTTCTGACATTTATTTGCTAAGTGACATGAATTTTTTAGATACATGTGCCGCAATACGGTTTGGAGTCGGTGATTTTCTTGGACGAGAAGAACCACTCCCTTAATCAAAACGACGCATTAGCCTTTGAGTTTATGGATGGGAAAATCAAGCTTTTCCAAAAGATACGCGTTAGCCTGACATTGGAAATGCGCAATCAGCGTCGGTTCATCAACGTCAAACTGATTGAGCCCTACATTGAGGGAATTAGCATTGTACTGGATTGCAATCCCGACACTATTTAAGAGTTTCACTTGCCTTTCCTTGTTGCTGTTGTTGTTGAATTTTGTTGTTGTCATGCGATATAAATTATAAATTTAATTATAAAGATGACGTTAAAAAAATGTTAAAGTTTTTAATGGCATTCAGCATACAAAAATGCATTATTGATTGAAGAAGGGGACTTTATGGGGTCGTATATACACAGTTTTCTTGTATTGTGTCTTATATCCGCCATTGTTTTTGGAGTTTTATTTTATCTTTTTGTGAGTGCCAAAAGCTTGCCTTTTTTGAATAACGAATGTCTAAGCAGTGTATGTAAATTAATAAACTTCAGAGTTTATAAAGATATCAGCTAATAATAAGGAGTTAACCTAATTGTACTTCTCTCTTATGCTCTTGAGGACTTACAATAAGGATAAACTTTTGAAAAAGTAAAAAAAAACAATTAGCCTAACTGCCTTATTTGTTAGGGACAGTTAACAAATAAACAACATTGCTTGTCGTCGTCATAATCAGTGAGACAAAAAAAAACAGGAATACTTTAATTATAGCTTTTGCGTTAATTGAACATTTTTTCTTCAAAACTTTTTCTCCAAATTCGATTAAAAAAGCGGCACGATGAAAGTGCATTTTTATTGTATTTCAAAGAAAATGCTTTTAGCTTAATTAATCTAGGGAATAAAAAGCAAAATTCTTTTTTTCATATTATTTTTTGTATGAGATTCTGCATGGAAGCAGTTTTTATTTGAAAAGACATTTTTATTAGCGAAAAGGATTATTTACATTACAACTTCTTCTCAATTATACAAATTTCATTTCAAATTAAAATAAAACTTTTTCTGAGAGAACTACGGTAGACAATTTTTTTTCTTTTTGTCCTTTTTACTACCGTATTTCCTATTGTATTATAGGCAGTTATAGGCAGTTATCAATCTCATTAACCTCGAAAAAAAATTTTGAACTTATAAGAAAGAATTATCGCATTTAACTCAAACCTAAATATTAACCTTTATCAATCTGAAAGCAATAAAGTAGATACGCTATTTGCAGTTCTACATAAAGTAATTTAATTGAAACAACAAAAATATGGCGTTTGATGAATCTGAGAAATCTGTTAAAATAGAATAATAACAACAACTTTAATTAATTAAACGATTTCAACATTGCGAAGATGTAAAAAGAGATGACTGTTGAAGTGGGTTTCTCGACGGCATGAGATCGGACGCAGCATGCTGGGAATAATCTAAAAATTTTATTTTTAATTTGGTAGCCTCGAAAATAAATTCCTAAGAATGATATAACTTAATTTATTTAAGTTAAATAATTTATTAAACATATTTACCCTGGTTGATGCCATTCATCGTGAAATAACATCCGCTTTTCAAATTGGTCATTGGAAATTGCTGTTGCTGATTTTGGTATTTGTATAAATCTGCCCAGTAGACGCTTGCTGCTGACCCATTGGATTTTTCATTCTCAGACGATATGGTATCAGCAGCAAATGACGAAGTTATTACTGCAGGAGTTGCATGTGGCACTGCGTTTCTTCCTGCTGGGTATGAAAGCATCATTGACGCAGCTGATGGAACTGTCGCGTTCGTTGATGTGACTACGGTAGATGGTGACGGCATCAAAACAGTTGAAGATGGCAGAGGCAAATTAGAAGAGTAATGATGGGCCTGCTGATTATTGTGTGAATGAGTACGATTTCGCACAATACGATTTATTGAACTCACTGATGGAGCACTTTCTGCATCACATACACGGTCTGTGATTAATTTTTCTCGTATTTCCCAAGCAAACATTGTCGGATTTTGCAATTTATACCGCGCAATTGTGGTCACTACGCGTGGAGTCGCAACTTTTGGTTTCGATCCGCCAATTACGCCTAAAATATTGCATAAAATTTTTATCACATTAATTTACATAATTAATCAAAGTTTCCTGATAATTAAATATCGGTTCACAAATATTATTACATATGTATATACAAGATTTTGTAGAAATTTCAATCATAAAAAATATAGCAAATTTAATTTGAAAACGAAAAAAAGAATAAATTTACCAGGTCTTATAGAACCAGTTTCGTTAAAACGCCCCAGAATCTTTGAGACACATCCATGGCTAACGCGCAATTGACGTGATATATCACAAGGTCTAACGCCTTGTTTTGCTAATTCTACAATGCGGTTTCGAATATGGCTTGGCAGTGGTCTACCATTAACAAACACACCGCCTAACTGATTTATTCCGGTATGGCCTAAAATTTTAAATTGAATTAATACAACAAATTATCCTTCTATTGTAAAGTACAATATCTTAAGTGAAACTTTTTGTTTAACATACTGTTTAACATAGATACCTAATCTTGTTATTCATAAAAAACAGCAAAATATTAAATTTGTCTTACTTGCATAAATACTCGTTACGCTGCACAGCCTAGCAGCAATATTCAATGCTACTGTGTTGTTATTATTGTAGACAACAGTCTTTTTATCATTTTTGTTGTTGTTTCCATCTGCGAATTTTTGAGACGATGAAAAATTATTACTGTGATCTGTTACAGTGTTTTCTAATATACCGTCAGCAAGTTTTGTTTCCTTTTTGATAATATCATTATCAATACGATTAACTAGCTTATTGCCAATTGAAACATTTTTTGTGTGATTACCGTTAAGTAAAGCGTATTGAACAGTGTTCTTGTTCGCTGAAACAGCAGTAAACAGCTGTGATGGTGATGTTTGATTCGTATTGAAATGATGCGTTTGAGTATTGTTTACATTTGACAAAAATTCACAGTTGTTGTAAAACTGATAATATGATGGGTTTGCTAGTTGTTGATGATATGCAGTTCTTTGTTCCGGCATTATGGAATTGTTATAAGTTTTATCAGCTGCTTGATTATTGTTTGTTTCGGCGTTTGTTGGTACAACCACAGGCAAAACATTACACGAAGGTTGATGCGGTTGCTGTGTAAAATTTGTTAGAAACGGTTGCACAACACTTGTCCCGGCTATACTGGTCGGGTAATAACGATTCCAAAACGTGGCGGCCTTTACTGCTGCCGTGCTTAAATCCATGATTGCCCAAGCGCAAAGTGCAATAGAATGTATAACAAACAATATATTAAGCTGACAAAATGAATGAAATTTGAAGAATCAGATTTTCTCACCGGATCAATGAATTGCTTAATCCTTGAGGCGTGCAGAAATACCTATATCGTCAATTCCGCTACTGACAAAGTCACCACACTCAAACACAAGATGTGACAATAATGCCACGTGAAGCGTTACTAACCAAATGAAAAAGTTTTTGTTCTTAAGCGAGAAATTCTGCTGGTTGCAATGAGGTTTTAAGGGAGGCGGATCCACAACCCAAAAAAATTAGTTAGCAATGAGTGAGAGAATAACGTTTTTCAATTTGTTCCACTCTCACTTTTTTCTCCGCTTCTTTGTTTTGATCACTGTCCGTTGGATAAAGTAAACGTGAATGACCTTTTTTCTTGCAGGAGATAAAGATATTTTGAATGCTATTACAATACAACACAAGTAACAACAACTTTTTTGTTGTCAAAAGTTGTCTCATACAAAAATGAACAAAAATTTGTTTTATGACTGGTGGCGCATAAAAACACAAAAATCAAAAGTGTTGAGGTAAAGTTTTCCCACTACAATTTCTATTTTATTTTTCTTACTCATTTCTCCTGCAATTTTATTTCTTTTTTCTTACGTTCAACGCCCATTCATCTTTTGGAAATAAGAAAAGTTGGTAATTGGAGAAAAAAAATGAAAAGAAAAAGAAAATGCAAAACTACTGTATGTTTCCTTTAATATAAAAAGAAAAAAAGTTTACATTAGTTTTTCTAAATTTGGTTTTTTAAATTAGCATTGCTATTGATTGCTAATTCAACAATCAATTTCAAATTTAAATTTGTAAATCCATAAATCTAAAAATGTGTCAAAATCAAAATGTTTCTCTACAGCTCATTTTACTATCGGCAATATTAAAATTTTTAAATGAATTTTAAATTTAATCTTCCGATAATTTATTCTTTTTTTTTGAAAATATGTATGTACATATAAAAAAGTGTTACGATGCTTTAATTTGTTGACTACAGTACTCACGTAGTTTACTAAGTGAATTTTATGAATTTTCAAATTTTATCCTCGATAAGTTGACTTAAATTAATTTTTTCAATTTATTACTGTGGGACGAAAATGGTAGTACGATAAAACTAATCAATAAAAAAGAATGCTGTAAAAGGGCTGACGATATTAAAAGTCAACATCTTCTTCATAAAAAAATTTAAAAAAAAATTATACAGCCCCACTAAGGCTGAGACTGTGGAATAAAGTGTTTGAAAATTAATTATGTTACAGTACTCTTATCATAAAATTTAAAAAAAAACTGATGTTATGCAAAAAGTGCTTACAGTTTAAAATTATAATTTTATAACTTATAATTAAAGGTATACGTAAGTGGTCCTTTTTTATAGATCTCCTCGATTTTTGATCAACATTCCCACTTTTTGGGGTATTCCACTTACTGGTTAGGTATCAAACTACTTGTGCTCCTACCGTCAATTTTTTTTAAAAGGGAAAAAAGCACCATTCTCTTTCTCAGACAAAAGCTCGACGAGAAACTCTGATAAGTATATAATTTCAATGTAAATGGTCTTATGCTATTAATGATTAAAGGAATTAAAGTTAAGAATGAATCCGGTGGTTTATTGTTGCTCAAAAAGGGAAATAATGTCAACAATCTCGTGCGCGTTTTCAAATTAGTACGAGTATAATTGGGCACGCCAAAACGCTTAAAAATTTATCGCCTTGACACCGCAAGCAGCGTTGTAATATCACTTCGAATCCTTTACTGAATCCGGAGTCAAAAACAGTCAAATCATATGTAAATGTTACAGAAAAAACTTTTTGAATTAGCCTCCATATATTAAACGAAAAGATTAATCCATTTATTAAACGAAGAGATTAATTGAAAAGGCTCAGTGAAGGAAGAAAACAGAAGACAATCCTTAAAATTGTCGACAAGAACAATATGAAAATTTTCATTTCCCGGCATCAGTTAGGGTTTGCGCCAAGCTACGCTCCACTGACACAAAAAATTGATCGTTGTAATTAAATGGGACATCAAAACCAACGCCGCAAACAGTAAGCAACAAATCTGTTATTGTTGTATTTCATCAATTGTATACATCAATTGAATTTTGAAGGAACAAAATTTTCAATGGGAACATTTTTTGTGTGAGTTTTAAAAGTATAAATGCTTAATTTCAACGGACTTTTTCATAAACTTGTATAAAGCAGTTGATAAGCCTTTTAAAAAGACTACAATACGGTAATACTATAGTATAAAAAGCACAACTACAGTCAAATTATTAATTTAAAAATAACAAAACGCCAATAAAATATTTGAACGCTAAATTTAAAACAAATTTTTTATACATGTAAAATTTTTTTCTTTGTTGAGTGTTTGCACACAAATAAGCTTATATGTACTATCCATACGCCCTATTTTATTATTTTTATTTTACCATTTAACCATTTTATTTTTAGCTTTTTGCGCAACTATGTTACGACAATGTCGAAGTTTGTATGGCATTGCTCGCAGCAATTTTAGTACTGCTTCTCGACTTGGTGCCAAAACCGACGCCGAAGAGTTGCCTAAGAATGTGGACACTAAGCCTAGTGAGCTAGCCAAGAGCAGTGTTTCTATTGAAAAGAAATCGCTGTCGCGTGGCCTGGCTTTGAATATTTTTGAAAAGGTAGATTTTATTTTGTATAATTGAAACAGAATTAAAGCTTTTGCTTTAAGGATTTTATGATTTTTCCCGAATACACAGAGACCGACGATGTAGAAGCGATAAAAAATTATATTGGCAAGGTTCGCTCCGACATTGATAAAGCTGGTAAATTTTATAATTGTTGGCACTTGTTTCTGTTTACCTTTGATGTCAAAACATGATATTGGATCTGAATGGCTACACGCTTACTGGCTCTCGGCCACCGTGTAAATAATTTTTGCCTTCTGACCTCAAATTATATACTTTGGCAATTCTAGTTTTTTGTTTTGTACGACGTACAACAAGGGCTAACAACAAATAAGTCATTTTTAAAAAATCTCCAAATTTATATGTTTTGTATTTTCTGTGAAATATTTTTGGCTTCTGAATTTTTTTTTTTTAATTGAAGTTTTTTTTTTGATTATTTTTAATACAAAGAAGTGGAGAGTAATTAATAAATTGCAGTTCTATGAGCTGCAGAATATTTGTAAGGGGTAAATTTTATACTTTTTGTATTTTATTCGTTTACCCTTTTTCTGCAAATGGCTTTGCGTTTACTGGTGCACGACCAACGCATTAATAACTTATGCTTTCTGGTGTTAATTTTTATTCTCTGACAGTTGCAAAAATCCAGTAATTCATTTTGTACGACGTAGAAAATGGATAAACAGCAAGTCATTTTTAAGGAATCTCTTCATATTTATGCGTTTTGTATTTTTCAGGGAAACTACAGAATATTTGTTGGGGTTGTATAGCTTTAAGTGCAATTTTTCTTTAATCAATAAGAAATGCTAAAATACGCGTTTTAAAACCCTTATGTATTTTGTTCGCCTGACTGCCTTCTAAATACCATTTAAGCTTTAAAGCCACTTAATAAAAATTTAGTGTTTTTACTGGATGAAAACAGCTCTTATTCGATTGCTGCCCAAATGCTTCCTCTTCTTGTAAAAAATGGGGTTTTCTCCACTTTTGTCAGCAAAGAATTTGGCGGCGTTGGCTTCAACCAAAAAGACTTGATGATGGTCACTGAAATGTTGGGCAGCGATGATCTGTCATTATTTCTCATTTTCAACCAAGTGCAGTCCGCCGCCCAGTTAATCTCTATCTTTGGCACAGAGGAGCAAAAGCAAAAGTATTTGCCAGAGATTGCCGCCTTTCGCTACAAGCCTTGCATTTGCATCTACGACGAACCGTCAGTTTTTTGATAATTTTTTTTTTGGGAATTTTATATAATTTTTGTGTTTGATTGTTGAGAGAAAGGCCAGTTGATGCTTTGGATCGAATGAAATTAGTCACTCTTTTTTTGATTTGTTTTTTTTAAATAGTTGCCACAATATTTAATATCCTTCTTTAATAATTTTTTAAAAAATTTTACATTTGAGTACGACTTGTCTACCTAGGCGTCGAATCCCAGTTTGCGCTAAGGAAAAATTAACGTTTTTTTCGGCGCACGTTTTTGAGGCACTACCCATGATTTTTTACTCTTAAATATAATTTTACCTTGACTTAGATTAACATTAAGAGGACAATACGCGTTTGAATTTTTTTTATTAAAATGCACAAGATAGTTTTCTTACAGGGGACGCTGCATTTGAAAAGCATTATTTTTGCTAAATATTACTAAAACATTCCATTTTTGTCGTCAGTCTTTTTTTTAATGATTTTTCCATCACATTACATTCTAGACAAAATGCACCAAGTTTGATGGATTCAACAATAATTTATTTTTTTTATCCGACATTTTATTGCTCCCCTTCCAAAAATTTCTGTAAAATGGTGGTTATTTTTTTCCTTTCCTGTTTAATGATTAATTTTTGCCAATGCTTTAATTTTAACTTATCGCAAGTTTTTTCACCAATTGGAATTAAAAAAATCTTTTGAAAATCAGTTATAGTTATTGAGTTAAAGAAACGGCAAAATTGAATTCAGCAGTTAATGTAAATTATGACAGCGCTTGTTCTTGCTATTAGCCGTTTTGTACATTTTTAAATTTATTTTTACAGAACTTTTACTCGTTTTGCTAACATTATTTTTGGCATTTAATTTTTTGGATGTTTAGGACTGCCGATGGCGTGGTGACTGAAGTTGTCGGTGTTAGAGGCCAAAAGTCGCGGCTGAACGGCGTCAAAATCAATGTTCTAGGCGCCAAAGACGCCGACTTTTTTATTGTGTTTGCGCGCAAGTGTGTGGACGACGTTGTTAGTTGTATAAATTATAAAAGATAGACGCATTAAACATGAAAGTTGTGCTGCCTTTAGATTTACTTTATATTTTTAATTGCACTGTTACAGCGGAGGGCAGTGCTGTCAGTTGTCTCTATAACCCTCTGATTTGTTAGTGCTCATTTCCCTTTGTCAGACATCGTGGAAAAATATAGTTGGAAAAATGAGACTCCGAGTTTAACTAAAGAGTTGACAGAACTGTATCAAAGTAACGCTCACCTAGTACATTTACTCACCTAGTATACATATTTTTTTTTTTTTTGAGCGAAACCTATTGTTGAATGAGGCATTATATTACGCTTGTAAAATAATTTTTAATGCTTTAATCCTTTGATAATAGAATTTTCGTTTTGCATTTCTCAATTTTTGTTTCGAATTTAGAAAAAAGTCGAATGCTTCATAATTGACCGCCAAAATTTGGGCTCAGCCGGGAGTATTAACATTCAGGAGCGCTTCAAAACCCAAGGCCTTAATGCTTTGCATAGTAAGTCTTCTTTTTTTCATTATTTTTGTGTTATGTTGGTGTTTATTTCTTGCATTAGAATGATGGGTTGGTCTATTTAGTCAAAGCCGCCAGTCTGCAGTAGTTTTTGTAGCTTTGAATTTAGTTGAGTCAACATTAGATTGTTTTCAGTCCTTCTATTCCTTTCAATAATTCCTTCTATTCCTTCAATAAAAAAAAATGTTTTAGTCTCAAAAGTGAACTTCACCAACGTTACGGTGAACGAGGAGCAGATATTAGGCGCCGGTTTTGACTCGGTGCACGACATGTTGGACGAGTTGCGGCTAAACGGCAAAACGTTTTACGGCTCCGCCGTAGTTGGCTTCCTTAAAAAGCTTCTTAGTATTTCTTTTTTTATAATTGCCTGTCAAGGACTCTAGGGCTTTTATTGTTTCTATGTTTTAGACCAATTATGCAATTTTGCAAACGGCCGAATGGAAGGGAATCTGCGAGTCGCCGACTTGCACTCCGTACAAAGCGCATTCAGTAATCTCTCGATTGGAATTTATGTTCTTGAGTCAATGGTCTATTATATGGCGGGTCTTACCGACGAAGATTTGTTCCTCCTCAATGACGTCGAAAATTCGATTATTCAGGTATTTCTTTTTTTCTTTTGAATTTTAAGCATGCGCCGGAGGTTCGATCCGAGTCGAAAACAGCTTTGCTTTGCTGAAGAAAGGAGTTATAGCTCAATTAAAGAATTTTGTTCAACGTCGGCTGAATAAATGGCTTGTCCATTCCTTTCTTGTTTTTTAAGGACAATATTGTAAAATAATTTCTTAGAGCGGCATACCAACGAATAGATTTTTCCACAGAGAACGTCATTTTCTGTGTTGTAAAGATCAAGACGACAAAATTGAGAATTACTATAGGTTTTGGCCTTTGTAATACATTGTGTATTGTGACAGATTCTAAAAATATTCTGCTAAAATCTCGTTAAGATACTCTAACATTTGGATTCTTTTTTTTGTTAGGCCGCTATATTAATGAGGCACTTATTCTTATTAAACAATGTTTGTTTTGTTTTTTTTTGAGTTAACGACTGTCAAGTTGTCCCACCACGATTATATTAGAATGCTTATTTTTGTGCGCTGGTTAATCTGATACATTTTGTGGATTTGCTCTCAATTTTTTTCGGAATGGCTAAAATAAATAAATGTTTAGCGGTATTCAAACAAAGTTTTGCGCGAAGCAGTTATAGCAGTTATGGATATTACGGGAATGGCGGCGACAAACATTGACTTTCCCTTCGACAAAGTGATTCGCGACTCGATGACTCTGATTTCAATGACCGTAAGCTCTTTTTCACTGAGGCTTTTTGTTTTTCTTAAAAGTTTGAAATTCAGCAATTTTCATTTCTAGGAGTCCGACCTCAAATTGGTGCGCCGAATAGCGTTGCCCACGATTGAGACGTACATCCAAAAGCATGGCTCTATGTCAAAGTAAATATTATAAAATTTGGAGAGTTGAGATTTTGAAATACAAAAATGTTTGTTTATAGTTTAATGGCCAAGTTCACAATTTCGAAACTGTTTTCCGGCGACTACAAGACGTGGGACAAGTTAAAGAACCCGAAGCTGACGCACTTTATTGCCGAACATGTGCATCCCTCATTAGAGGTTCAAGATGTTTTAGTATTTTGACTAATTTAAGAGGAAGAAATAGTTGTTGTTTTTTTGGAGAAATTGTTGTTGTTTTTTGAATTTGTCTTTTGAAGAAATTTGAGCAGGACAGAGATTTTTTTATTTCTGTTGTTAGTCGAAAAAATTTGTTATGTTATTCAACCATTGTTGTTTTTAAGACGTGTTCCTTTTCCAGCTAGCCGCCAGATCCCTGGAGCAGTCAATGTCGCGAATCAACCAGGTCATTGACCATTTGGTGACCGACCGTGGGCTTTACATTAAAGAGGACTATTTAGCGCTTCGCGACCTGGCCACCGTCCTCGAAAACAATATGGGTATGGCGGCGACAATAGCGCGCGCCAGTCGATCCTACTCCATTGGCTTGCGTCATTGTGAGCATGAGGTTGTCTGTTTTCTATTTTGGATAGTTATGACAAGTCAGCTGGTCGAAATCCTGTGTAAAACTCAAAAATTATTAAATTTACAATTTTTTTTTTGCGACAATGCGTTTAACGGCTATTTTTTAACGAAAAAGTAGCCGCAAAACGCAAAATTTTTTAGCTCATTGTGTTTTAGCTGTAAGGAAATGAGATCTACATATAAAAATATGTTAACCTTAAACTCGACCTTGAGTATTTGAAAAGCATGAAAACATTACCAATTTATAATTTGGTATTTTCTCTTATTCTCTGCTTGAGCCCCATCTCCGAAATAGCTACTTGTCCGTTGACTATTCGAAAAAGAAACCTACTGTATAATTAGATTCCATTTCTAACACAGCATCATATTTTTAATTTTTTAAATAAAAATTTCCTGTAATGAAAAATTTTTTCTTTGCTAATTGAAATAAGTTGTTCTTCTTTTAAAAATTTGTAGTCAAAAAAAAATTAACTAAATCTAAGCGTTTTTTTGTTAATGATATTAAATAAAGCCGTCTTAGTTATTGGGGCATTCAAATTTTTTATAAAATTTTCTAATAATATCAGCTTGAGTTGTTTATATGTGGCGATTTACAAAGGAATTGGGATCGCCAGAAAATTGTTGGTGTGAATTTGATCTCGATTTTGCGTAAAGCATAAAAACATTTTCTTTTAATAGTATTATGTCTAAGCTTTAAGTCCTGCTGAGGTTTGGAAGAGGCTCACAAATTTTCATTTTTAAGCCTTTTTCTTTAATTTCAATTTCAGCTGAATTGGACGACGTATTATTGCTCGTTGGTCGCCAAACAAACCGAAAACATTCTTCAGGAAGTTGTTAATCGTAAGAACTACTCTTTTTTTACCGAATTTTGCCTTAAAAATGAGTAAATAATTAAAAACCTTTCAAAAATTATTTTTTAGATTTTGGGTTTGTGTCCTTTAATCCAAAACTAACGGTTATTGGACAGTGCGTACTCGAAAATAATGGCTATTGCATAGAAAGTCCAGTGGAGCGGAATTGGTAATGTGTTGAAGAAAGTCTATGAAAAATTGTTTAAAAATATAGTTTGTTATGTTTGATGTTAAAAATAAAAGTTTTAAAATCCTAAGCGTATGGCGCTTCCGGAAATCCATGGCGGAAATTTTTATTGGAGGAAGACGTGCCAATTTCACCCATTTTTCAAGTGTGCTTCGTCGTCAAAGTGCCTGTCCCGTAGGTGGTCGCTCAGAGCCAGGAATAGATGGTTATCTCTGGGAGTGTGGTGGATAGGCCATAATCGTCCAGTTTAGCTCCCAAATTTTCTGGCAGATCTGCTTAGCGACGAATGGCTGGGCGTTAGGAAGAAAACTTTGTATTGCTTGAACAATCTTAAACAAAATTGTCAGAAAATTATGGGACAACCTGATATTATCATAATCGCTTATAATCAAGATTCTTCCAGAGAGGAGCAAATTTAGTTTCGGTAGCTTAGAAGTTTTTAGTTAAAACCCCGAGGGTTCCAGATCAAACAAGAACTATGAAGGTTGTTTTAGTCTTTTATCGCCTGTTAAGTTGCATAATTAACGGTGTATTTTCAAACCAGTGTTTCGATTTTGAGCGTTTATTCAGCTTGAAGATAAATGATCGTTTGGCAGATGAAACGAAATAAAACTCATTTGCTGCCAGACTTTTCGAACATTGAAACGTAAACGTTGGTAGACCACTGATGCGTAATAGTTCACTAACAGCCAATTATGAATACTATTTTCCTATTGCCTGACGTTAAAGAAAAATAGCACATAAAAATAAAAGGGTTAATTAACCATTGTCCATCACTGGTCAGCCCACCATTTAAAATAGAAATAACAAAAAAGATATTCCTTAAAACTCAACACAGCTTCAATTAGAAAAAATTTTTAAAAACATTGAACAACAACAATTAAATACTTAACAAAAAAAGTTAATTCGATTAACGAATAAACCAAAAAAGAAAGAAAATACAAAGTAAGGCTTATTCTATTTTCAACCTGCATTATGGTAAATATGATCAATATACCGTTTATTTTGTAGATAGACCGTCCCCTAGGGATTGGAAAATAGTCAAAAATAAAAAATTTGTGCAGTCTAGGGCTTGAAAATATTATAGCCAAAACTCTTAAAGGACGTATTTAAACGTCTTAAAAGTTTCTGCTGTTTCCTCCTAAATGTTATGTTCAATTCCCGTTTTTAGTTCTTTTTGTTGTCGTCTTTTTTTTTGTTGTAAATGAAATCAATAGAACAGAACAAAAACACGCAAATTTTTTAGCCTTTCTTCAGAAAAAAAATTGTAACAAATCTGTACGTATGAAAAAATTTCAAAAAATCTCACAGAACAAAAACACGAGAAAATTTTTTTTAATTCAAATAAAACCACACATTATTTCAAAAATGATGACAAATGTTATAAATCACCTCTACTTTTTTTTGTATTCGTTTCACTATTTATTTTTTTTAATTGTAATCAAATTGTAACCCGTCCAGCAAAAACATTTACGACGTTTAAATCCTTTAATAAATTTACAATCCATTTTATTAACACTATTTTTTGTGATATTACAAGAAGCAAGCAAAAACCGTTACATAATAAGCTTTTTTTCATTATGAGATTTCAATTTTTTGACTTTAACACATTGACGCTTATTGTAATATTCCTTCATTACACCTAGAAATATCGTTCTTTCCAATCACGTTTTAAAAGAAAAAAAATCTTTATACATTTTCAGAAGTGAAATTATTCACTGCCGACTGCCCATTCTATCTCCAATTTTATTAATAAACAGTTTGGTCTCTCTGTATAAAAAAAATTAAAACAAATTATTTCTTTTTCCACCAAGCCATGAGTCGTCTGTGGCAGTTGCCAAGTTTTCGAAAAAAGTTCTTGCATCATAGGAATCGCCAGCTGCGTTCACAAGGAAGTCTGGTGCCTCTTGTCCAACATCTTTTACAAACTAAAACCGAAACTCACTTAATATTAACGCAAAGTTCACCAAAACTGTGTACCTCAACCAACTTCTTTGCAATATTGCCATCTTGAAATTTGTCAAAGAACGAAGTCGCCTGGCCGTGTTTTAAACGACCCGTACGCCCAATGCGATGAACGTAAGTGACTGCGTCATTCGGCAAATCCATGTTAATAACCTAAAGAGCTCACCACTTTATTATTGATAATTTTAGGGCAAGAAAGGAGGTTACGTGATCCAAATCTTTAATATCAATTCCGCGCGCGCACACGTCCGTAGAGACGAGCACACAAACGTCTTTATTGCGGAAATCGCGCAGAGCTTTTTCGCGCAAATTTTGCGGACGATCCCTAAAAAGTCAAAATTAGTAAACTTTTTGTCCCGCGACGATTTTTTTATGTACAAAATTTCATTTTTACCTCCAGACGCTTCACAATATTAAAACTTTTTGGTTTCATAGTAAACTGGAAAAACACCGCAGGCTTACAGTATGAAGACAACTGGCTTCTGTGGGTTTATAATTTAATGAGTACATGTGCAAAAAAAAGTAACAATTTTTTTTGCTTATATTTGATTAGCTAAATTATAAAAAATATAAAATTAGCTAAATTTCCTTTTTAACCTAATTTATAAGTTAATCAACCTTTAAATGCCTAGTTATAAAATCATAAACGATAGTATTTATAAAAAAACAATTTTTGCAACCATAACAATAAGGGTTTCTATTGCATTCTTTTTTTGAATATTTTAACAGGTAAAATAAGTACAATACTGCAATTTTGTTTTTAATATAAAATCGTAGTTGAATAACAAATTCCCCAAAGATTACAAAAAAGAAAAGGGTTTAACGATAGCATTATTAAAGAGGTTTAAAATATAACAACTGTAGCAATAAGAATGCTAAACTTGAATGATACGGCAGTAGTTAATTAAAAATTATAAGCTTTTTAATTAGATTTGGCATTTTATAATAATTTGCAAAATCCCGTATGGCAAAAGTCCACCCTAAAACAATTTAACCTTAAAGTAGTGGAAAAAAGCAAACCCATTAATTGTCGTTGAACGAATTCCCTTCTCGCACAAATACAACGAGACAAGGTCGGCGTCCCGCTTGGTTCTTACAAACACAAGGGTGCGTCTCGAATTCTGCGTTTTCGGCTAAAAATTAAACTTTAACGTCGACTAAAAGAAAAAAAGCCCGACCACTCTTTTTTTTAGCGATTTCAATTTCCGACTGCAATATTTCGAGAAGCGCTTGCTTCTTTTCGCTGCTTGCACACTCATAAAACGTTGCAGGACCTTGTTGTTAGTCGCAACCATTTTCCGATTCGAAACCATTACGCAATCCTCTTTCAACACGTCCATCGAAAGCTTCTGAACAAGTTCGGGGAAGGTCGCACTGAAGAGCATTGTTTGACGGCTTTGTTTCTAAAGTTTGAGCTGTACATTGACTATAGAGTATGATTTAATACATCTGGTAGTGAATTTTCGTTGAGGCTATGAACAAAGACAACAAGGCAGCCATTCAAATTTTTTCCTTATTGCTTTAAAACACATCAAGGCTATCAAGCATTTGTAAAGGTGGTTTCAAATTGTTCATTTTTAAGATCTACAGGCTCTACCGTAAAAAAAAGTATTGGAATTTCCTGCGACAATTGTATTGAGAATCGGCAGAACAGCTCTTGGTTCTTATGTCACAAAAATTTTTCGGAACCGACTATAACTGTCAAATTGCAAAAATAAATTATAAAAAGTACAAACACCAGGGAAATTGGGGCAGTTGATCAACTCCCGAATGTCGTCCAGGAAGCTCGACTCAAGGAGTGTGTCGGCTTCGTCCAAAACAAAATATTTCAAATTTTCTACAATAATCTAAAAAACTGGAATTGCAAGAACAAAAGGAAATAAGCCAAAATTTTACCAAGTTTGATTGGATCAGGTGCTTGAGGCGGCCCGGCGTGGCGCATAGAATATCGCAGCCGGTCTGCAATTCCATGAGATTTTCACGCATGCTGTATTGGCCGTAGGCTTTGGCGACAGAAATTCCCGTTCCTGTAATCAATAAGAGAGATTGATTAAAAGTGAGTAAAAACAGACATAAACTCATACGGTTGGCCAATTTGCGTCCCTGCTCGTAAACCTGGCTGCACAACTCGCGGGTCGGCTCAATGATAATGGCGCGTGGCGACGGGCGCCCCAAGTCCTGATGTGGTTCCGGCTCACTGGTCATGAGCATATGGATTATTGGGAGGACGAAGGCCGCCGTCTTTCCACTGCCCGTCTCGGCGTGACCTTTCACATCGCGACCTACAAAAAAGTTATAAAAGGGATTAACCGTTATGAACTTTCAAAACCTTCCAAGACAATGGGAATAACGTGCGCCTGGATTTTGCGAGGCCTAATGTACTTGGAGCGATCGACAATGTTGGTCAGCAGTTTTAGATCAAAACCAGCCGCGTCCCATGTACTAAATACAAATACGAGTTTGAAAGAGTAGAAAGGAAAAAAAATGACGAACTCTAAGACAACGTAGCGCTCTATATTGGGGCCACTAAGATGAATTTCGTCATCGTCATCTGCAACGTAGCGATAATTTTCGGCGTGATCCGCGTCTTCCTTATACAACTCCTCAACATCGCGCACCGCAGGCACATAATTGTTGGGTGCTAAACGCGTTGTGTTACCTGCAAAAACAAAGTTAAAAAAATTTACAAATCCAAAGATAAACCGTTAAAAATGAAAGGCTATGACACAAAGTTTCTAACCTCCAAAATTTCCAGCGGATGATCCGAATCGAGTCTTTTCTGCGTTGTCTCCATGATTTCCAGCACCAAATCCGCCGTCGCGAAAATTGTTTTCATTTCTTTGAAAACCACTGCGCGGTGGACCAGAAAAGCCCATGGATTTGACATTATTTTCACCGGAATAACCGAAAGCATTGTTTGGTCGCGGAGGGAACTTGCTAGACCTTCCACCATCAAATCCTCCGCGTAAACCGCCTCTAAACCCACTACCGAAAGAGGAGCCACCTCCAAAACCTCCGCTAGCCGTTCCACCCCAACTATCATTTGATTCCATGTTTGTGCTATCAAAATCATTAGATAGATTTGGCTTCCCGCCAAACTCTCCACCAGGCAAACCGCCCCTAAACCCTCCGCCAGAAAAGGCACCACCACCGAATCCACCAGCAGATCTGCCGCTTCCAAAGCCTCCGCCTGTACTAGCTGCTCCTCCCCAGCTATCGATGTTATCGGCCGTCGCGTTTGTACTACCAAAACAGTAGGAATTTATATTTTCACTCCAACCATCAGAATTAGTAAAACCGTTATCAGCTTTGCTAGATTCAGTGGCACGCTGTGCAGTCGCCGAGCCCCAACCATCAGTTTGGCTGGGTTCTGGCCGGCTTAATTCTGCGGATGGTTTGGCGTTGCCAGTGTCACCGTCTCTAAGACCGTTGTTTTCAAATTTTATGCCGTCGACACGACTACGCCCAAACCCTCCGCCCGATGCGTCGCTACGCACAAAGCCTCCGAGCCGGTGCCCAGCTGATTCATCGCCTCCGAAACTCATTATAAAGTTAAGGCCTAAAAATTATAGCATTCATAATTAAATAATTTCAACGTAAAGACTTTATGCACTGAAAATTATTCATTGTGTAATGAGATCAGCAAACATAATGATGAAAAGAGTAGGAAATTTTTCTATAAAGCTTTAACTGTTTCCGCCACCAAAGACGGAAATGTAAACACCTTTTAGAAGAAAAAACAAAACGAATACGAAAGGCCTGAAATCAGTCCGAAAAGTATGTTTTATGATATTTGAGAGTACAAAAATGTAAACGTTGAATGGTTTCGCTTTGAGACAAATATGTTTTTAAATTTTTTTAATTAAAAAAAAATTGAAATAATATTCCGAAAAATTTTTCCGTCAAAATTTCCGGACCGGATCCGGAAAATTGAATTAAGCGCAATCGCGGTTTTAAGTTCTCTCGTTTTATGTCTTATGGGTACTCAGGGTAACGGTCTATTAACCCACTTATTTTAAACTGCTATTTTTCCTTCTAGATAAATAGAATTCTTTGACGTTTTGGGATTTCGTGTACGTTTGTAATTTTTTCTGGGGGTGTAAGACAAAAGAAACTCTGGTAGTGAGTGCCTTATTGCCATTACAAACACAACTAAGTTTTGTTTGCAGTAAAATTTTTTAAATGTTTTCTATGAAAATGGCGCTAGAAACTTAGAGGTTTATGGAACTATGACCCATCACTGCAGAGGACATTAGGAGTTTCGACGCATTAGGATGCCCAAGTGCTATTATAACCGTGCTTACTCTTAACTTTAGACACCGATGTCAATTTGTTCCAAATTAATTTTGTAAACCGTAAAGCACCTAAAAATCTGGTTTTTTTTTTATAATAATATTTGTGATTGAAATACACAGGCGCCCAGGCCGACATATAACACAATTGGTTTGGAAGGTTTTTAAGAGTAAGAATAATGAAATTGTTGTAGTTTTTTAGGAAATTTATTATTGCTTAACACATCGCGGTGCGATGTGCATATTGAGATAGTACATAAGAAAGGAAATATTGTCTATCTCGCTTTTTGGCCTGTTTTGTCTTTGGCCAGACTGTATCGTTTATTATTTTATTGCCGCTGGCATATTATTATATTTTATTGTTGAACCCTAATAAAGTTATATTGACTACGTGAACGGGAGACACAACAGAAATAGTGGTTACTTATTTTATTGAAATGATAGAAACCTTTGTTGTCTTAACTTTTGGACTTTGAATTTGCGAAAAATAAATTATTAAAGTTTAATCTTTGGCTTACAAATATTATATACCCCTTTTTGAATAATTTTTGAAATTTTTTTTGTTTATTATGTGTCATACAAAGGTTACTTTTCATTTTTTGTTTTTTTTATGGGCAATTGTCCGCCCACTTTTAAGATCTTCGTTTTTATTACAAAAACCTTTAGATGTGTCCAATAAAAAATTGAGGAGTAGGAGACTGCTATCCATGACTGATTGAAGGGGCTAATTTTTAGTGTTGGATTTCTTTTGTTTCTTTTTTTTTTATTTTAATCAAATCAAACGAGCCTGCTTAAATAATTAAAGTGGCACATGTGAAATCTAATAATCGGTAATGGTTCTTAAACCCTCTCACTTTAACTGTTTTTTTTGCTTCCTAACTTCAGACAACGTGAAAATAGCATTGGAGATTGAGAAATTTAATGAACCATTACCTATTTATGGTCAACTCGCTCAATGGGTACGATAGGATCTATGGCAAATAAAATACGAAAAATGGGCACATATTCTATTCCTGATATTTACTTCCCACTCCCAAGAACAAAAAAATTTCAAAAATAAAAATTAGTATAACGCAATTTTTTTTGATAATTTGTTTACCGGAATATAGGATCGAAAACCAAATCTACCGTATTATGTTTAAAAATTATGAGAAAATTGTTCCGTTGTATTAATTTTAATTTTTGAATTTTGCATCTTTTTGTCCGCATTCCACTTTTTAATCGTTCAGCAAACACGACTGCAGTTCGGAGGCAACAAGCTCTGCGGAAAGGACGCGTAAAGGGCATTTTTTTGCTGGATAAATGTCCACAAAACTCCGATAATATTTTTTTATCACAAACTTAGTTTTGTAAGTTTTTCAAAGCAATTGAGTATTGAGGCTTTTAAAAATTATGGCTGTTTAAAGTTTTATGCAATGCTTTATAATAATCAGCTTTTTATCCTGCCTATATCTGTTTTTTTTATGAAGAATGTATTTGTTACATTGCGTCTATTTTTAACGTAAAAATTTGCGTTTAATATGCTTACAGTTTATTTGAAAGTTTTATACGCGAAACGGCAAAAAGTTCTATGTATCATTCGTGGCATTGATTTATGTCAGAAACATTTTCTTCTGTTTTGTTTCTTTTAAGTTTTACGTAATAAATGTTAAAAATATTTCATTTTCATTAATGCTTCGACTCGCGAACACATCGAACTTTTTTTTTGCGTTTTTTGTTCATAATTTAGACGTAAAAAAAATAATTTTCTTTTTTTAATGTAAGCACATTGAACACTTTTTTGCATTAAAAATCGACGTAAAAGTGAAAATGTTGGGCTCCAATTTTTTGCAAAAAATGTGGAAACAACATTCAAAGTATTCGTGACATACAAAAACAGGCGTTGTGAACATTTGTCCTGTGGAAAAATGTGCCAACATCTTCGGAACCGGCGTTGTGCATTAATTTTTAGTTTTTATAATTCTGCCATTTTTGCACTCTTTTTATCCTTGGCGTTGTGTTATTGGTGGAGGCAATCCACGTTGACTCTCGGCTCATTTTCAAATCCAAAACTTTGCTAAAATTATTCTTTATAAGTCTATTTTCCACATGTGAGCAGTAATTTGTGTATTCAGTCATTTAATCGTCAATTTAATAGTATATTAAACTGTTTAAAGTTTTTATTTATGTATAATTTTGCCAAATGTAAATTTGTATGCAGAAAAAAAGTTTCACTCCAATTTTGTCTGTGGTATTTAAAATTTTGGTTTGTTAATATTTGTTAATAGGATCTTTTTTTTGTGCTTATTTCTTTGGCTTTTGATCCATTGCCTTTGAATTGCGCCGAGAACATTTGACAACACTTTGGATGAATACAACTTCTCAATTCCTTTTTTAATTTCTTTTTTTTTTTGAATTGTAGTATTGAAAATAAAACTAAAGGTTCTGATTCCTTATTATTTTTGTTTTTTGAATGTAAGCACATTGAACGCCAAGTTTTTTTTGCATTAAAAATGGACGCAAAAGTGAAAACGTGGAGCTCATTTTCCTGATATGCTTTGGCACATGTTTTCGTAATTTTTGCAATGTCGGGTTAAGAAATCGTGTTTTCGGCGATAGGTTTATTACGATTCAAATTTTGCATTTCTTAAAAATTTTAAGAAGTCAATTAGTGATTCTAAACGTGTAAAACTTGTGTAAACAGACGTTAATGCTCCAAGTATTGCTTTTAATAAATGACTCACATTATAAAAAAATTTATTTGGGAAGAACTTTCAGTTGTGAAATTTTTCAATTTTAGTTTTTTGTAAAAAATACATTTATTGGTAAACGATAACGTTTGGAAAAAATATGATTATTATTGAAAAAAATGGGTAAAATAGTTGGGACGCAAGTTAGGGTTATGTTTTTTGGCGTTTACCGTAAATAACCTTTTTGTCGTAAAAATTCACTTTTATTCACTCGTGTTTGACGATTATTATCAGTATGCGGTCAAAAACACGAAAAATTATTAAAACAACGTTATTTGTTTTTTACCTTTTTTATTTTTTTGATATTTTTGTATTATTATTTTTTTTTGTTCGCCGTTTTGTCTTTTTGTTCGGACAGTTTCTTTTGTTCGTCTTTGAGGCATTATGTTACTTAACATTATAAAACCGAAATATTTTCAGCGAACTGGGTAATGTGAATACATTTTCACTCATTGACATATCGTGTCCATCTAACTTAAGACGAAACAAAGCCTGATTATGCAAAAATTTTCCCTGTTTGTGCTTATTCTCGTTGGGCAGTGCACTCTGACCTCGTGGGCCGACGAGCACGACCACTTGTACAGCGAGAACGATGAAGTCGTTTTGTGGATGAATACGGTGGGGCCTTACAGTAATCGTCAGGAGACGTACTCCTACTTTTCGCTGCCCTTCTGTCGCGGCTACAAAAAGACAATTGAACATTACCACGAAACGTTGGGCGAGGCGCTGCTAGGCGTCGAGTTAGAGTACTCCGGTTTCGATATCCGATTTAAAGGTTTACTTTCATTTACCGTAGTTTCATTTTCTAAATTTATCGCAGTTTTTTACTGTTTTCTGTAATTTTTGTTATTTTTATATTAAGATTGCTGAAAATCCGCTTTATCAAAAGCCAATCCTTTTTTCTGGCCTCTTCTGTCCTTGTTTTAAGTTGTTCTTGTAATTCAAAATAATGTAGTTTTTCAAACAAACAGATGTCTGGTCTGAGCTATCTATTTCAATAGGCGTTTTTAATTAATCAGAATCCGCAGTACTATACAATTTTTTTAGTCAACCAGGAAAAGACGGAATATTGTAAACAAACGCTAAACGATGCCGACACCGCGACACTTGTGTTTGCAATGGAACACAACTATTGGTATCAAATGTACGTCGACGATTTGCCATTGTGGGGTGAGAAATTACTTGAAACAAATTTTATTTTCAATTGAAATTCCATTTTATTTTAGCTTTGGTGGGCGAAGTAGAGTCGGACAAAAAATTGATTTACACTCACAAAAAATTCGAAATTGGATACAATGAAAACCGGGTACATTTGTCTTTGCTAACTGTGAATTTGTTTTGAGGGAATTTTGAAGGAGATTTTAAAATTCGGGGCAGCCTTTGGCGCAAAATCAAAGGTGGAATGAGATTTATGCTGTGTACTGTTTACATTTGTTCCCTGTACTTCTTAATGTGAATTATTCGGATGCATAGAATAGGGTTGTAAGACAGAGCTAAAGCTTTTAATGACCTTAGGCCAATGCATTAAGATTTTATTAAATACGGTGGCCTTGATTTGTTTTTATGAACAGGGAATTGGGGAAGAACGGAAGGGAGGCAGCAGGGGTCCTTGTTGCACACTCAAGCGCCGTGGGGCATTAAGCTACTTAGTCCTGATTTCTTTGTCAATAATTGGCGCAGTATATGTTTTTAGAATTTTTTTAAATAATTATGAAAGCAAGGGTCAAAAAATTACATCGAATGCTTTTACAAACTTCTATTTTCTTGCGCGTACCACATTTTTTGGACTGAACCTAGCCTAATCAGCTCAGACTTTATTCAAATTGCCCAATCGTTTTGATCCTTTAGAATGTTTAGTTTTAAACCTCTTTTTTTTTTGCTTACATGCCAAAGATGTCTCAAAGCTGTTATCGCTGTTGAAACGGCTGTTGAAGATATTAGTGACGAACAGGAAATTGCAAAAAAAATCTCAAATTGCAACTCATAATTTGTTTATAGCAAAAACATTTTCAGATTGTGGATGTGAACGTTGTGACGGAAGGCAAAAAGAAGCTTGTGCCCAACCAGGAAATGTCTTTTACTTACGAAGTGATTTGGAAGCCGGTGACCGTCTCTTTTAAAAAGCGTTTTGAAAAGTATTTGGATCCAAGTTTCTTTCAACACAGGGTATGCTTTTCGTTTTTTCCTGCTTTGTAGATTTTGGGGTCCGGTTTCTGTTTTTTTACTCCGCGTTTTTTCCATCCGGATTACGGCGCAGTGAAAAACCACTCCCAATGAAATGAGTTTGGATTATTTTTTCAGGAAACGATAATCAAAAAATAGACATTCAGTTTAAGCGTTGTTTCTAACTCCTCCAATTTGAATGATTTTTTTTCCGATTTTGGCCAAACACGAGCATTTTGTATCGGTAAATTACGGACATTGATTCTGCTTTAAGGAAAACAATTATTTTTTTGTTTTTTTGATGAATAAATGCAATGCTTAATTTTTTAGGCGTTTATTATTCTATTGTTGCACCTTTTTGTGATTTAATGAGAAATAACTTTCCTAGCTGATGTTCCTCTGGGGTCATATGCCTGAATATAACCTTTTCGTTTTTTTGTCCACGTTTGCTTGTCCGGCATTTTTTGGCCCTTACGTCTGTTTGTCCGGCGGTTTTTTGAGCCTGTTTGTATTAGGTAGAAATTGTCCGACAATCCAAATGAGTTGTTTAATAAAAAATAAAATGAGTTGTTTAATATTGCTTCCGAATACCTTTATAATTGCTCTGTTTGTTTTATTTGTTTTAAGCCAAGCGGATGGGCTTGAAAGGCAAAATATACAATTTTAAGCTCATTTTTTTGCCTCAAAAAGTGCGAGGCCAACGCTTTAAGTGCATTCTAAATATTATTTTTGTAGATTCATTGGTTCTCAGTTTTCAACTCTTTCATGATGGTCATCTTCCTGGTTGGATTAGTTTGGATGATTTTGTTGCGCACCCTCAACAAGGACTACGCTCGCTATCATAAGGAGAACGCCGACTTGGAGAGTGACGTAATATTTTTTTTTGTCATTGCTTGACTTTCATGAATTAAATTTTTTTTTAGGACATTGACTTGCCAGACGATTACGGCTGGAAACAGGTTCACGGAGACGTCTTTCGTTCCCCATCCTACCCCTTGCTGTTTTCGTCGATGGTCGGCACGGGCTATCATTTGTTGACCGTCCTCTTCATTACGATTATTTTGGCAATTTTAACGGAATTCTACACTGAGTAATTTTTTTTGTTTTTTTATTCTATTTCGTAAGTGCCATGTTTGGCAAGGCTCTTGGACATGAATTAGTATAACGGTTAATCGTAAATTCTCTAATTGATCCCTCCGGGGGTTGTATTGTTCAAATACCTTCTAGATGGATTTTATTAGAGGGAGGGCTTTATTACTCCAAATCTTTTTTTGTGAAAAACGGGAAATTTTCAAATTAATTTTTTAGACTTAGCTAGTTTGAATCAAAAATAAGTCGTACAAAACGTCAACTTTTTATTAAGTTACCTAACACACAATTAAAAAATAAGAAATTTTCATTTAAAACATCGGAAAAAGAAGGTTTTTTTAAAGGCTCAAATAGAGGGAGAGGCAAAAATACCCGATCATCTTCCAACGGGCCGTTAATTAGAGGGAGGGGTTCAAATAGATGATTTACGTTAATTTTTGGAAATGTATGCATGTACTGTAGTATGGTTAAATATTATAAAAGTAATTATTCCGTTATAATTACTTTTATATTTAAATTTTGTGTCTGTTTGTATGCAAGCCATTGAAATTTTTTTTATTTTTATGTCCGAGAACCTTTTCTACTTCTCTACTCAATTCGAAAACCCTCTGGGTTTGCCCTTTTGCAAATAACTTTAGACGATATTTAATTTGTCTTTAGATTAAAAAGCCTAATAATAAACTCGCGAATCATTAACGAGCCAAGCCACAACCGTAAATAACTCTCACTAACCCTTTTGTATTGTAGGCGTGGATCGCTACTCAGTGCGACAATTTTTGTGTACGCAATCGCTGCGCCGGTCAACGGCTATTTTGGCGGCAGCATGTATAGCCGGGTCGACGGCCCGAACTGGATCAAGCAGATGGTTGTCGGCGCGCTTCTTCTTCCTGTCGCGATCTCTAGCGTCGCGCTATGCGTCAACTCAATTGCCATCTATTATCATGCGTCGCGTGCGATTCCATTTACAACAATGGTAAACAACCTTTTCTTTTGTGGTGCTAAGCTTTCAGTACGGAAGCATTTTTGTGGAATAATTAACTCTGAAATGCATTAAATCACTAATAAATTACAATTTATGAATAATTTAATGTTCCCAAAAAATTATCTAAAGCAAATTAAACTTCAGTGTAAAAACTGAGAAATTTTCAATCACAAATAAAATCGGCAGAGTGCTTTTTTTTTATTTTTTATTAAGAGGCCTCAACATTATATGGGCTTTTATTGGGAGGTATCAACGTTAAAAGAGGCTTTTATTTTTTTTTTTTCCTATTGGGACTTGGCTTCTAATAAAGAAGAGGACAGCTTATATTGGAGAAAATGTGGTAATTGTTGCCAATAATTATACTAATCGTTTTAGAATCATTTTTTTAGTTGGCAATCATTTGCATTTGCGTTTTTGTTGTTCTTCCGCTCAACTTTATCGGCACAATCATTGGCCGTAATTTGAAGGGCAAGGCAGACATTCCCTGCCGGATTAACGTCATCCCACGGCCCATCCCCGACAAGAAGTGGTTCCTCGAGCCGATCACCATCGTCTTTGCCTCCGGCTTTCTGCCGTTTGGCTCCATTTTTATTGAAATGTTTGTTCAAATTTTGATTTTTTGCAAAATAAAATATTTTTTTTAGGTATTTCATTTTTACGTCGTTTTGGGCGTACAAAATCTATTACGTCTACGGCTTTATGCTTTTGGTGGCGTTGATTCTAATTGCCGTGACGGCGTGTGTGACCATCGTCTCGACTTATTTGTTGTTGAATGCAGAGGATTACAGATGGTTTGTGTTTTTTTTCTCCCGGGGAAAGTGTGTGTGAAGTCAATCTTTAGCTTAGCTATAAGGAGAAAAATTATGACCGATTTCCTGCCTACTATTTGAAAATGAAAATATTTTTGCTATTTTACCCATAAAGACCTGCCTTTAGTCTATTTTTATTTGGCATTAGTTTTGGTTTCAATTATGGAAGCGAGGGATTTAATGCTACGGTCACGTCTAACATTCTTTGCGTTTCAGGCCCAAATATTATTTTTCCGATTTTGAATCCGGCCTCATTAAAATGCAAAAAAAATTTACGTTAAAAACAAGTCTAAAGAATTATACAGGTCTGTAGCCATATTGTCGTTCTATGCGCTACGATTTAGCACCTCAACTAGACAAATGGAATATTTTCGTTTGTTTAGTAAAAATTCGACCAAAGGCATAAACTGCCGGACAAATATAAATGTTTACCCAATTTTTCCCTATCCTTCATATAAATGCAAAAAGGTTATTTAAAGCCTCTTTCTTTAGACCCTAACAATTCTTAACTTATTACAGCTTTCAGATCAGCATTGTATTTATTGCGGTGGGTTGTAAAGCTGTAAAATAATGACCAAACATTCTCAGTTGAATTGCAAAGTGGAGATATTGCTGACCAATGTACAATGTCAATATTTTCGATTGCAGATCATTCCATTCTGGCCCTATTTTGGGGGCACGGGCGCGTTGTTGCTTAATACTCAGTTTCCTCCTTTCATTTCTAAAAAATAGACCAAATGTATTTAATACACAATAGAGGCTATATTAGAACACAGGCTGAAGCTGACTATTAAGCAACAGAATGCAATTTTTATACTATTTTCAAATTTTGACTTTTTTCTGATCAGTCTTCTTGTTTGATTTTGCCCAAATTCGCATTTATTAAAACACAGAACAAACAAAAACATTCATATTTTCAAAAAAAGACTAAAAGCAGGTCATTTTTCTGTTTAATTTTGATTAATATTTTGGTTCGTTCAAAACGCTTGGGCTCTCCTTTTTGTCTCTGTGTTAAATAACTTTTCTTTTATTGCATTGGTTTAGGCGTTGGAGCAGTTTTCTGGCCGGCGGATCCGTTTCCATTTACGTTTACTTATACTCCATCTTCTACTACTTTTTCAAGACCAAGTCAGTTTTTGTTTGTTATGTTCCTGGGAAAAATGGAAGAAAAAAAAGTGCTTCAATCGGAGAGAATACAACAAAGGTTTTTTTTTTGCAGTAGTGGGTTACTCTCTCAATTGTCAATATTATTTTCTTTCTGTTCAACTTTTGACAAAGATAAAAAATTGAGAGAGTTATGGAGCCTTCACCCACCACTGGTCCTTTGTGTACGATAAGCAAAATCTTGAATGGCTTTTGACTTTATGCAAATTGAAGGTTTTTTCTCCCTAAGAGTCCTGCCGCGGGTTCAAGCGAGAAATGTAAGAGAAAAAATATGCCAACCGCTATGAGAGAAAAAAAATAAGAATAATACAAGACAAAAAATTTACAATTTTCAATCATAAACTTCAAAATTCTAGCAAAAACAATTCTTTCTCACAACAATCGTTTCGAGACACTTAAATTTAAACAATATCTCAAAAAAAACCAAATAATTAATTTTTATCTAATTTTTCTGGGAATTTTCGTTCTGTCAGATAGAATGGAAGTGTATTTAGCGTAAATGCTTAAAAAATACTCTTGGCGGATGGATTTTGTATTTTTTTGTGACCGGATTCTTCAGTTATTCCTATCACGTTTCTTTTTAAAAGGTTTTGTCGAAATTTTGAAAAAAATTTACAAAAAAAACAAGAAAAGAACCATCGCTACAATGTTTTGTTCATTAATATCAAAATGTTTCAATTAACCAGCTAGGGAGTAACAAACTTTAAAAGTAATTTTTTCATGAAACAAAAATCTATGGTTAAGTTAAGTGAAAAATAAAGAAAGCATTTGAATAATTTCTTAATATTACAACTTGATCCAATAAAAGGTTAAAAAGGTAAATGAAATTTCCAATTCATAATTGCGTAAAGAAAATAAAAACCGCTGTAAAGTTAGTTTTTTAAATATTATGAAAGTTTAAGCAAAAAAAAAACCTGGAAAAACTAACTCAAAAAATGAGAAATGTATATGCACAACAATAATATCAATTTTGTAGAATACTTTTGTATTTGCTTATCAGTGCAATAAAAATTGTTAATCAACGACCAAAACATTTTCCAAAAAATAATAAGGTTGAAAAAAATTAGCAAAAAAGTTAGGCTCTGCAACGATTCGCATGAAAAATACGATACAGTTTTAACTGACGACCGGGTTTAACAGTTAAAAAGAATAAATTGATCAGTTTATTTTTTAACAAAGAGTTTACCCGGTCGTCAGTTTATTTTTTTAAAATTTTTTTTAATTTTTATTTTTTAAAATTGCTCAGCCCTAGAATTTTTTTTCAATTTTAAAAAAGAATTTATAATTTTTCCTACATCAATTTTCGTGGCGATATCTTTTCATCAATTAAAAAAAATAGAAAAATAAGGACTATAACAATCCTGTTTATGATTTCGCACACTCATAAGCGTCCTTTGACTTGCATTCATATGTTTTTAGGATGTACGGCCTGTTTCAAACTTTCTTCTATTTCGGCTATATGGGAGTCTTCAGTCTGGCGTTGGGGCTGTTGTGCGGTACTGTCGGTTATTTCAGCAGCGCCAGCTTTGTGCATAAGATTTACTCAAGAATCAAACTAGATTAAATTTGCATTGCTTTATTTATATTTGTAAGAAAAACGAAAGTTAAGAGACGTTTTTCGTTTTGTTTGCAATTGTTTTTTTTCTTTAACAAGAAAGTATTTCTTCTTGAAAAGTGAGCATTCCGGCTTTTGGTAAATAAATTGTATCGTTTTGGATAGCTTATCTTTATGTGGATGCAAAAATGGCTCATGAGTATGTAAACCGACTTAAAGCTACCAAGCGGCAGCGACGCTGTATTTAACTCGTTGGTCGTGTATCTATTATTTTTTTAAGCTTCAAGATTGGTCAAGTATTGTGACTTGACTATTAATGACGCTTTTCACATCGTGTTTCATCTAAAAATTTAACATTTGACATTAGCGCCAGAATCCGCTCTCTATTGAAAAAGAATTACTCTCGTGCTAATTATTCATAATGTATTGGATTTTAATTATTTTTGTTTGTGATGGTTAATCTACGTGTTCCAAAAAAAAAATAAATTTATTGACCTTTGTAATAATTTAGAGGGAAAATTGTTCCTATATATGCAATTATTTACAAATACGAGAAAAAAAGAGCTTTTTGTACGTCGCCTCAAAAATCGATGTGTTCTCGGTACATGAGTAGGAGCGGATCGTTGGTCGACTGGTTCCGCCAGCGAGTCTTTTGTATGAAAGACATCGAGTAGTCGCGGCCCATCAATTCGTTATTACAGTAGACGTCGTACTCGTTGTACCTGAACAAATGCAATCAAATTTTTTTTGGCTACGGTTTTATCAAAATTTTTTTAACTTCTTGCTCCTATCTGGTGCATTCTAAGGGGCAACCGTCGGTGTAAGTCATATCCAACACCGATTATGTGTATGGTCCGTGCTTGGAATAGTGTATGTTCATAAAAACACGGAGTTGTTTTTCATATACAGGGTGGCCCAATTTGGCGGGATTTGTTTTGGCCAACTTTTATTTTCAATCGATTTTTATAATATTTTTGTTTGATTTACATGATTTTAGAGAATTTGTTTAATATAAAAATTTTTGCAGAAATGTTAAAAATTTGACTTTGTAGTGATAATTTCTGCACAAATTTTTATATGAAACAAATTCTCTAAAATCATGTAAATCAAACAAAAATATTATAAAAATCGATTGAAAATTTTCCTTAGCGATTTTTGCCAGTTGTTGAGATGTGGCCTAACGATATGATTTTCATGCAGGACGGCGCTCCACTTCATAATCAAGCACAAGCACAGGTTCACGATTTACACTTTCCAAACCGCTAGATGAGTCGATCTTATCGCAAATCCTCCGTATTCGCCTGACTTGACGCCATGCGACTTCTTTTTGTGGGGCTGGATCAAGAGTAAGATTTACCGCATTCCGCCGGCCGATCTTAACAATCATAACTCTCGAATTCAGCAGTCCTTTGACGAACTGCCGCAAGAAATGGTCGATTGCGCCATAGACTCCTACGCGCGCCGGCTTGATCGCTGCATCGAAGTCGACGAAAAAAGTTTAGAAGTCAATGTCGGAAATTAAAGCTTTTTTTGCTGTTGTTTTATGATTGTTGTTTAGGAAAATTTGTTGTCACTTATATGAAACATATTCTCCCGATCATAAAAATCAAATAAAAATGAGGAAAATCGGTTGAAAAATAAAAAAAGTTAAAAAACAAATCCCGCCTCCAAATTGGGTCACCCTGTATATTAAAAGAAAATCTGGCTAATGCGCATTGTATTTAAATTTAAGTCTGATTTTGAACAAAGGACAATAATTTGCCTCTTATAAAAATTTCATAGTAAGTTACAACTATTTGCCTCTTACAAGAGAAAAGGCCGAACTACAATTCGCTTCAGCAAAAAAAGCCTTTCGAATGGTACCAGCCTCATTTTAATCTGTTGGGTTAAGTTCGTGCACTTCCCTTGTTAGATGCAAATTTACCAAGTCAAAATTAACACAACGGAACATTTTTTCATAATTTTTGGATATGAATACGGTATGTACCGTACTATGTAAAAACATATTCTACTGTATTCAACTATTTTCAAAAACTTTTTGTTTGCGTTTTATGGTCCGTGCGCCTTTATGTCCTAGAACCTACATTAATTTAGAGGTTGGACGTGAGTGTAGGCTAAACCGAGAAATTCTTAGAGGGTTCGTTTATTAAAAATTTGATGCATTCAGCCTCCGTATAATTGCTCCGTTTAACAATAGTTGGATAATGAATTTTATCAAAAAGTTTGAATCGAGAGTAGACAATATTCCTATATCAAATGTTAACACAAAAATAAGTCAAACCGTTGAATGTCGCCCAGCAGTAGATAAGCCAAAAGTCGTCGAATTGTATTAATTGTTGCCATTCCTAAACAATTTATAACATGAAAAAAGCCAAGTTTAAAGCAGCAAAAAGTTTTCCTACCCGAAACGCGGACAAACGAGCGCTCCAGGGACTTGAGTTTGCCGTCCGAGACCAACTGCACAAAGACGCTTTCGTCCCTTCGATGATGCGCCAAAGCTGGATTGCAATCTACACTACAACACTGTCCCTGTTGTTCGTATTCTTTTTCGTTTAGAACTAAAAAAATTTCGAAAAAAAATAAATAAAAAAGAATAAGCTAATAAAAAATCCAATTTGCACTACACCAATGTAAATCCGTATTTCCTCTAATAGAAGCCCCAAGGGTGCCATTTTTCAATATTGAGGGGGCTTCTATTAGACGAATATAAATTTTTTAATTAAAATTTTAAACACTTTTGCTACATAATTAAGTACACATTTTAAAAAATCCCTTAATAATTTAAACTTAATGGATAATTTAATATATAATATGGCCACAAAAAAAAGAAATGACATTTTACCGTACATTTAATTTATCTTAGGCGATATGTTTGAAAATTTTCTAAACAGCTAAAATTTTTGAAACAATTTTGAAAAATTTTTAACAAAAAACAATCGTTGCAGGACGTAAAAAAACAAAATAAATAGACAATAGCTCGTTTTTTGGTATAAAACTGCGGAAAGGTTAGCTAGAGAATGAAGCTTTGTAAAACTAAAAACAAAACACCCACCAGGCTGCTCGTCGCCGTTGGTCGACTCGCTCGACGATTCGGTTCCTTCCGGAGTGTGGCGCCTTGACTTACTCAACTTTTTTTGGAACTGTTCCCGGCGCCTCAGCTCTTCGGTCTGGAGTCCTGGAACCAGTTTATAGACAATGTCCTGGACCGTCCGATCAAACGCCACGTAGTGCGAGGGATGCGACTGATGAATCATGAAATGGCACTTTGGGCAATCCGTGTTGTCTGAAAACATTCAATTAGCCAAAACATTAAAGTAAAATAAGAAGCAAAAAACTTGCCTTCAAAATACTTCAAAAGACAGCTTTTGCAAAATGTGTGCAGGCAGTCGATGACGGTGGTCGCGTCAATCAGGTAACCCTCACAAATCGGGCACGTAATGTAGGGATTCAAGGCGCTAATCAAGAGAGCGTGGTCGCGGAGGACGGGAGAGTTGGAGCTGGCCGCTGTTTGCGACGTTCGAGTGCTCCGCTTGTGCGACATTAAATGCTCCCAAAAAAATACCTGTAAAAAGAAATTGTGCATAAAATAAGTTTATAATGTATATGCAGTGCCCAAAAGTAACATTCACGTTACTTTTTGTAATACATTTTGTATAAATTAAACGAAGGTCATTGTAGAAAATGTAAATAAAACATAGCCTCAAAAAGGTTTTTAAGAAGCTACAGTAGTTATTATCAATATGTTGGATGTTATTGCGACGGTAGAACTTATCATACAGTATGCTTTCAAATAGAAAGACGTAAGTTTCATGCTTTAATAGAGCAGCCGGCTTTTAGAAGGGTTTAACGCTAAAACCTATATTGTTCATCTCCTTGTTGTGTCCATGAAAATCTTTGAAAATTGCATTAACGTCTGACTCTGCAGAGAAAAGTAGACCACAGATCGGAATAAAGCTTTATGAAGGTATTACTAGTCTAATCAGCTATTATTTGTTTAACTTTTAAAGATAAGGATTTCACTTCTCTTTAGGTCACTTTTCGTTTAGCCTGGAAAGTCGACCAACTTTTATGAACTGCGCCTAGCCCGGACTAAGAATAGCAACTTTAAATTAAAAATTTCTACGTCACTCTTAGAGAAAATAAGTTCAAAGCCAAAAAGCACAACTAGATAGTAAAATTCGATATTTCGAACCACAGAGGCTTGGCGTCTGCACAAGGATTGGAGCCTCAAACCTCTCGAAAATCAGAATGATTATTCACTCAGAAATTTAAATTTTGTTGAATATCACGCATTTTTAAAATGGAAAAAAAAGGTTACTTTGGCAAAATTTTGCTCCACCTCTTTTTTTGGCATTATGTACATTTATTTAAATTTTAAATTTTTTTCTCAAAAAATTAAAGGTTTCAATGGTTTTTTCTCTTTTATTTTTTATTATTTATCAAATATTTACAGGCCGATCTGAAATCCGTTTTATAGAAATTATAGTTTAATATAACTACTTTGTCTGTGCAAAGTTGGAAAAAAATCTGTTGACTCGACTTTGTGTGTCAATCCTGTAAATTTTGTTAAAAAAATATAAAAGGTTAACATAATTATGTCATTTTTGTCTATATTATGGAACATTGTTGGAAGTCGAGAGAATTCGAGTCTAGAACTGATGGAAGTCGAAAAATCAGAACTCGAAGTTAAAAAAATAAGAAAAAAGTGTCCCCGACCTAAAAGCGGGTAAAATAATTAAAAAATGGCAATTTTTTTACAAAAATTTTTTTTCAGCAAATGAACGGCTAGCCCAAAAAGCAAGATTGAAGGAACGAGGGTCGAGGTCGACAAAAACTTTTCTGTTCTTAGTCCGTCTCGCATTAAAAAAATATTAAACAATATTTCTGTAGTTATCAACAAATTAGGAGTACCTAACAGTCCTAATGATAAAAAAAATGATACGATCGGTCGCGAAGAAACTGGATAGTTCGTTATCACCGCTTAAAAAGAAACTGAAGTACGTTCCTAAAACAACTCAAACTCCAAAGTCGCAACGCATTAACAGTTATACTGATTTGAAAACTTGTTTAAAAGTCGGTTTAACATGGAATCAAAGAGTACAGTTGAAATCAGAATTGATCAAACTCAGTAAAGATTTTTGTGGTAGTTCGAACGGAACGCAAAATTTATTGAAAGAGTATAGCAACATTGCTTGCCTTGAAGAGGAATTTTTTGGCGAATAATCCGTAGTCTACGTGAGTAATGTCCAAGAAATTTTGAGACAACGTGTCAAAGATCTGTATACTAATCGTCTGCTACTGGAGAATGGTTTCGACAATAAAGTTTATGTGAGCGTTACTGGAGACAAGGGTGCTTCTACCACAAAATTGGGATTTGTCATCGCAAATGTGAATTCACCAAACTCTAGTCGAAATTTCACACCTATCACAATCTACCGTGGCAATGATTCTAAAAAACAATTGTACGAAAAGTTGCGTTGTGTAGCTAAACAAATCAATCAATTGCGTTATGTCGAGATTGATTCTGAAGTAACAAAAGAAATACAATTGTTTGTGGCAGGGAATTTAAAATTCCTAAATGCAATTTACGGTTTAAAGTCATGTGTTTCATCTTATCCTTGTTGCTATTGTGACATAAACAAAGATAATCTGGATGACAAAAGCGGGCGTTGCGAACTGTTCAATTACTTAAAAAATTGTCGGAAACCTACAAAAGCAGCTTACCATGTCATTCTGTGGTTGCCGAGTCGAATCTTAGTAAACGGTGCAAATCTGTTATCGACAGTGCCCTCTTCGACATTCCCGTTCATTGTATTGTCCCACCACCAGATCATTTCGTACATGGCGTTGGGACAAAATTGTTAGATTTGATGAACGCTGAGGCGGTATACCTTGACGCTGTTTCCATGTTGACAAACCATCTCAAGTCGTTGGATGAGCTGTACTTAAATTGCGGCGCTGATAAGCATGCATTTTACTAAACTTACACAAATTGTTATTTATGATTTCGTACCACCATTAAAATTTTATACCTTTTGTAATAATTATTAACTTGCGATTAATCATCTGAAACATTTTTTGGAGCGCGGTGTCGATGTTATTTACCAAATAATCAAAAAATCGGCAAAGAGCGCATTACTTGATGCAGACATTGCAATGCATTCAACAATTGGCTGTTGCTCAATTTTTGTCGGCATTTGAGATCGATGCTCTTCGTCAGAAAATAAAGTTATTATCGAATGTGTTAAAGTTGCGTTTTGTATACAAAAGTTTATAAAAAATATAAATTACGAAAAGTGATTAATATAAGAATTTAACATTTTAGGCTGAATTCCCACTGGAAAGCATTATACCCAATGCACATATTATTTGCACACGTTCCGAAATTCGTCAAGCAGGATATGTTTTGGGCGTTGGTAAGCGACCAGTGTATTGAAAGCTATCACGCTTACAACAAGTTTGATTGACAATATGGTTGCCTGCGCAAAAAAACTGACGTCGTACTCACAATTATGCGAAAAACCATTGTGATGAACAGGCTACACGACAAAGGCATAAACAAATCTTTAATTATTGGTATCGAAGACGATATGAATGCGCTTTGAGAGGTTAGGTTTTTTGTAATAAATATTTTTTTGCTTTTAAATGTTATAAAATTTTAATAGTAATTTGAATTTCCGCCAACTATACGTGCAAAAAATATGGTTTTGAAATTGTGCAAAAAGGTTTATGCGGAAATCCTTAAAGTGACCTTTTTTTCCATTTAAAAAATGCGTGTCGAGTGAAAAGTTGTCAAAAAATTTGAGAACTTTTTAAAGAAGTTGATTTCAGGGAATTCGTTTCAGAATAAAACATTTGTTAAAATAAATGTTAGAATTTTTTTCAGAAAAATTTTTTACCACATTTTTGCTTTTGTTTTGCGGTACAGCATCCCGGAAGCGAGCCAAAAAGCTTTAGCTTTCTTAAAGGACTATCTCGGTTTATCTCACATTAGCCTTTAGGTCAACCACTCACCAGTTTTCCTTTTTGCACAGTAACTGTACTACATCTACCGTTTTATTTTTCTCTGTTTTTAACGCATTATTTTTATTGTCCAATTTTCAGGCATTTTTAATATAATTTGGAGATGAAGCAATTTCGTTGGGCGTTTTGAGCTTCTCGTTCCACTGCGTCCTTGTGTTATTGTGTGCTTTGCCGGAGGGAGACAGCTTTTATGATTGAAATAAATTTTCGGTACTTTCTACACGAGTTTAATGTCTCGTAGGTGATTTTTGAAATTTTTTTTACCAGGGTTGGTCAAGACACTGATCAAATAGACCACAATTTTGGTTTATAAAAACAAGGAGAGCGGAATGTGATGAAAAAACCTATTATTGATTCAATCCTTTTTTGTACGAAAGACCAGTAGGTCTTTTTTTATTATCACTGAGTTGACCCTACTCTCACTTAATAAATTGGACGACACTTCTAATTTTTGACATCATTTAGATAGATAAATAAAAATTGTTGTTATTAGGTCTTTGGAATGATAATAATATAAAACCTGCTGCTCTTTCATTTGACATTCGGTCCTTTCGTTCTATATTGGGCTAGGCACTTATTTACTTGGGCATATGCCTGGATAAGTTCTTTAGGCCCTACCGGCACTTTGTTTTCGTTTGATAGAGAAATATTCGTATTTTACTGCAGAAAAAATTAAATATTTTGCCGTAGGAGAATTTCTTTTTTATAATTGGTTGTTGCGTTTTGACTGTGAATTAATAGTCTTGATCAAATTTTGAGTTTTAGTTCATTGCGCTTGATGTAAGACCAAATCGCTATCCTCTCAAGTCTCGCTCTAACCCAAATTACGTCTTACCTATCCCGTACATTATTAAATTTTGCTATATGTTGCATTACTCACAGATTATATGTTGGGCGTCAGTTTGTGGGGCAGGCATTGAGCTCAGTCTAAGGAATATTGCTCAAGTCTTACCAAAAATTGTTAGCAATTTACAACATCTATTCAATTAAAAACCCCGCATTATACAATTAAAAGTTTTCGATTTTTGGACTATACCGGCACTTTGTTTCTCATTTTAAGTAATAATTATTCTTTTATTGTATTAAAGTGAGGGGTTTGTGGATAATAGTTGTGAGGTGTATTTTCCTCAATATAACAGCAGTGATAAATGTAGGTAATAGTAAGTCTAAGTTCCTTTATATTTATTTTAATCATAATTGTGATGTTAAAAAATACGAATAATAATATAACATAAATATCCTGCGCCACTGTTTACCACGGTAGCAACTACGACAAGCTGCCGACCGCTGGAATGCCTTTTCTAAGACTGACTCCCATCAGACGGTTGCCAGCTTGCTTATATATAGTGTGTTATAGTTTACTTTTGCGTTGCCCTTTTATATTGTTTTTCTGTGGCGTTATCAATTTTTTAAGAATTTTTGCTACAGTATATTGTTGGTTTAAAATTTTGGCGCCGGGAAATTATTTTTTGCTACTATTTGTTGTTGTTTTAGGAAATTTGTTGTATACACATCGCTGTTGTTTTTTTTTGTTTTGTTGGCGCTGAAGTTTGATGGCGTCATCGAACTCAACTTCTACTTTATTTTTTTGCCGTTGTGGTTTGGCGAGTCGTTGGTTTTTATCGGGTTTCTCGTCGGACTAATCAGCTTTATTGTCTCTCCCCCACCGAGGCAAATTTTTTAATTATTAAATTAATATAAAAATTCAAATTTATGTAAGTCTTTCCAGTCTACGCATTGGTTTGTCCTTGGCCAATATATATGTGACTGGGACTTTTTTTATTTAAACATTTAACTTGGTTTTGGCGCTATAATAATGGTTTTGCGCCACCGATAGCACTTTGACGCCGATTTAATACACTTCTATTTTTTAAATGAGGGATCCTGCGGTGTTACCGGACTAAATGATGGCTTGGTCTACAGATTTAATTAGTCCCTGGCTACTATGCCATGATTAGAACTTTTTTTTTAATTAAAACATTTTATTTGATTTTGGCGCCGTATAAATGGTTCGGCGCCGATTTAATACTCTCAATATAGTAACTTTTTTTCTTGCAGACTCGATATCACATGCCGGAACGATTTTTTTGCAATGTGTTTTTGCACATTGGAGCACATTCTTCTGTTTATGTTTGAGTTCTTGTGCTGCTACAAGCTGAACAACTTGCACGGCGGCGGAGGCGAACAAATCTCATGGCTTTTAGTCTTTTCGGCGCTTTTTGTACAATGCTTAATGGCCATGATCATTTCGGTTTGGTGCATTCGACACGACAAATCTTTTGAAGTACTTTTTTTTTTATTTTTTACGCTTTTTTATAGTAATTTTTAATGCTTTCTTACCGTGTTCGTAAAAAGTCGAATAATTTTGCCGCAGAATTTTGATAAAATTAGCTGTATTTTTTTTCAAAAAAAAAAACGTTAATGCTACGCTTTACAATAAACTTATTTGTATAAAAAATTTGCTTTTAATGCCTTAAAAAACTCAAAAAAATTCTTAGCGTCTAATATTCTTACATTCAATGTAAAAAGTTTTTTTTTGCGCTGTTTTCTTTGAGTTTTAAAAAAAAAGCTTCAAGTTTTGCGGCCCTGAGTTAAGACCAATATTAACGTCAGTGGGCAAATAGAAATTTACTAAACTGTTTTGGACCGAAAACTACTAGGAAAACTGTTGTTTATAAATTTATACTTAAATCGACAGCCAGGGACCAGACAGAACCTTATAGATTTTTTTTGGTTAAACCATGGCTTGATGCTTGTTTTTTTAATTTTTAATGAAATCATAGCTAAAATCATAGTTTTTTGCTAAAATTACGAAGGACAGTTTTTGTTGTCCTTGAAATGTAACCAATATGACAATATTCTCAAATAATAAAAAGTCTTTAGTCCGATTTAAATTGAACCCGGCGCGTGGATTTCATTTTTTTTTTGCTATTTTTAAAGGCTTATGGTCTCGATACGCGTCGTTCAGGACATTATCTAACCGTTTGTACTACGTTTTGTCAAGAAATATATTTTTTTTTTGTAATTTAAAGCTTATTGCAGTTTTTTCAGTTTGAAATGTTCTTTTCCATCAACGTCGTGCAATTCGTCTTCATTTCGTTCAAGTTGGACCACGCCCTTCACTGGAACTGGGTGATTGTGTTTGTTCCGATTTGGGTGATGTTTGCACTCTTCTTTGTCGGCACTTTCTACTCTCTGATCTTCTCAATCTTCTTGAACAGTTCCATTCACGCCTTCTACTCACGGCGCCGCTCACACATATACTCCGCAATTTGCAACTTCTTGCTCAGCATCCCATTCCTTGCCTTCTTTATTCTGTTGGCCAGCAAATTGGACGCTTTCGACTACTGGTTCCGGTATCATTTTGTTGCGAGCCGCGTGCCCTTCATCGTTGTCAGTATCCCACTTTTTTTCGCGCTCTTCTTCCTCATTTTCTTGGCGTTTGGCAGCAAAAGTGGGAATATTTGGTGGTTCGGCATGAGGAAGCCGTTTTGCAACTTTATTTTTGACGCGTTCCCATGCCTGAAACAGTACGCGAACATCAGCTACAATTTTGGCGCGGCGCAGCGGGTTACCCTGCCAAACAGTAGCGAAGAACGAGACCCGGAAACCATACAAATGCTGAGGACCGCCGATGAACGACTAACATTGAACGCAGCTAACAGTGACAGCCCATTGCGTCCGGCCAAGGCTGGTGGAGTGGCATCATGCACCGTTTCCTATCCATTTGCTGCTGGGTATTCGATTGAAACGCCGGATTGAACTTTTTTTTGCATTATTTGCCATATTCTTATTAATTTTTTTTTTGATTTAGTTTAGTTAAAGCTTTGATTTAAAGGCAAAACAGCTTCCTTGTTTTTAATGGCAATAATGCTAACTCCAAACCGCAACAAAACGCATACTTGTGTGAACAGATATCTATATATAGAACAGATATTTGGCAGATATCAACGCCTACCAGGCCGGCGAGATCGCTTTAAGCGAATATTTTGTCAACAAGACTGAACGGAGGTAAAGATCGTCCGCGCTTCCAACCGCAACAAGACACATACCTTCGTTCGTTTGCAGACAACCCTTCTGGCCGAGCAGAACTCAAGAGTTCTGCTAGTCGAAATATTCGCCTAAAGCGATCTTGCCGGGCTGGTAGGTGTTGACATCCGCCAATGCCGCTTCTTCTGCCAAAGCCGCCTCCTCCGACTTCGCTGCCGCCTAAATTGCCCGAAAGGCCACGCTGCGAGCTTTATGCCTTTCTTTTAGCTTAGCAGCATGCGGCGGACTAAAAAAGGCGTAAAAAATCAACGCGCGGCAGCGCATCTAATTCCTCCGCTAAAATAAATAACATGAAAATATTTTAATTCTATAATTTTTGAACTAAAAATTGCTGGAGACAGAAAAGGCGCTCAGCGGTGTCGAAGTGAGGCGCATTGTTTTTCCTTACATTTTTAAGGCTAATTAACAAAAAAATAATTTTTTTAACCAAAATTTCATTCGACATGCCAATTTCCGCACATTGTCCAGCCATGAAGCCGAGCTGTTTTGTTTTGCAGCGATTACACAGTAATCTTTTTTCAAATATTTTCGTTTCCCTTTCTTTTTTTGTCTGCTAGATGCACTTTTTTCTCTTCTCGTTTCCAATAATGATCTTAAAATTCTGCTTTCCACTTTCAGTTTGTATTTATATTTGGATTAACGTTCATTTTTTGTTCTTTTGTTGCCGCAGCACAATTAAAAAAAAGCCAGTCCTCAAATTAAAATATTATCTGTATTTACCCATTTTTAAATGTATATTTTGTTTGTTTTTTTGACAGCAATGTCTTTTTTTCGTTTTTATGGCTTACAAAATTCAGTTCTTTAATTAGATTCACGGTATCCATTGAATAAGCTTTCCGTTGAGGTTTTTCTATTTTCTAATGAATTTTTTAATTTTGCGAAAAAATGTGTTTCTTTTATGATTTGAGGGAAATAGGAAGAAACTATTGGAGGATTTGAGCTAGCTGTAAGCATTTTTATAGTTGTTTATACATATAGTCAGCCAAACTCAGAAAAAAATGCTATTCAAAGTGCCATTTGTTTGCTTTATATAAAAATGTACAATAAAAGTTTTACAATTCAATCGAAATTTTATATTTGAAAATATTGTTTGCAGCAATTATTAATTTTTTTTCACATTTTACGTTTCTGCGGATAAATCAATTTGAATTTGATTTGGTTACTTGTAGAGTAAATTTTCGTTACTTTTTTATTTTACCTTCTTGCATTGTTTTTATAATGCTACGGCTACCGTACACCCTGCGTCTGGATTTTCTAGTTTTGCGTTCTTTTTTAATGTAACAAATTTTATTTAAGCTTTTTTTGCGTTAAATGTGCTGACGTTCAAAAACAAAAATTGAGCGTTTTATGTTCGGAATTTGGATGCTAAAAGTTTGATAAATTCTGTGGCATAACGCCTTGATATCCTCAACTCGTTTTCCATTTTGGGGTATAGAAACTTTTGGAGGCTTTGCATAATTCTTGCACAGTCATTTATCTCCAAATATTTTATTTTACATCAATGAGCGGAAATGTTAAATATCTTAAAATGATGAAGCGCCAAGAGCCGGAGCGAAGGTGCTGGGCAAATAATCTAAATTTGGAAATCATACCAATACCATATACTTTGCCGGGTCTATCATACACCAAATCCATAATGAAATAACATTTGTTAACTCTCTTTTTGTAGCACAGTCAGAACGGCTCTAATCACGCAGACAGCTGAGATTACTACTTTATTTTTTTATTTTAAATGCCTTTTGTTTTTTTTTGCAGCGCCTTCTCACTGCTTTCAATTTTGGGGCGCGCATATGCTAAATGAAAAACTTTTATTCAGTTCTGGGTTGTGATCAGGAGACTTGTTCAATCAACGAAATCAAACAGCACTATTTTGCACAGCTAAGGAAACTGCATCCCGATAAAAAATTTTTTGAAGGAGCTTGTCCTAAGGCGAGTGTTGACGAATTTGTTTTGGTAAATCACGCGTGGACCGTTCTTTGGTAAATGTTTTGCTTATTTTTTTAGATAGCTGAAAATTAGTCGTTTTCTGCCCATTCTTTAAAAGCACCCTTAATCTTTAGGGCTGCTCACCAACCCGCTCCTCAGCCAAGCCCATTCTGCTTAACGCACTTCCAAGCGCGCCAACCAGCTAGCCCAATTTGCGCTCAACGAAAAATGAGGGGTTTATGTTAGTTAAAGCGAAATGTGATAAGACGCTAGTTGGTCTGTCACTATTAGTCTGTGTTGACTCAGCGCCTTAAGATTTGGCTTTGTGCTTCAAATCAATTCAAGTTTATGAAGCTTATTCCCAAAACAATTCAGACTTATGAGCGTGTTTGTCTCATTAACTTCTGCGATTTATTAGCCTTGGCTGCAATCATTACACGTTTTTTTTTAATGGCTGAACTTTATGATATAGACTACGCCCACGAGATGAGGCTAAAAAAAGTTTTGGCTCTTTAATTTGTTTCGACTTACGGCTGATAATATTTTGAGGCGTAAGGAGCGGCTTTTGAGGGGTTGCTTTTAAGCTATCGTAAAATAATCAATCATCATAGGACTACATAAGGTCAACTTTGTTATATATGAGAATTTTTAATTAACTCGTGCTTCACGGACAATCCTCTGATTTTCAATGAATTGGCAAAAAGTGACGTTACAGTATTGTCTAAACCGTAGCTTGGCGCCTAAATCACTTAACAAGGTTGTTCAATAATACCGTAATCTTGTTTTAGCGACTTTACACAACGTAAAAAGTACGATTGTTGGCTGAAGGAGCAGCGATTGCGCGAGTCGAAAGAGCTTATTGGCGCCGAATTGGACTTGAAGTGCGATCACTGTTGTGGTGAAGATATTGAGGAAGAAGGCTTTATTGAGGAGTGTCGTTGTGGCGGTGAATTTCGCGCTGAAATCGCCGAACTGAAAAATATCTTGGACTACGGTCTCTTTGAGTGCTCGAACTGTTCGCTTTTGTTGAAGATTCGTCGAAGCGCTGAAAAATGATGAACAGCGCGAATAAGGTGCTTTTGTTTGGCGACTCCGGCGTCGGCAAGTCCACGTTGGTCAACACGCTTTGCGGTATGTTGAACGCGCGTCCACTGAGCACAATCGGGTGTGCTATCCAGGTTTTTTTTTTATTTGATTATTTTTTATTACCCGCTTCACACGAGAAGTTGATACGTATTTTTGAATTTTACCGGCATCTCTGCTTTCACATTTTTAGACACTTTTGATCCTAAAAGGTAAATAAATAGTATAGGTACATAAGTGCTTTGGTGGAAATAAATTTTTATTATAAATAGGGCGTAAAAGAATGGGTAATTAAACAGTTCTTTTAAACCGTAAGAGAACGAAGTTTTAGGGCGCAAAAGAGCGGACAAATTTTTTTTAGATTTTTTTAGAACCAAAAAAAGACAAATCAAACTTAAAAAGGATGAAAGCCTAAATTTGTTCAAGAAATGGACTCAGAACTGAGATTTTGCCCGTCGATTTACCAATGGTTTTTTTTGGTTACCGTATTTCTATTAGAAGCCCCTTCCCAATATGAGCTTTCTCTCATTTGTTTGAGTGTTTAGCAAATTAAAAAAATAATTTTTTATTCTCCACAACAAACACATTTCCTCAATTTTTTCCCTCAAAAATGTTTTTTTTTATTTTTTTTTTTTGACGGTGGATCAAAGGTCGTAGTTTCAAATGTGAAATTTTGGCTCATTTTCCCTTGCTTTATATGCAGTCAAAAAAGTCAAAGTTTAATTTTTTCGGCACAAATGAAAGGGTGTTTGCTTTGTTCTATACAATTTTAGAAAGATTTTTTTTGGTTTTTCATTTCTCTTATGTCCAAAAATTATGGGGAAAATTGTTTGCTAATTTCTAGACACTTTTTTTATTTTTGAAATTTGCGCTTTTTTCCTAGAACCTCATACTTGTAGCCTATTCATTCATAATTGCAAAGCAGTTTTAAATCCTAAATGGATTATACATTATTTTTTTCTGGCTATGCATCAAAGATCTAATTGAGTGACCTTCATTGAGCTGTCTGACAATCTAATTTGATTGTGAAACCACTCAAATGGTTTGAAACTTTCCCATGCTAGTCTCGATTATGGGCAACAAAAACTCGTTTATCCCAACCCTCAATCGCACTTCCAATTTTATACAAGTTTTAGGTTTTGGCGCACCAATACGCTGCCGGAACGCCAAACGAAGACCTTGAGCTTGTTGAGCTGTGGGACATTGGCGGTTGCAATGCCCATCGTGAAGCGGTCACTGTCTTCTTTGAAAATGCGTCCGGCGTGATTTATGTCTACGACCTGAGCAATTCAAAAAGCGAGGAGAGCCTCGCCCAATGGGCAGACATCTTCAATAATTACCGCGCAGTGCAAAGCAACCAAAGTGTGAATCGACTGACAACGGAGTATAGTAGCCCGTTTTGTGATGTTGAAAGGACGGGTTCTGTGCCAACTTTGATTGTTGGTATGCTTTTGATTTTTTCTTTTGCAGAATTTATTAGGAAAAATTATGAAAAGATTGGGCGCTAAAACGCTCAGTATTATAATGTCTAAAGTGCGCTACCGATGCTTTTATGTCATAATAGCTAAGGAAATTGCGCTCTAACTGCAAAACATTTCTAGCTACAGGAACCGATACATAAAAACAAATGACGCAAAACGCCGCAATCATGTAGTAGTACCAATACGGCATGACGCCTAAATATTTTAACGCCAAATATATTTAAGCCGAGACGTCTGTGCGGCTTAAAACCGCGGCATCTTAAAAGCTAGAACCAATATCTGTTTGACAGCGATAGGTAGCGAAATGTTTGGACGTCGGGATTTTTTTTTGTGTTTTGCATTTAACATTTAGCCGCAGAACGCAAAATTTATTTTTTTTTGATGTAATTAGGTGCAAATAATTTTTTGCGTAGAAAATGGACGATTTTGAGCGCTATAAAAGTTTATTGCAATTGTAGCATTTGATTTGTCTCATTATAAAGAAACACTACAATTACATTCCAAATTTTTGCGTCAAAAATTGACTTTTTAAACTTTTCAGTTTTTGAGTCCATTTCAACGTGAAAAATCTTTTTGTTTGATGAGACCACAGTAAATAGTAAATAACACGTTTTGCATTTTGTGTTAAAAATTTGGACGCAAAACGCAGAAAAGGTACACTGTGTTGCATAACAGCCAATGCAATTTTTAATGATTATTTGAAATGTCTTGTCTGTCTTCAGTATGCTTTTCGAAAAAAAAAAATTGAAGTATAACTTTTTTTTCTCATTTTATCTCAGCGAAAGCATTCACTCTATTTAAAGCTCTTTTAATGTAAATAACGTATTGTAGGCAGTCGCCTTGACTTGGCCTCGCATCGCGCCAAAAGCATCCACTATCGCTCTTCGGTGCCCGGCCTGCGCAATTTTGAGAGCGTTTTCCTCGACTGCCGCAACGAAATTATGCTGGGCTCGACGAACAGCCTCATATTTTCACGCTTCTTCGACGCCGTCGTCAACAAGTCGAAGGCGTTGGAAGACCGCTCGTTTACACAGCCGCGCCGTCGTCGTCTGATTTAATGTTGGGCGCCGTCGACCTTCTATAATTTATTGTGATAATTGTTTATTGGACATTAAAATGCGTTAAATAATAAAGATTTTATGTTTTGGAGACAAAATTACTTTTTGTTTTGAAGATGTTGAATCATTTTTACATATTTATATTTATTTGTTTTTAAGCCGAATTCTCTTTTTAGTTCCAAAATGCTGTGCCTATTGTTTATTTTAATTATTGTAAAAAAGCCTGACATTGGTATGTGAACCTGGATGCCGTTAAAAGTCCGCTTTTAGTTATAGATACTGTGTTATTGCGAATGACTTAATAATTTTCTTTTTCAGCGCAATCTTTCATTAAAATTCTAACAATTTTGTCAGAATGACTGTATTAGAGCCGAACTTGAAGGAGGCACTCGTGCCAGAAGAACTTGTTAAACCGCTAAGGAATCTCCGCCGCAATTTGCGAAATGTCTTACAAACGTATGTTATTTTTTGTTCTGTCCGCTTACTTATAAAGAATAATTCTTAGATTATTTTAGCGCCTACAAAGACAATCAAACCGAAATGAGCATCAAGCTGATGCATTTAAAGGCGGCGTTGGAACACCTCCGCGAAAGCATCAACTCTACTGTATACGTAAGACGCAGCACAAACGACCAATTACGTAAAGTCCAAGACCTTCACCGACAACTTAGCATAAAGGATACATTTTTTAGACACTATCAACAGATATTGACGGAGGACGAGGAATATTGGAATATGGAGGAGTAATTTTCATGCCGCCCGCCTTTTCCAATTGTCCCGCGACAAAAATTTTTTAAATTAAAACTTCGATCATTTTTGTGAATATTTTTTTAATTACCGTTAATAAAATTTACAAGGCGTTTTTAATGTCCGCTTTTGGCGGCGTCTTTTCCACCAGAGTTTTTATTTGAGTCCTAAATGAGTCCAGCAAATTTCACAGAAATTTGCTTAATTTTAAAGACAGGCTAATCTTAATCTACAATGAAAATCACCTTCATTCCAAAATTTATGCCAAATGATTTCATAGGTTACTGTAGAAGCCTGAACAAAGAAACCGCTTTGACTCATTTTGGACTTGAATGAAAGCACTGCTTCCCACTCAAGCACAACTTATCAAGAGTTTTAACAGTACTCTAAATTGTTTTAATAATTGATTTTTTATGTACAAACCGCATTTGATCCACAAAAAGTAATCCTCAATGTACATCCTAAACTGTCTAATTTATCTCAATTTGAAGTCAATAAAAGCGCTGTTGGCAATTTTTAAGCCTTTACCGACATCTAGTGGAGGCCCGTCTTCGTGGCATACGTTTTGGCAAATCAGTCGACTAGTATGACCAGGGTCATGAAAGCCAATTCTTAACTAATTTTGTAGCTATATCTTTGTCCTAACACGATATCCCTTTGAAATTGAAAAATAATTTCAAAAATTTGTTGCTAGTTTTTTATACAAAATTGTTCAAAAGTTCGCTTTTGGGTAACTTTTTGGAACTTCAGCACTCAAATTTGGGTTGATTAAAGCACGGCGCTTGCCGAATAAGCGTAAAAGATGCTCGAACAATGTCTAACCTTGTTAATTTTGTTCCAACACTTTGTTTTCACGTTTTAAAAGTTTTTTTTGTGTCCTAATTTTTATTGGAGGAAATTTGACTTTTGGTCAAAACATCTAAGGGGCATTTGTCATTTTGCCACATTGATCTACATAGTAAAAGCACACTGAGCACTCTAGTTGTAAAAATTGTTTTATTAGAACAATTTATTAAGTTTTTATGAACGATTTTGTGCTTTCTAAATTTGATTCAATTAACGATTTCGTTTTTTAGCCATTTTTAACTTTTTTATTGAATGGCATCGACGACAAGTGCCAGCTCTGGGACTCAGGTTTTTTTATTTTTTGTTTTCATTGTTTGGTTATAGTTTTTATTTGTTAAAATCATGTTTATTTTCCACGCCAAATATACCAAAAAAAGGTCGTTAGGCCTGCCTGGCCGCGACTTTATTGTTTTGAGCACAGGGAATTGTGATAACAGGGGCGGCTTACAGATATTTGTGACAGATATAACTGACAGATATATTGTGATATTTGATTTTCTGAAAAATGAAAAGATGCAAATTTTGTCGAAAGCCGAATGCCTTATGTTTAGTTTATCAAACGTTTTTTTTGAAAAGTAAAACGTTTGGCAAAGGGTTATTTGCGCGAGAAAGATTTAAATACTTTTCTAAAATCGATCGTAACGGCGTCCCCCGTTTACCCCTAATCACACAAGACTTACTTTTTGTTGTTCAGGATGTGGACGAGAGTGGAAAAAACTTGAAAAAAATTGAATGCACAAAATGCGGAAGTTTGATTCTGCGGGAAGGACAAGGGACTTTGGTGGAAGCCGCCGCCTTTGACGTGCCACTGATGTTCCAACGCAAGGAGAGGCAAGTGGGCGACGGCGCCGAGTTTGTCTGCGAAGTGTTGTCGACGTGGTGGGCGGTGGACGACATGTTCACCTTTGAAAATATCGGCTTCACCCACTCCCATAACGGGCGGAAGTATTTGGCGTGTGCGGATTGCGAGATTGGACCCGTGGGATTGGTGGACGCCGACCGCCTACTGATATCCATCGATCGCGTGCTCCACAAATAAACAATGTTCTCGAATGTGTTTTGGTTTAAAGAATTGTTGTTCGTTAAATGATTGTAAACAGAGCTTTCCGTTGAGTCCGAAATGAGTTTATTTCGTTTTATTATTGAAGAGTTCTACTGTAATTTGCAGACTCACTGGACATTAATTTTTGAATCAGGAAGGTAGTTCAAGTGTCTTTATGGCTTGAGCTCTACCTTTATTTAAGACCTGTGGGTCAAAGCTCAAGTAAACTCATTTGGGACTTAAATGAAAAACTTAAATTAAATGAATGCTCTGATTGTAAATTTTAATTATTTTTTGATTGTTTTTAATAAATTTTTTATATTTTATTTATGACTCTTTTCATCGAAATTTTATGTTTGAAACATAATTTACTTCCAGAACTTTTCGCTTGTTGAATTTTTCAAAAGAAATTTTTGAGATTAGCGAAAAGTCACAGCGTTTGTTGGCAAAATCTGACGATGACCGATGGAGTTTCTCAGGTAAATATTTTGTTTATTTTTGTGCGTCAAATGACTGATGGTTTCTTGGCGTGGTTAATTTTGAGTTTAATTTATTTTTCATTATGTTCCTTCATATATTTGGTAATACGGCGCGGCGCCATATGAATTTTTAGTTGTCCTCGTAGTAGCACCGTATTGTTAAACTGTCTTTTTATCTTTTTTCATAATAATGTAAAAGCGTGAATAAATTTTTACGGTGCTAGATGTTCCATAATCTTTATTTTCAAGCTATATTATCTCCGTTAGTATTCGATGTTACGGCGCGGGATGGCGCTTAAATTGTATCTGGCGACGTAATATTTTATGCAATGTTTTGCCAATGCTCTTTCCTTTTATTTTGAATTTTTGTTCCGAACAAAACCCTGCACTCTACATAGGTCATTTTGAACTTTTATGTATGGGTTGGCGCCTAAACTTTACTTACAAATTTCTAGCCTTAAAATATCTATCTACTCTTTTTTTTCTTTCATCCAATTTTGTTTAGCTTAGCGTTGTTGTGGAAGAGCCAATCGACTTGATTCGACTGAGTTTGAATGAGCGCGTGCACGTCAAAATGCGTAGTGAGCGTGAGCTCAGAGGTTTGCCTTACTATTTTTTGATTTTTTTTTATTGTTTTTTTTTTGCCGTTTTAGGACGTCTGCACGCTTTTGACCAACACTTGAACATGATTTTGACGGATGTGGAAGAGACGGTGACGACTATCGAGACGGATGAAGAGAGTTACGAGGAGATTTATAAAAGCACAAAACGGCAAATCCCAATGCTGGTATGACATTGTATCTGCTGTTTGGCAAAGTTAACTGCCCTAAAATTTAATTTTGCTCAAAATTGAGCACAAAATGTCCATTTTTAGTTACTTTTACGAATATTTGAATTAAAGACTCAAAAAGCGCTTGCTTTATGGCTTTTTAATGACAAAATTTGTACATCTAGTTTAAAGAATGGGGAATGAAATATAATCGACAAATTGTCCATCTATAGAGATACAAAAAGACGCCGGATAAAAACTTTGAAGTGTTTAATAATCATTCAATATGTGAAATTGTTATTAACCTTCATTTTCCCATTTAACGTATAAATTTTTTGTACAAGTTGCAGTACTCATAGATTCCAAAAAGTTTTGGGTGGCTTTGCCGTCAATTAGCATTGCAATAGAAGGAGAATATATTGTCATCAATGAATTTTCCAAACAGGAAAAGTAACTTTTTGCAGTTTTTTTTATCGTTTATAAGGTACATTTATTTATTTTATAAATATTGTTTTTAGTTTGTGCGTGGCGATTCGGTGATTCTCGTCTCACCACCCATTCGGCACATTCCGTAAAGTCGAATCAAAACGTTTTTATTTGCAAAAATGTATTTTTTGTTATTTCATTTTTACTTTTTTGTTGCAATTTGCGCAATAAATATTTATTTTGCATTTTTTAATCGTCCCGAAATTGATCAATTTGGTTTACTTACTTTCTTTATGTTGTGTTTATTTCTGTAATTGCTTCACTCTCATTCTTATAACGGTTATACTTTTGTTAAAATTCTTTAAAATAAGTCTTTTAATTCTAAGGTACTACTTTCTGTCACATTTTTTTGAACAAACTTTTGTACGTATTACAGTAATTTTTGGCGCCGAACGTTTAATTACTACATGTTGATTGGCATCAAAAAGTGTTGGAGCCTAAAACTCTGTCTTTATTAAGCTCATTCTTCATCTTCAGCTGCGTTTTGTGCAAAGTTCAAATCTGCCTTATATAAAGATGGTAACTCTCTTTAAAGACGCTAATGCTTATGACCTTTTAGACATTGCACACATAATTTTTCTACTGTTTGATCTCTTCAATCAGAACATTCTTATAAGTGTTCAAGAATATAATATAATTTATTAGCAGGAATCTATATGATAGCATAGAAAAATGGTAAACAATAATCGCAGACATATTTTTTCCCACTGGTTAACTCCTTTTGGGAGACACAAAAAAAGACGAGCAATTTTTTTTTGCTGAACACTTAGTATATTGCGGCATTTTTTGAACTAGTCTGTAAGAGTACCGGAAATGTAATGTATGCCACTTATGTTTTTGTATTACATCAGGCACATTACACAGTCAACAAAAGACAAATCAAAGATAGTTTGCAGGGTAAAAGACACTCATGTAAAAACCAACTCGCATCCCATTCACCGTTTTTTGGCCAATTCAATAACGTTTAAATAAGCAATGATTTTAATAGAAACATTTCTTATAATGCTTTGACCATCAAAACAATTATGTTAAAGTAGCAAGGGGGCTGCAAAGTGTAAAGCGAGCTTTGCATTTCGTTAAAAATCCAATCGGTAAATTGATTCGGACAAAAAATTTGTAACTTATAATTTTTGACCTTGGATATCCCCTTTTAACTCATGATCAGTGTTGTCAATTGCTAACAGAGCCTTCATTTCAATCCAAAATGAGTCCAGACGATTGCTTAGTGAGGGCTTTATCAGTAATTTCAGACACCATAATTTTGGAATCAGAGAAATAGTTTGAGGGCTGATGTAAATTTAGGTTTGCTTGTTTCTAAGTTCCAGTAGGTTTAAGCTGAAACCATTTGGACTCGAAAGAAAGCACTGATTGCTACCAATTTGAATCTGCTTATACCGGCAAAAAATTTAAGACCGGTAGGTAGGAAACTTCAAAATTGTTGGGTTTAAATCAGACAAAATCCTTTAAAAGTTTTGGCAACAAATTGAAAATTTTTATAAAGAGATATTCAACACCATGAACAAGTGTTTGACTAATTCTCCTGTAAAAAATAGGTTTCACGTTATAAAAAACGGTTTAAAATAGTAGCAATTCATACCGTCTGATATCGATCGCAGTTTTGGTATGATATTTATAAATTTATTACCACAATACTCTCTATTGCAAGGCTTCTTACAATACAGGAATCTTTTTTTGCAAGTTAAATAAACATTAGAAAGCGACAACTGCCCACCAATTCTCGCTCTTCCATTTTGTTCTTTATGTTACATTAATTACCCATTTAAATAGGCTAGCAAGTTGGTGAGCAGTCGTAAGCTTATAAGCTTGAGCTCGCAATTATTTGTATTTTAAAGGATTGCTCCTATGCTTAACGATCTGATTTGGCCCAGTTTAATAAACCGTCTAAGCAGCCGCTGTTATACGGGGTTTTATTCAAGGGAGTCTGTTACAGACAAAGAATTTCGTTTGATCCTTCAGCAGTTTGCTAGCCGGGATCGGCGGCTGGGCAGATAGTAGAGAGTGGTTGTATGACAGATATTTACAGATGATTTTTGTTTAGTTGTAAATTAAATTGGGTAACTATTCATTTTAATTTTTTACGATTTACTTTAAAAGATTACTTTAAATTGCTAAAAGGTTTGTGATTTGGATGTTTTGATTGGGCTTTAACATATTCGAATAAAACCCATTCCAATTTCTCGATTTAAAAATTCTAACGAAGCAAAAACCCTTAAAAAAACTGTACTCTGAGTTAGAAGATTTTCTTATTTTTACGCTTTTTTAATTGTTGACAATTACTTTTAAGTCTGTTTGGAGTTTTTGAGAAGGCGAAAAATAAATTTAGCGCAGATCATGCCTAATGAGTTTCCTAAATGTACAACTGGCTGCTTTGTGTAAATGTTTATCTGAAACTGAAAGTTCACTTTTTGAATGAAGGGGGCGTTTTCGGCGTTCGAATTGTAAACTGATAATGTTTTGTTGCTTTAAAATGACTGTTTTACCGCCTTTTTTTTATTGGCTCAATTGAAATTTTGAAAAAGTGCTTTGTTAAATTGCTTATTTAGCTTAATCGCGATAAAGCTTTATTAATAAGTTTAAAATTTAATAAACAATGAAAATTTCTGCGATAACTAAGGAAAGCTAAGCGAATGAAACAAAAGGTAACCCATAAGAAATTAGGTGTTGGGTTGAGCCGAGCAGTATCCATTGCACAAATAGCTTGATAAACGACGGAATTCTGAAAAAGCGTACGCCTTTGTTATGCTTTTCTGGCGCTGATGAAGAGGAAATTTTTGGAATCGTTTGTTCTCCTTTCAATTTTCTTTAACTTAATTCTTGAAAGCTTCCTACCACATGCCAAGTTGGGATGCAATTTGAATAATTTTTTACCCCATGTGATATTATTTGCCAAAAATTGCGTTGTTTGTTTAATAAGAGTTTGTTTTTGTTTAGGTAGTTTTTTGTAATTTTTGATCCAATGAGCGCCGAGGCGAACATAAACATAAGTGACGCGGACATGGACGAGGTGATCGCCCGGTTGGGCGCCAATGAAATCAGCGCAAAAGCGGTTAGTCAAAACGATGGCGAGACTCTTCTTTTGACGCTTCAAAAGTTTTTCGACGACCCAAGTCTTCTTTTTGGCAACAATTCCAAGGTAATTTTGCACAAGTTTGTTTTATAAGGAAACGGGTAATATACTAACCCTGTCGTTTTTAATGTCATTTGCTTTCCTCTGAAGCCAGCCAAAAGATATTATAAAGAGGGGAAGTTTATTGAAAGGTGATTAACATGACTAAGGGTTTCTATTTTTATAAACGAAAAGTGATGAAAGGCTTATATTGGCATGGAGCTTCTACTGAGATGAGTATTTTATTAGAGGAAACATAGCAGCGTTTGTCTTTTTCTTTGAAAGTCCTTTAATATGAGACCGAATTGTTATTCATAATTGACCGACTAATCTTTAAAATCTGCATGATTTAAGTTGAAATTTCCATCTCTAAATCTAGAAAACCATTTTTGAGCAGCTCTATCAGTTATTTCATAAACATTTTGGATGGTTCGCGCGGCTTAAATTGCTTTAACACCACGATTAAACTCAAACAAAAGAACGTGTCGGAAATGAGAGTTTTTTTTAACTGGAAGTCCATATTCAATTAGCTAAAAAAACTAATTGAATAAACATAAAAAACAAATTAAATATGATTTAGATAGAGAAAAACACGGGCTTTAAAATGATTTATAACATATAAATGAAAGGTTTAATTATAGCATAAAAAATTGAGTTCAAATAAGAAACAAACTAATGTATGCATCAACCCAACACTATAATTTTTAGCTTTTTGTTGATGTCTTTTTGCCAGCGTTGAATGACGACGACGTGTTTTGCAGGTAACTTTATTTTTCATTTCATGTTTTTACGTTTTAAATATTGGAGCGTTGAGGCCAGAAAAATCGAATTCTAATTGATTAAAATTTTGTATTTTTTAATTTTTGCAATAGAATTTTGCAGTAGAAGTAATTTGATACGTTTGATTGAAATGGTCTGTCATATCTGATCTTAGGGTTACAAAGTTGGGCTTTTTACTTTTATATGTGCCTTTTTGTCGTTTTTTGAAAAATTAATAAAATCTAGGAGAAATTATTAAACGTCCTCTACGGAGATAATCAAGGTCCCGCTTACACTCGTTGTCAAATATTTAGACTCGTCCGTTGACACTTTGTTTGCAACGCCGCAATGATTGAATTAGATGAGCGCGCAAGTAAAACCATAAAAGTAAAACTAAAAGTGCTTAGAAACGTGTTCAATATTAATTAAAACGAATCATATACCGTTTGATAAATCATCAAAAATACCTTAAAGATGAAATTTAGTGATATTTACACGCTCTTCTATTAAATAATTATAACTTTGAAAGGAAAGTGGCAATGAGTGCTTCCATATTTTAGTCACTTCCTGTCTGTTTCAAAAGTACTAAAAGTTTTTTTCCTACTTTTTAAACTTTTTTCTCCGCGTTCAAAATTTGTTCTGTCAAATGAAACACACGGAGATTTAAGTTGTGCTGTAATTGCCATTACAAATGAACACAAATTTAACGTTTAAAGGAGTTTAGATTAACTGAGAAGAATGAGCTGTTCACGTTCCTCAAGAAATTTGGCGACGCGCTGTCCAAAGTGCTGGAAGTCATTGACATTTATTTGAAAGGTAATATTTTATGGGTTTTGTTATAAATCTCAAAAAATAGACCTAAAATGACTTTGTCCTCGTAAAGCCAAGCCCTTTAGTCCTCACGGCGAATAGTATAAACAGCCCGTCATTAAGCTGATTACTCTTTTAGTGTCGGGATTTTGAATGACGTAGGGAAAAAAAGAGCGGACATGAATGCTCGTACAATGAGAATATGAAAAATTATGGAATCGAAAGAACACATGACAAAAATGGCAATCAGAGCTTTCAGTTGAATTCGAAATGAGTCCACGCGATTTTGCACAAACTCGCATGACTTTGAAAGTAGGTAAAGCTTAGCTTATAGAGACGATTGAGCTTACTTTTTTTTATTCCATAATGATTGTCAAATGAGTGTGTAAATTACCGTTGAGGCTCGAAGTAAGAAACCGTCTTGACTGATTTCGGACCTAAATGCAAACACTGATGACAAGGATAGAAAGGATGTAGACGATAAAATGATGAAAAGTAATAGGACAAAAAGTTCGTATAAATCTATACATTGTCGAACTATTAATTAAATTTTTTTGGGAAAAAGTATAGAGGATTTTCTTAGCAATCGAATGGTGTAATTTATTTCTATAAAATTTTATTTCATAAGTGCACAATGAGCACAAATAAAAATAACAATTAAGGAAAAAAATTGTAAAGACAAAAAATTTTGAAAAAAAGATGAAATAAAAAATGCAAGACGGACAAAAAGCGCTGCAAATTTTTTTATTCAAAACATAGCCCGAGATTAGAAAAATTTTGCGCCAATATTTTCTTTTTTTTTCTTTTTAATAAAATTAATTAATTTTCTTGTTTTAGCGGAATTCTGTAAAAAGATTTTAAACGTTTTTCTTGTGAAATGGAAACCTTGCCCTCTCTTCTATGTTTCTTGCGTGCTTGCCGGTGTCGAGCATTTTCCAGCGTTTGGTCTGGAACAAATGGACAGTCTTTGGTTTGTTTTTATAAATGTTTTATTCACGTTTATTATAAATAATGACTTTTTAAGGTCGATTTATGTTGCAAATATTGAGTCAATTCAGTTTTTGCCGCTCAAATGCTTTACGATGTTCAACCTTTTTCGAGTTTTTATTCAACTTTCCAGCTGGGTTTGTTATTTTTTCAATATTTATAGTTTTACGATGCCAAATGTGTCTTCCTTCGTTTTACAGCACTAAAACAAACTTTTCTTTTTACGGCGCCAAATCGATCTTTTATTAAACTTTTTTCAGTCTCTGGAGACAATTGAACACTTTTCCCTATTCTTGCGCCATTGCGCGCCGTATCCACACTTGTACCAGGCAGTACTAAACGAGATGGTTGATGTGTTTTCACGCTTTGATCAAAGTTTTTTGACGGTCTATGACTTTGGCGGTTTGCTGGATTTGTATTTTTGTTGGGAGTGCGGCACAACCGCCAGCGGTATTGAGAAGGTCGAGGAAGAGACCGATTTGGACTTTGAAAACTACGATAGTTACGAGAATGCCGATTATTTAGGTAATTTTGTTAATTGGTATTTCTGCGCCCAAAACTTTTTGTTTTTGATTTGTTGCCTTAGTTGATGCCTTAATTGAATGAAATGAGGGGTGCAACAATATGTTACTACAAGTAAATAAGTCTCTCATGAAAATATGTACATGCTAATAATCTAGCTAAAAGTAGCAAGCGCCGGCCAATTTTTTTTTGCAGACTGATTGTCACTTTTTTAGTGGATTTTTGGATTTATAGATTCGCAACCGATTTCTCCCAAAAATTTTTGAAAGACATTGAAAATTTTATCTGTTTAGGATTTACGGCGCCAATCATTTGGGTTTTGGCAAAACGTCTCGACATTGATCAAAAGTTGTTAAACGAGATCGAATCATTGATTGTAGAGCTGACTGAGGCGGATTCCTTCTCTCATAGAAAAAAGGAGGATTTGCTTCTACTTCTTTGGATTAAACGACCTGAGTCATGCGAGTTTTTTTGCTATTCCTATGTTAACCTACTATATTTCTTTCACTTGAAAGTGCTCAATACTTACCGTAGGCATTTGTTTAAAGTTTTTATCAACGGTAACAGAAGTTATGTGTCGTATTTTAGTTTTTTTATTTTGTGAACACAATTGAATTATACAATACCGATAGGTAATAATTACAATTTTTGATTACTGTTTATTTGTATTCCTATTTAACTGTTTGAAAGGATTAAGATATTATAAATTGTTACTGTATTTTAGAGTTGATGTTCTTAATGTAGTTTTTATTACTGTTACCGTATTTATATTTTACTGTAGCATTGTTCTTTTTTTCAATAATTTTATTATTTTGTATTTAACTTTTTCATTAAACTACTGTAGCTAAGACCGTAACTGGTTTGCCTTTATTTATTGATTTTGTTTTCTATTTATTTTTGATGTTTTTACGTGCTTTTAGTGGACTCAACGTTGGTTGGACCGTTTCTCGACATTGTTGTCAACTATTTGAAGTTACGCCTATATTCTCTAAAAAATGAGACGGTACTTTGCATTTTCGTTCAGTTTTGGTTTTTAACTATTTTTTTCAGAGAATTTGTCAAAAAGTCGCGGAAAATGTTATTATTCCGGTTTTGGGTTTCCTGGTGAAAAAGTCCAAATATGCCAAGGATTCCAACGCCGACGTTTTCCGATTTATTTTTTCCTATTGCATTGAGGTACAATTCTTTTTGCTATATTTTTTGCGTTTATTTTACAAATGCAAACTTTTTATGGTATGTTTTGCGTACATCACACTTATTAGTAATACTTTACTGATTTTTAGAACTATTTGTACTTGCTAAACATCTCTCTAAATGGGTTAATTAACGAAATGTTTTTATTTTGATATTTCGAGACCCTTTTAAAGTTTATTTTTAATTTTCAAAATTTTTCTGGGTCCGGTTTTTAATCCCGTTATTTATGCATATTTTGTAATAATATTATTTTGTTGTATCTAAATTTCGCTTTTTGGTTTAATGAAACGGACAAACGAAGATTCGCGGCAATGTCACTTTGCAGCAGTCAACTCGTAAAATTTCAGACTTTCAAAGTCGATTTGTGACGCGCGAAAGTCACAGTATTCAAATTGACTTATTGCAAGTTAAATGCAATAATTTGCCATTTATCGTGAGTTCAAAAAGTGGCGCAAATCGATATTGTAAAGTGAAAAATTTGCGAGTTGATTGTCGCGAGTTGGCATTGCTGCGAGTTGGCTGTTTACCTAATGAAACAACTAGTTATGCGGATTTAGTCGAGAAAATGATTGATTTATTTATATTTTTAAAAGATCAGTTTTTAAAGTACAAAGTAAGAGTAATTGCAAGTATATAATTAGAATAAAAGCATTGTTATAATGTGTTGGATACGGTTTACTTTTGAGTAAAATGAACCATTGTTTTAGATGTCTAGCAATTCGTCCGAGACAGTTCCGCTCGAATACAGACTTGTCCTTTGCTCTGTCGCAGCAGACTGTTTTGGAGTACTAACCAACGCATGTTTTGACTGCCAGACAACAGCACAGTTTGTGGAAAAGCTGGCCAATGAAATGTTCAAGGAGACAATTTCATTGCATCCGAATTTAAGTCGAGCCAAGTCCGTTTCCGAAAGCTCCTCCAATTTTTACATTGTCGACTTGGACGAGTCGATTGCTGAAGAACTGAGGATAAAAAGAGTCAAATTGGTTTTGCTTTTGCTAAAATATAAAGGTATTGTTCTTAATGGATGAATTGAGCAGTTGACCTCCGGTCTAATGTATACAGTAGTGAAATATTTAGCAAGAGAAAGACAAATGTAGTTGTTTGAAGAGAGACAAAACTGAAAAAATTATATGTAGGAATGAATGATAAGAATAAAGAAGCAAAAAAAATTCAGCTGGGTAAAAGACAAAAGAGTAATAAAAATATTGTCATAAAAGCAGACAAATAGGCGGGGTGACATGATATCAAACAAAAACTTTGTTTTGTATTCTTTTTTTTGTAAAATTTGACTAAAGGCAGGCATTTATCTTAAAATTTTTTGTAGAATCAGTCTTTTAAAAACATAAAAAAAATGAGGAGGTAAAAAAAGCTGTTTAATTGAAAAAAGCTCTTTTATTGAAACATATTTTTGAGTACGAACAATCGAAATTAAATTTTTTCAGGTCGTTAATTTAAAAAATATATTGTAACAGGATATGGTGGCTGGACTATCCCAAATCATCAATACATCAATATGCACAAATTTTTATTTGCAAAATTTTGGGTATTTATCGGTTATCAAAACCAACCCCAAAAATTTTTTTTTTGAAAAAAAAAAAGTTTAAATTGCAAAATGACAATTTTATCGTAATGATTTGTTTGAATGAACTACAGTAGTAGATAAAATACTTCGTTTGATTCTATCTTTTTGTTAATTTTGTTTGATTATTTGAGTTTGATGAACATTTTCAACTTGCCGCAAAATGAAAAGAAGGCCGTCGCCTCCAGAATCTCAGATGTGATCATTGTTTATAGATATTTAATAATTCAGTTCTTGACAGTATAAACACGTTCATTCAATTTTTGAGAATTTTTTACGTGGGGTTTCCATAATCAATAAGTGGCAAATTTTGTTTTAGACGCTTTTTAAATTTCAATTTTTGTTTCATTTTGAATAGTTTGAAAAAATGAATACCTAATTGTATAAAGTTCTTCTGAGACCAAGATAAGAAATATTAAAAATTATGAAAAATTGTTTTTACGCCATGCAGATGCAAAAGAAAATCCCTGCAAAATTTTATGTGGTTTCAACAATTTTGAAAAAAAAAGTTTTAAAATTAATTCAAGTGATCTTTTCAGATTTAGAATAGGAGTGTAAAGTGTAAAAAAAAGTGTTAATGTGTAAAGTAACCGCTTATGTTCTTTTATAGAATCGGACAACACAAAATTGATAATGGAAAAGTTGTGCACCGCCGAACAGCCGAGTTTACAGGACGTCCTGGAAACTTTTGTCGAATGGACTTTGTTCTGCTCTCACGTGGACGGCCAATTGATCAATATAGATCTGATTGGCAAAATTGTTTGTTATCTGGTAATTTCTTTCATTTTCTTCTTCGTCCTTCGTCCTTCGTATTTCTTTTTGTACTTTTTATTTCGCTTAAACTTCCTTCTTTAGCCAAGCCCGTTGAGCGATGAGGCTGCGCTTCAGTTTGTTTACTCCATGCGAGCCATTTTATTGGAAAGCCGAATGAGGAATAACTACGTCGTGTTGGTAAAGGAAGTGCTCAGAATTTTGCTGCAGTACAATGTTTATAGGGAAACCAATGAAAAGGCCGAAGAGACAACCATTGTAATTTATTTTTTTCTAACTAAATACCAAAGTTTTAAAGATAAAAACCAAAAATAAATGGATTTAATGGTTATAAGGTTTGTGTAAGCCAACGTCTAGCACAGATAACAGAACGTTTGCGGTATTTTTCAATGTTCAATGAAGTGCTGGGACAGTGGAACCCAGGGATAAGTAATGGTTTATTAACCCTGTTAATTTTCTATGCTATTTTCATCTTATCTGACGTTAGAGAAAGAAAAAGAGTGTACAAAAAATGAATGGATTAATGAACCATTATCTATGACTGGTAAAGCCTAAACGTCCTCTTTAATAACTTAATATGGCTTAAACTCAATTAACGACTAAAGTCTTATGACTTTTTTTTCAACTTTTACATTTGATGGTTCATGATACTTTGTTCTGAAAATATTCCTTTGCAGCTATTACTACTATAATTAAATACCAGACTTTTGCCTGACGTTTTTTTTCCCTTGCATAACCTCTCGTATACTGTTGGCTTGCATTTGTCTTCCAAAAGGAACTTATAAGTCCTGGCTTAATTAGAGGTATGGATTCAATTAGAGGATTTATGGCATGTTTAAAAATTAATGAATTATAAAAAATTGTTTTACTGTATTTGGCCCCTAACATTCCGTAAAACAAATGCTTCGTTTTGTTCATTATAGGCCAACAAAGTTCTTTTTTTGTCTGTCTGGCATGCTTTTAGTGGTCATTTATCATCTTTAAAGAAAACTAAGATTTATGACGTTTTTCTAATTACAACTTACCTCTTTAACATTATGCCTTGGTTTTTAGGCATTGATACGCTCACTTGTGGAAGACTCTTGGTCAGACTTATCGCTGGGCGTCGTTCTTGCCGAAAGTCTGTCTAGCTTTTGCATTCCGTTGACCAATTCAAAATGGGCTGAACTTATCGTTGAGCTCTGTGTCTTTGGTCCAGTTCCAGAGAGGAATGATCCATTCGTTGTTTGCCGCCTACGAATATGCCTACCGAAACTCTAGCAAGCAAAAGTTGAATGGACTCGCAGTTGTCTACGACGAATTATGCAAAGATCTTTCCGCCGAGCCGTTTGACAAGTATTTATTTTTAGTTTTGACCATCTACATTAATTTATTTGGGTTAAAAACTGTGCGCCAAAACTGGCGCGAATGCAATGAATTAGCCTTTTTTTGTTGCTAATGCATTACTTCCACAAATTTTATGGTAGGAAATGTTAAGGAATATTTTTTGGCGCCGAAAATCGCGCCGTAGGTACAGTATTTTTGATGAACTTTTTAACTTTTTATAAGCCTTGCCGTTTAATTAAAGTCATAATATGAATTGTTCCTCTCTTAGTCACTTTACTGTGTTATTGCGCTCAAGAATTTTAATGACTTATAAAATCTGTTAAGTATTGGGTTGAGGCATAAGTTCGTTTTTTCAAAGAGCTTTATTTAAATAAATTTGTTTTTTTTGGCAAAGTGTATATATTTTCGATAGCGCTTTTTCTGCTCTACAAAACTGTTTTTCGATTTTTCTAAAAATTTAATTTTTTCCTATTTTTCAAGCTTAAAAATGGAATACCCAGGAGGCAAAAATCAGCATTTTTGACACCTACTTTTCTTCGCTTTTCACAAAAATGGTTTGCGAAGTTCAAAAAAGGCGACTTTGACCTCGACGACACGCCTCGCAGCGGACGACCGGCAGAATTCGATGAGGAGCATCTCAAGGCGCTTTTGAAGGAAAATGGTCGCCAAACAAGCCTTGAATTGGTCGAAAATATGAACTGCGATCAAAAGACGATCCTCAACCATCTTCATTCGATGGGATTTGCCGAAAAACTCGGAGCTTGGGTGCCCCACAAGCTTAACGAAATCAACAAAGTCAATCGCCTTCAAATCGCTGCTCAATACCTCACCCGCCATCGAGCAACACGCGGTCATAAACAGCGTTTTCTGTACCGAATCATCACGGGGGATGAGAAATGGTGCCTGTACTTCAATATGAAGCAAAAAAAGGATTGGGTGGCCCCAGGAGAGACGCCAAAGCCGAGAGTCAAGCAGGATCTCCACCCGAAAAAGAAAATCATCTGCGTTTGGTAGGACTGGGAAGGCATGGTGCACTGGGAAATGCTCGAACACAACGCCACGGTCAATATATAAAGCTCTTTGAAAAAAACCGAACGAACTTATTCCTCAACCCAATATTTTGTCGAGATGAAAGTCGGAATTACATCTTTTGAATGCCGTTTTGTTTATTAATTTCACACTTTGAATATTAACCGCTTACTCCACGACCTTTTATTTGCATTTTTAGGTTTTTGTTTGGATTACATTACTAAAAGCGACTGACTTGACAATTTCTCTTTTCAGGCTTCATTGGGCGGCTCGTTCGGTCCGTCTTTACGCAATTTTTACGATTCTCTTGTCGGAGATTATTTTTAAGAAAAGTTTTGTAAAAGAGAGCCGAACTTTGGTTGGGGCTATTTTGAAAAAAGAGATAGCAATTTCAAGGTTGGTTTTTGGTTTGTCTTCACGTAATGTATAGTTATAATACATACATTTATTTTGTTTCAGTTACGCTGATTTTCCGCTTGCTCATCGTCATTTGACGCGCCTTTTACAATTGCTTTTGCTTATTGTGGATATTGTTAGGGATAAGGTATGTTACCTGTGATCTTTAAACGGTTTATATTTTTTTAAACTATTCAGTTATGGGCAATAAGTCTTTTTTATTATTTTTTTAGTCTAAAGTGCACTGTTTAGACAATTTGTTGAAAAGCCAATACGAGTTTGATTTGCGCTATTTTTGAAAATTTCCGGTTTTTTTTTAATATTAATTGGATTTGTATGGAATTGTGATGAAAGCTCTTTAGCATTTAATGTTGGCTTTTATTTTGTTAGTTTTTAAGTTTTAAAGCGCCGAATGTTTTTTTTGCTTTACCTTTCGGCGACGCTACCTACGCCAACGCTAGACCTACGCTAGATCTTTTATTTAAGTTTAAAAGGAATCTGAGCGTTTATCGCACAATCCCATATGATCCTAAAAACTGGTAAAGCTTAATCTATACAGATTCTAAATCGATTGGCTTAATTTTAAAATTATTATGAAATGAGTCTGCAAATAAATGTTAAAGGCCGAAAATGGCTTTAAGCTTTATAATTGTTTTCTCGACTAAATATTATGCTTTTATTTAATTTTGAAATGTCAAAAGGGGAATATAAATCATTGAATCCGTTACATTGATTTAGTTAACTAAAGATTTTTTTTCAAATGTCTATAATTTACAGCTCATTTTTTTAATTTTGCTCAAACTTTCTTTAAAATTTAATTTTCAGGAATCTGTCGTCAAAATTTTTGATTTTTGTCTTTATAAATTGCAGCTTGGCAATCACAGCCTTCGGTTCGGATCTTTGTTGAATGGCTTTTGCTTCGCATATTCATCACTCACCCTGATCTTTTTGAGCGATTTTCAAATATGGCGCCACAGGTTAATGCCCAATTTTTTTTTACTTTGGAAAAACATAAGTCACATTTCGGAAGAGTAGTTTTGATCATTACATCATATTTGCTTAACGGAATTTATCTCTTTTTAAATAAATATTCAATTTTTAGCTTGCCGAACTGCAACACCCTTCACCAATGGCGTCGTGGATCAATATTGTACAGCATTATTATCGCTTGTCCGGCCGTGAACCTGTAAGTTGTTTGGAATATATTTTAGTTCTAGACTATAGACTTAGACTTAGGGTTTGATTGGTATTGGCATTAGTAATCAACATACAAATCAGCTGCAAACTGGTTTTTTATGAAAAATAATAGAACGAAATCTGCGATAAGACCTTTAATTCTTCAATCTTTGAGAACCAGTTAAAGCTTTTGAGCTATAATAATGGTTCCGTTTAGTGGTTTGACAGTATTTAACAAAAAAAGCATTCATCATGCAACTCATTTGACATATACACAATTTAAGACGATTGAACACAATCTCTGTAATATATGTATTAAACCATCCAAATTTTGGTTGTTGTTATAATTTTTAAAATGAAATTAAAATGATTTAAAAACCAGCAAAAAATTAGTTTGGCTTTTACGCGTACTATAGCTTACGAAAAAGAAACAAATGGCTTATGCTCTGACATTGGTGGTTAAGTTGCGTTGGACCCAACACCACATAGAAGCAGCTTATTAATAAGCTATTAAACTATTTGTGCTTTTATATCGAACTTTTTTTTGCATTCATTTTTAACGGTAAAAATTCTTTGTGGTCAATGTGGTTGCACTGAAAATGGAAATTGCGCCGAAAATTTGAACGCAAAGCTCAAAAAAATAGTTTGATGTAGGCGTCACATTAAAATATGCCAGTTTACTGGCTCACAAACCTAAACCAGGTCGTGGTTTACTTGGTACACAGGACGGTGAACCGATGAACCGGCAAAAGTCTATTGACGCAGGATAACAATTTTAATGGAATTCTTTCCAATTTTAGATGCGCGAAGCCTTTCTAAAAATTTTGCCTTGGTGCACGACCCAACAATTCATTGTGCGCTGCACCGCAATTGCCGCAATGAAAGTGCTTTATCAGCACTATTTTGGCACAAAACAACCGAGCAACTCCTTTTTGGCGGATGATGACGGCTATTTGAAAGAGTTCTTCGAATATTATGGTTGTTCATTTATTTGGTATAAGCCGGAGTTGTTTGGCATAAAAACCTTGCCTTTGTGCAATGAATGCACGAGGACGCGTTGTTCCGAAAATATTGACGCACCCACCCACAATGAAAATTGTGACGCGTCGGAATGCGCTTCTGGTGACATGGATTTTGTTAAGTGCATAATCGACTTTGAAGATTTGCTTTCAGGGTTTGTTTTTGCTAAAATTGTTTGAGTACTATACGTCTTCTTCCACAGCAATCTCATACAGTATTCACCCAAACCGCTGGAACTTAATCTACATGGTTTATATGATTGTGAAACAAAATTGGTTTTTAAGTTCTCTGTTGGCTGTTGGCAAATTTAAATTTTTAAAGAATCATTCATTAGCTTTGTATTAAGTCAATAATGTGACAATTAATAGTCGCACTTATCTTTGCATATTATCATAGAAAAGTCACGAAAAGGGGGGTGGGACGTTTAACATACCATTCGAAAGCCTTTGAAATTATGTCCTGTAATCGACTTTTAATTTTTGCTAAATGATCCTGGCAGGTCCACAAGACAGTGTCAGTGTTTTCCATTTACGATATATAAATACAGTAAAGAAGATGAAGAAATGTCTATTTTGTGGATCAGCCGGCTGATGGACAGTTCTGCAGTCAAGACGACTTAGAAAAATTTAAGAGTTGATGTGTGATCAGTTTTTTATGGGCTTTCTAATGGTATAACTCTTATATTAAAATCCAAGGCTCTAGAAATTAAAAAAATAAGAAAAATAACGGTAACGGATTGTTTATAGTATAATTTTCCGACATAAATACGGTAAGCAGCACAAAATGTACGGTTTTATGTTTATAAATTATAAAAAAATTATTCCGTTATATGTTCTTTTTGTCCGCATACCCAATTCCAATTTGCTTTCCGTGCCTTTCCCATGTAAGCAAATTCGTTGATTTTTAAGCCATCTTTGTAACAAAAACTCTATGACCTTATGGTACAAGCTAATGGATGAAAATTGAAAGGATTTTCGGGAATTTATTAAACTTATTTTTAGTGAAGCCAATACTACAATTGCGAGTTTGTGTTCCGACTTTTATTTTGCCCACTTTTCGGCGGAGGCAAACTTTGACTTTGAAACCGTTCTGCGGACTTTCCCGTTGAGGACCGGTCTGCCCGCCGCCGAGCAATTCGATGTTGGTCACCTTTTCGACAACAAATGTTATGAACCGTCACATTTAAAGAGCTTGCCCACTATACGTGCTTTCCAAGAATCGGAAATTTGCTCTGCCAGATCCGTTTGTCTATTTTAGTGGGTTGATTTGCATTTTTGTTTTTAGTAATATAGACTGTCTACAGAGAGCATAGGAAATTTAGATAGTGTTTGCACTACAACGTGAGCTTACAGTATAAATGATTGGCGCTGAAACATACACTACTATAATGGGTTTTTATAGTTAATCCTTGGCGTCAAAAATGCTTTATCGTAGTAATATTGACGGATAAATAGTGCGTTTCTTTAGTGAGTTGACTGTATTGAGATTTGGTTTAGAATAAGCATTACCGTAATGAGCTTACAGCATAAAGGTTTGGTGTCCAAAAACATGGGCAACTGTATTAAGCTTACACTATCAATTTTTGATGCAGGGAGGAAATTTTAGAGTACCGTAGTTAACTAACGAAATAAATGCTTAGAGCCTATACGTGCGCTACCATAGCGTCATGCAGTCTGCTTTTTAAAAGCAATTTTTTAGGCTTAACTTCAAATAGAAGCGCGTATTCTCGTATACTTTGCCCGTCGATGAAGACCTTTTTTGTTTGGTTGAGCCGACTCCGGCAACTGACAGGTGATTGACTGGCCGGACTTTTTGGAGTGTTCAACGACGCCGACCTCAGTGAATTGTCTGTCATTTGCTCACCGAAAATAATGGGCTGCAGGAATGCAAAGAAAGCGACGCGTTTGAGCTAATGTAATTACAAAACTTTGTTTAGGTAATCATTTTTGTTCTTTTTGTGAGGAATTGAGTATTTTGGAGCGTTTTTACTGTTGCAAAATAGTACAGTAGCTATCTGAACGTTGCCTTAGAATAGCAACACCTTGATTAATAGTTCGTTGAATAGTAAGTTGTTGTTTTTAACTAAATCTTTATCTTAGTTTAAACAAGACGGCCTAATCAGGCCTTAAAATTTTTTTTTGTAAAATACCAGAAAATGTTCGGGCAGAGCCATATCCCTTTTACTTCTTTTTTTGTCAATTTGCATTCTAACAGCTTTATTGTTTTTAAATGGGTTTTTTAGCTTAGCCTGATTTCCCCACGTATTCAAGCTTTTCAGGGGTCAGATTTTTCCTTTTTTAGTATTATGGTAATGATATGAATGCTCATTTAACGAACTGGCAGTCTTAATATAAAAAATTAATATAAAATAAAGCGCAAATTAATGATGATTGCTTCAATTCGTGGATAGCAGGGCTGCCAACCTATTTGCGCCTTGAAAATTTTAAATCAAAGCAAAAACAAATTACCCGACGCCCAACTCAAAGAGACAAAATGAGAGCAGAGAAATTGCAAATATAAATGGTTATAACGTTAACGACTGCGCGTCCAGCAGAGAATCTGAAAAAGGTTGCATTTAAGTACCACAAAAGCCCTTTGACTCATGGTCGAAATTTTAGTCAAAGAAATTCGGCTAAGGAGGCATTCGAAAAAGACTCAATTTAATTGGCTTTGTAATAGACAAGTTTTTCCGCTGAACTAAAATGCACAAACTTAATGAGATAACGCTTGTTTGGCCCCCAAACGTTACGAAAACCGGTTAAACGCCCAAAAAATACAATTTACAGGATAGCACCGGGCAGACAAACCCACAATGGCTTCAAAAATAAAAACTCCTAAAGCAAACTAAAAAATGAATTGAGAATACATTAAACTATTGCAACTTTTTCTTTTAACCGGTCAAAATATAAACCGCAGTTGAAAATATAACACAAATATACTCTTTAATAAAAAAAAGAGAGCTTAAAAAAATTATTATATTGAATTAATCAGTTTCCCAATTGTTGTATATCCCTACCCCAACTAAATAGTCTCTCATAGTCGGGGACAACAAAATGAATGGATTGAACTACCAAAATAAAAGCTCAAAGGAAAAGAAAAAAGTGGAAAAAGGGGATAACCTCAGAACCTCAAATTCCTCCATTTTTTAATTTCACAAATTTTGGTAAAAAAAAAAAAAAATATTTGCACCAAAAGGATTGCCATCAATAATGGGTAGTCGTGTTATTTTCCACTGTTTTTCTTTCACTGACACTGAGTTTGAGTTTTTTGTTTTTATTGAGTTTTTTTCTTCATTGTGAGAAGAAGAATAAACCGATCCCCTGCAAACTCATAAGCCCTTAGAAAAACCAAAGGAAAAAAATTTTGGCACAAAAAAAAACCGCGCGCACTACGACGCCCAATAATTGCAGACTTTCTAGTCGTAATGAGAAAAAGGACAAGCAAGCGGATTTAATTTGCTGTTTCCAAGCATTTCATCAAATAAACAACAACAAGAAAAGCTTTAATAATAACAATAAGGCCTAGGCATATCGACTAGGAGAAAGTCAGAAAAGAAACAGCTCTTTTACAGAGCTTAAAAGGGACATCAATCAATGTCTTAGGCTGAAAAGATAACTAGTACCGTTTTTATATTTTCAGTTGTTTTACCTGGTATTGTTTACTTAGTTCGGTTTGTCAGATGCTTACAAATTCCTTTTAAGCGCCCTAAAAAAACTGATTAGCAGTAGACCATAGAAACTAAAAATTAGCCTGCTAAAAATTGAGAAAATCGCTAAACTTTTTTCGACAAACTCAAAATTCATAAATGACAAAAAAATTGTCGAATCGCAAAAACAAGAGAAAATTTT